>VZRE01002518.1:313921-324135 GCA_013396775.1 Cephalopterus ornatus | reverse complement strand
CTTTTCTTTTCTTTTCTTTTCTTTTTGAAATTAGGTTCTACAGAAAAAAAATCCTATATTTAGAAGACTACAGGAGGTTATTCAACAGCTGTTTCTTACTGAGAACTTTAATCTGATATAAATACTGAAGCATTAGAAAAATAAAATGCATCTATGGAAAAATAATAGAATAATGGAATTCATGAGTTTTTTGCTCTTGTTTGGTTGTGGCCACTGAAATGCAATGATACAAAGATGTCTTACTAGAAAAATATGAGTATGACCTCAGTGTTTGTTCTTACAGAATGATAGAATCAATTAAGTTGGAAAAGACCCTGGAGATCATCAGGTATAATTGCTAACTCAGCACTGCCAAGTTCACCACTAAATCATGTCCCTAAGCGCCACCCCTACATGTCTTTTCAATACCTCCAGGGATGACGATGCCAGCACTTGCCTGGGAAACCTGTTCCAATGCTTTACAACCATTTCAGGGAAGAAATTTTTCATAATATCCAATCTAAACCTCCCCGGTGAAACTTCAGGCCATTTCCTCTTGTCCTATTGCTTGTCACTTGAAAGAAGAGATTGAACCCCACTGGCTACAACCTCCTTTCGGGTAGTTGCAGAGAGTGAGAAGGTCTCCTCTGAGCCACCTTTTCTCTAGGCTAAATAACCCCAGCTCCCTCAGGCACTCCTCACAGGAATTGTGCTCCAGACTGCTTCACCAGCTTCGTTGCCCTTCTCTGGATGTGTTTCAGCCCCTCAAAATGGCCTTGCTGAAGCAACCAAGTCAGCTGGGCAGCTCCCATCAGGCACAATGGTGCTGTCTCCTGCTGTAGAACCCTTGAACCTTTGCTTTCAGAGATTCAAATGGATTTCAAATTTCAACATGAGATGCTAAAATTTGTCATGCTGTGAGCTGTGAGTACCAGGAAAAAAAAATGCAAAAAAGTGACATTTTAATGGTATTTTTTAAATCTTGTCTAACTGGAAGAAAAAAGTACCAGAAAATCTTCACCTAGGAAGTTTATGTTCTCTAGTCCTGTGAGCTCTGGAGGAACGTCAGAAATTGTGAGCATATTTATGAACTCTTTTTTTGCATAAACATCTTTTTTACATCTCACCTATGCTTGAAGTCCACTCAAGAATTAGACTCAAAGTCTACCCCCCATACTCTGCTCTTACTCCTCCTGCACAATCCATGTGCTAATGCTACCCTGGGGTCATGCCATGAGGTTGAGCTGTGGTGTCACACACTGCCATGCACAGTCATACTCAGGACAGTCCACTGCCTGCTCCTGAGTCAGCTACATGGACAGAAAACTGGTGAGGCAAGCAGACAAAACGATGCTCACAGTGCTCCAGGGTCATCATCTTCTGTGCAGATGATGGTTGACTGCCACAACTTTGTGTTCCACAAGCACAGGAGAAAATATTGTTGAAACTTTCAAGCACAATAACGCTCTAATACATAGATGAGGAGATAGGGTCACAAGTGTCTTCTGGCTTTTCAATGGCATCTGAGAGTCTTTCAGGTAAAATCAGCAGTAATTTCAAATTTGCTGGTTGATTTCACATAGTTGGCAAAATGTTTGGACTATCTAAGGTACTAAAAATCTTCCATCTGAACAGACTTGATGCTCACTATCTTTGTCTGGTGGGATATGTTTTGGAATTTCAAGATGTATAATGTGATTTATGCTCTACAAAAGTTTTAGGGGTATTCACTAGTCAACAACAATTTATTGTACTCCCATATGGAAAAATAACATTTGGAAAGAGGTAAGATAAGAATGATCTCAGAATGGGGTCTATTAGAAGATAAGGATCATGATTCCCCATCCCCCTTCTAGGAGATTTCATTCAGACCTTCATTTTGGATATAACTCACAGAATATGCATAAAATTAGGGCCACTTACACTGAAGGAGAGGAGAGGGAATTGGGGTTATATCTGTGGAGTAAAATTCGATCACTCTGGGCTTGTATAGCTATATTGTACGTGACAGTCCCAGCCATCACTGATCCCAGCAGGAAGGGGAGGATGAGTATTTCAGAGCAAAAGGGGAAAGAAATCAAATCCATATAAAACAAGATCACACATTTCAATTTGCATCTGTATCATCTCTGGAGTTGTGGTTGCAATTATTGAACGGAGATGACTGGAAATGTCTGTCATACCAAAATGTCTTGGTTGCACTGAGTTTCTCTTTTAGCATGTCAAATCAATTAGCTGGTGTTTGGACAATGCTTTGAAAAGAGGAAGCAAGATATTACATACACACACACATGCACATGTGTAGTCACACAACCTTCTGTGCAATTAGTATTTGTAAGGAATGGAAATTGATGTTTTAACTAGAAGAAGAAAGACACAAAACAGATATTTAAGGCTTAAGTTTCATTGCAGATTTTATTAAACATAACAGAACAAAAAAATCAAGTCACTTGGGAAAAAAAAAACAGCAAAAGGAATGAGAGCGATATACTGAAAGATACAGCGTTTTAAAAGTTTTCGTTTTAAACCAAGTTTAAGACTGTACAGGTACCAAACTAAATCTGCAGCTCACTACAGCATTACAGACATTGGAAAGTAATGTTTCTGTATCTTATTTCATCATTCCACTGTGTTACGTCAGTTTACTAGTCTGGTAGTACCAAGGCAAATGTAGCATTTTGCTTTACTTACCATGTCATATTCAAAAATAAATGGCAATGTGAATAACTATTAATCCATAAGTCAGCACAAGTCAAATAATGAAATAAGAAATATGTAACAGTTCTTGATTACACTTACATATATATCTCTTTTTTATCTCTCTATTCTCTCCAGTTTCATTACCATCTATGGCTGCCTACGTAAGAGTCAGAATTTAGCTAGGTGAAAAGTATGGTGAAATTTTGAAAGAATAAGTGTACTACAAAATACCCAAAGATTCAAGAAGACAAGGCAGATCTTTGAAATCTCTTACATTCAAGATGCTCTTGGTCGGCACACTTTAATGTCTTCCATTGCAGGTTCAAACTAAACCTCTGGCTCATATTATTCTACAAGTTTTTCCATAGTGTTCCATTTTCTACTTTCTACAAAGCCATGCCTGTCAGTGCAAACACATGTGTAAGCGGAAATCATTTGTCTCTTCTGACAAATCACTCTAGGCTGATAAAGATCAATTTGTAATTCAGATCTCAATCAGAAAAAAAAATTACCTTGGAGAAATATTTATGCATTTTGCTAATTTGATGTCATAATGACAAATTGTACTAAAGGTACTTGCACAATGAGGGTGTGCCTACATAAGCACTTTAGTTTGGCTCAGGAGGACACTTCTGACGTGAACATCCCAATACCACCCAACATCACTTGCTGTGTGTTTCGCATCATAGAGCAGTCTGAGAGCACACACTGTATTCCCCAAATGAAACAAACCCAGAAGGTGTGATCCAGCTGTTAATGAGCTCCCAGGCCATGAGACCAGGATAGAGCTAGCTGGAAACAGCCCCCAGCACAAGGACACACCTCATACAGCAGATCTGCAGTGCCATTTCCCTGCTTATTTGCTCCTGCTAGGAACCACTATTAGCTAATGTGGAAAGCCCCGGAGTATCACTTTAGTTCCTCTCGCTTTCCCATCCCTCTGCATAAGACTGTATTTACTAATTCATATCCTATTAACTGATATTTTCAAAGAGCTTCAGATCCCCAGCAGAATCCCAGGACATAACTGCATTAACTGCCAACACAGAAAACAAGAGCTTCTCTCTGGAGAGGTTCTAATGAGCTAAATAGAAGACAGGGGATTAGATGGAGATGAATAGACCAGTGACCGTGCAATAACATAAGTCAAACAGGGCTGATTAGAGAAAGAAGCCACCTTCTCAGTACTGAAAATCAGATAGGTGATGGAGATGAGGCCAAGAAAAACATTGAGAACAAAGAAAAGATTGCATTTGATGTGACAGAGAAGTTGCAGCAGAAAGGACAGACAGAGAGGTCAAAGCTATGCTTTAGAAAAACGCATTTTACAGCAGTAGTCTAGATGGATATAAATGGTTCAAAGCTAAAGAAATCTAACACCATATGCAAAATGCTATCCGAGTTCTACATGACCTATACTAAGGCACAAACCTTTGGCACATGATAACAATTCCTTCTTCTATCCAGAATCACTTCAGAGATGGAAATGTCCCCTTTAACACTTCCATTACCACAGATATTCCATGTCAACAGCAGAAGCATGATCTTAAAATGAAAATAAAAATATCCCTTTTCACTTGAAATACTTGGACAGTGGTGCTTTCAGTTGAAGAAGTCTTGTGATATAAAGGGACCTGTGAACACTCAAACAAAAAAGACTATGTAGCAGACAAGTGAAAGAGGATATTGATAGTGTTGTTATCACCACAGTAAAGTGATTTAGAAGGCATGAATTTAATGTACCAGCTGTTCCATTTACTTTTCTTGCTTTCAACACAGCGCACATAAGTGAGGACACTGGGGAGCTGTCTTCTACTCAGAACAGTAACATGTCCTGATCTATGAACAAGAGAAAACAAGAACTCCGAAGACACTGAGCGAGCTTGGCTTTCCTCTAGTGACTGAGCCTCACTTAAACTCACAGCTCTTCAGCAAAGGAGATCTTCAGCAAGATGAGCACTTGCTCTAAGTGCTCAGTATATTTCCAGGCCCACACAAAAGAGCCTTAGTACAAGCAGGAATCAGGACTCTAAGTGCAAAACACTTTACTTGGTAGAGTATTTTTTATTTTCAGTGAACAGCAATGAAGAACCATATTATCCTGTGCACATTCAGCACAGGAAACATTTTTCAAATGGCCAAACAGCTGCCAAAAGGAAGTAACATCATTCCCCATTTTGAATCCAGAAAATATATAAGGTCTGTCTTTTACATCTGCAGAAGTAGATCACTGGCCTTATCAAATCAGGTTTATTGCTTTGAGGGTTTTTTTGTACTTCGTGGCAAGAACTATTGATTTTAATTTATGAGTTAAGGATGAAATTCAAGTTTGTCCTGCAGGCACAGCTGTGCTGCAGCTGGTATCAGGATGCACACTTAGGCATTAGTTCCCTGGGTGGTCCCAGAACTAATCTCTGCAGAGGTGACACAAGGGACTGAACTAAGAAATGGTGATCAAACTTGCTGCCAGTCTCATAGCAAAGCTTATGCCTAGTTTCTGCAGGAGAAGTCCGGGTGGGAATTTTAGGCACTCCCAGAGATTTAGTGTTATCATCTAGGATGGAGAATCTGGCCAGGCTGAGGACTTCTCCAGGCAGTTTCTGCCGTATAATTAACAAAAGAGTACATAGATATTTGTGAATAGTCAATAGAAACCATTCCTCTGGGTGCAGAAGGGGTCATGTAGTGCACTCATTTGTACATAACCAAGACAGAATTTTTAAGGACTTTTCTATGTAGTGCAGACTCATGCCTGTAATGGAGTGGTCACGTAGACCTCATAGCAGTCTACAGTGTCCTCACGAGGGGAAGTAGAAGGGCAGGCACCTATCTCTGCTCTCTGGTGACCAGAAATGGCACCAGAGGGAACAGCATGAAGTTGTCTCAGGGGTGGTTTAGGTTGGATATTAGAAAAAGTTTCTTTACTGAAACAGGCTTCCCAGGGAAGTGACCACAGCACTACGTCTGACAGAGTTCTAGAAGTATTTGGACAATGCTCCAAGGCACATGGTGTGATTCTTGGGGGTTTCTTCTGCAGTGCCAGGTGTTGGTTTTCAATGATCCTCATGGGTACCTTCTAACTCAGGATATTCTATGATTCTGTATAGGACTACAGACCTGCATGGTCACATGAGCAGAGCAGAAGGGAGGTTCAGGGAATCTCACTCTGTCTGACTGAAGATGCCATTGCAAGGATACTCTCAGCAGACATTCCCATCATCATCTAGGCAGTGACTGGCCTTCCTGTTCAACAGATTTGACTTCTTGGGTGAGCGTGACCCTGTGCAAAGATCCCAGTAAATTAGTTTAGCAAATGCTTTGTCCATGGGTGACTGTGTAACAACTTAATCTTTCTGGCTACGTCCCCTCTCATCTCAGCAGCTCCAGTGATTCACAGGAAGGACCGCTCTCTCTGGCCTACTTTGCACAGCCAGGCTCTCTACAAGACACCTCTGCAACATGGCAAAAGGTATCAGATATGGGGGGGGGTTTATACACCTTTAGGAATTTCTACTCTTAATTCCTTTGTACATACACAAAGTGCGCCACCCAATCAAGTCGCCGATCCTAAACTCACAACAATAGCCATAGAAAGACATAAATAGCCTGAAACTGAACTTTTAGCTCTAGTTCTGTGGTTTGGACAAAGATGATTATTGCTTTTACTGATATTTGATGAAGGTGTTTATCTACCTCCTGTTTTCATCCTGAATGAAAAGGTACAGGACTATCAAGCAAGTTTCACCCAGTTCCATCACAACAATTCAATGAGAAGTCCAATAGAGAACTTCTTGGCCAAAGTCCAATTAACATTATGCTGGTTTACATCACTGCATTATTCTAACTGACAAAGGATAATGTATCAAGTTTAAAAATTAATGAGTAATCCTGAATTTCTTTGGCAGCTTTAGCCGGAACATACCAAAGGTGTTTGTTGTAAACATTAGGATCACTATGGATTGTTGCTCAGGTTAGATACAGATTAATTCATCGACTCTGTTGTATAGGATATGGTTGTCCAAAGCAGTATTTTAGCTAAACTAATACAGTAAGAGCTGGTTTGCCTGTGAAATTCGCTTGTAAAGCAACAGGGTAAAAGGATTTCTTTTCTGATATTGTCTGTGTATGGGAGGACTAGGTTCACTGCACTCATCTTTGCAGCAGTATTAAAGGCTCCCTGTCCAAAAATCTATCCTTCTCCAATGCTCCCACTAGCCCTCAGAGTCTGAAGAACATAAAGCTTCCCAGAAATGTCTTTTTGGCAACACACTTCTTAATTATAGCAGTAGTTTCACAGTTAATAGCTGTATGTCTATTGTCCTGGCTGCTCTCATTGGTAGCAGTGGTTCCGGTTTTGTGTTACACTGTCCAGCACAAAAAATCACCAACTCTTAAGCGCTAGTGTCATTAAAACAAACCAAAACGAAACCAATAACGAACACAAACAAACAAACAAAACAGTAAAAACAACCCACAAGTTTTCTGATGCTAAGTCTTAAAGAACAAGTATATGAAAACACAGCAGACAAACACGATAAAGTAGCACAGAAATGCCACACTGATGGCTGAATTCCTTCTGAGACAAGGTTCCTAAAACTTTTTATTTACCATCTGATATGAAAGTTAAAGGCTTGATTTTTCTCTTAGAAGCCACTGTCTAAATTAAAATCTATTTCTCATAGTGTTATTTTACATTTTAGAGGGTAGTCACACAAAAATCAAACTGTCCGTTACTAAGATGATACATAACCTTTTCTGGATACCCCTAGACAGCATATGTGTCTTATCTTCCTGAGCACTGTGCATTTATTATAGGTGAAAATCCATATACTTCCAGAAGATCCATTCCTGTGTCAGTGTAAAGTTGCAGACACCTCAAACAGAAAAGTAAAAAACACCTGGGATCTGGTAGAAATGAAGGAACCAAAAAAGATCTTAAGCTCTGTCCCATGAAAAAGACAAACTATATCAGCACAACTGCCACCACCACCCACGTACTAAGGGAGTGTACATACTTTTGTAACAATACCACTGATCACTGGAACAGCCAGTTGACCAACAATACTGTAATTAATAACAGATGATCACACAAAACAACTATCACAAACAAACAAAAACTCCAGGGTGCTTGATACTTAAAAAGATTTAGAATAACTGTTCACATGCCACAATTTGTTTACCATTGAATTTTAACCCTTAAAAGATACCAAGTACTAAGCCAAAATAAAATCTAAGAAAAGAGACATCTGATTTTTCTTATTACATTTCTGTAGGAAGCAATTTTCCCACCTTGAAAAACTAGTTGATTTTTTAAATAAAAATTTATGCATTCTGAATTGTGATAAAACCAGGATCTTCCATAGGCTTTAATGAAAACAAAAATATCTGCCTGAATAGCAGGTTACAAAGGAATTCACATGAAATTTAAATTAGCAGAAAATTCAAAACATGAACTTTCTTCAATTTCTCATATTTTCCCCAAAGGTGCTATCTTCACTGGAGCATGCTCTGTTCTGTTGTCCTTATGTTACTGTCATCTCTGGTTTGGACCAGAAATTTCATCCTGAAAACAAGCACCTTTTCTCCCAAAATCACGTCTACATGTTGGTCTATTCCCACACACAGATAGGAGAAAATGGGAAAGAGTATTGACTTTATTGATTTCACATTGCAAAGCAATTTCCTCAGAAAAATCTGACTAGTTCCTAGAATTAGTTCACAGCAGGTGATAAAATAGCATCATCACCATTAACTCAGGGTCTTCCTCTGGGCTTAGCAAGCAGCCTGGCAGAAGTACACACTTTTATAACTAAGCTATAAATCATGGAGGCAGGCAGCTTAGTAATTGTTTACAGCTGGTCATGGAAATTAGCTATTGCTCTGAAGAAACAGCAATTTTTCATTAGTAGAGAAACAAGGAAAACGGATTTTTTTTTTTTTCTACACATAAGACACACAATGCGACCCTCTGTGACTTTACAACAGTATCATATTGGCCTAACTGTTTATGTCAGCTAGCTGACAGGGATATCAAACTGGTGTGCTCAAAAGAGAAATGACCCTGATGGAAAAATCAACACTAAGTGTAGAGAAAGTGATACATCTGATCATAATAAATATCTGATCATAAAAAGCTAAACAGTGGCATGCAGTAGGTAAGGGAGCTGATGTAGTCTCTACCTTCACCCCATCACTGGTGTCCAACCAGAAATCATATGATTATTAAATGCAATCAGATTTTACTAAGGATATAGAGATAGAAGGAGAGCCTCTTTCACTTTCTGCACCAGAGCACGGTGTCTTCTTGTCACGGATGGTCACTTCCAGTCCAAAGTGTTGGTGTTGTCATTCTGGGCATCGTAATGGAGGATGACAGCACAGCAATGAGCTTGAAGAACAGGCAACCCTGCCTATGGTGCAATTCAAAGCATCACTCAGGCCCTGGTAGCCAGATATCCCTACACAGTCCTCATCTTCCTATTTCTCCATCCCAGGGGTATGCATCTCCTCTTCAAAGGTGCTCTCCACACCTTTATGTTTATTTCAAGAGAAGGTTCAGAATTGATGGCCTGGGAAGGGATCCCAATCAGACATGCCTGAGCGTGTATCCTTGATGTCCATTTCTCAGCTCTCACACCTCTTCGCTGCATGGGAAGTACAAAATGAACAGCTCTTAGGAGCCAAACTACAAACTTTAAGGAGCTTATCAGCCACCCCACCAACTCTTCCCTTTCTTTCCAAATAGAGGTCAATGTCCTGTGCCAAAAGGTCACTTTGTTTGCAATGCAATGTTATTTAAGTAAGCTAGAGAGCACAGAGGCATATCTGCACTACAAATGTATGTTGCAGAAGAAAAGGGTATGAGACCAACTCACTGAAAACTCAAACAATCCCAGTCTTTAGTATGAAGTATTGCTAGTACAAAGAAAATTTAAATTGGTAAGGCTCAGAAGCTCTAGATAAGTTGTTGAACAAAGGATGTAAAAGCCAATCGCTTGCTCATTGTGTCCCTGCATAGTGGATCAATTCCTCATCACTCCTCTGTGCTCCATTGTCTTTCAGTGCTCTTTTACCTTGAATAACAGTCACACCATCCTCTTGTTGTCCTTAAGAAAATATTCTCCTCACAATCCATTTGGCCCAGAAGGTTACCCCTTCTGAAGGGTTTTCACTGCTCTAGCCAGGTTAGGGCAAACGGGTAAAAAGAAAACCCCACCGCTGCAGATGGCACCAAGGGGCAGATCCTGTCTGACCAACCTTATCTCCTTTTATGATCAGGTGACCCACCTGGTGGATGAGGGGAAGGCTGTGGATGTGGTCTATCTAGACTTCAGCAAAGCCTTTGACACTGTCTCCCATAATATACTCCTGAAAAAGCTGGTAGCCCATGGCTTGGACAAGTGTACTCTCTACTGGGTTAAGAACTGGCTGGAGGGCTGGACTCAGAGAGTGTTGGTGAACAGGGCTGCATCCAGCTGGTGGCCGGTCACTAGCGGTGTCCCCCAGGGATCAGTGTTGGGCCCAGTCCTGTTTAA
>VZRE01002518.1:240117-313508 GCA_013396775.1 Cephalopterus ornatus | reverse complement strand
GTGCTGGAGCGGGTCCAGAGAAGAGCAACAAGACTGGTGAAGGGACTGGAACACAAGACCTATGGGGAGAGGCTGAGGGAGCTGGGCTTGTTTAGTCTGGAGAAGAGGAGGCTTAGAGGTGACCTTATCACTCTCTATAACTACCTGAAGGGAAGTTATAGCCAGGTGGGGATTATTGGTCTCTTCTCCCAGGCAGTTAGCAATAGGACAAGGGGGCACGGGCTTAAGCTCTGCCAGGGGAAATTTAGGCTGGATATTAGAAAGAAATTCTTTACACAGAGAGTGGCCAGGCATTGGAATGGCCTGCCCAGGGAGGTGGTGGATTCCCTGGAGGTTTTTAAACTGAGATTGGACATGGCACTTAAGTGCCATGATCTAGTAAACGGACTGGAGTTGGACCAAGGGTTGGACTTGATGATCTCTGAGGTCTTTTCCAACTCAATCGATTCTATGATTCTATGATTCTATGAGCTTTATCAGAGCACCCAGAACACGGTACCTGCACAGCAGGCTGCAAAACAGCACATGAAACAGCTACTGCAAACCTTCTGTCTAAAGACACCTTCATGTAATTTTAAAACACTGTAGCCGGATACTTCAGTGGCAGCAGAAGGACCACTTTCCTGGGTTCAGTGCAGAAAGTGAGATAATTGTATATTTTACACAAAGATGAAGCTCAGATATGTTCCCCACTTGCAGTGATTTAGAAGTCATTACAAATTACACCAATGGAAACTACTTTGATCTGAATGTTCAGGCTTGTTATATACAAAATAATTTGGTAAAACCTTGCATTTAGGGAAAGTTATCTAAGTCACAGAAGTTGATGATAGTTTGTGCTACATATATAGGAACTACTACTTCTCAGCTGACCTGTAGTAACTTGTTTAGATCATGGTAACTTGATCATGTGTTGAGGTCTCTACACAGCATAAGAGATATGCAAAGGCTTGTAATCCATGCCGGTATAAACGTGAGGAAAAACTGCAGAAGTCACTAGTACAAACATTCAGGAGTTGTACTGAAATTTTGCTCACTCTCCCATTGTTCTCCAAGAAGAAGCCTTGCAAGGACTACATCAGGATGAAATTAGGAATTTGGAATTCATACAGTGAGCTTCTCAGGGAAAAAAATGAGATGACGAAAGGGATGGACAAGATCCAGTGCTATTAGACAGTAAAATAGGATCTGCAAACATATAGCTCTGTAAAATAAACATTAAGAGTGTCTGCAAATTTGTGTAGCCAAATTAGACCCATTGGCTAAGCACTGGAGGAAGTTTAATACAGATAAATTATTCTTTTAGAAGACACGCTTTAATAAACATATATTTACAATGAGTTCAAAATTCAGTTACACAAGAAAAAAAAAATCAAAAAAACCCTAAAACCACTATTATTTACTCAGGCAGGCTCTGCAGAGCTGAAAAGATGTCCATTTTGAAGACTATTTGAATGTTGTCAGTGTAAGCAGTGTGCTGTGTCCTAGAAAGGATCCTATTGCTCCTCAGTTCCTACTGCTTTCCAGATGTTCCTCTAACTGCTCCTTCTGGCAAGCTCCATGACAACACTCACTCTCTGCACTCTGTCTTGTGTGCAGCACTGTAAGTGTCACCACAGGTACGCCTTCATGCTGCTCCCTGCCCAGCTCACCCTGATGACCCAGTGGGCTGTAAGCTTGGCTTACCTGGAGGAAACTCTGTAGGCAGGTGGCTCGGGTGAAGGCAGGGCTGTGTTAGTAGAGTAATATTGCTCCTTATAAATAGCCTGGTAGGTGATTCAGACTTGTTTGGGGTATTTATGTGTGACATTGCCTGAGGAGTCACAGCACACCTCAGGATGGAGGTCCATCCCCATCTGTAGTGAGCTCTCTGCCTGAACAAGGCTGAATGAAGGTGCTAATGACCAAGCAGAGAAGCTAACACGTAGGTGTGAAAATGTGGCCACCATTTAAGTTGACTCTTTTCTTCAGCTCTGAAGCAAAAATGAAAACATCTACTTGTGGCCAGTTGGAAACTACTTACAGACAAATTATCAGGACAGAACGTACATATTTTAACATCAAGGATAACTAACACCTGGTACAACATAACAAGGTCACTGGTGAATCCATCCCACGTGTAACTTTTTTAAATCTAGGTATTTTGTGAACGGCAGGCAAGAATTTAAAATGGACTTGGACCTGCTGTCCTTGCTGGTCCCTGTGGGCCCTCCTGGCCATCAAAAGCAAGAAGTCGCTTAACATATTAATGGCAGAAGCTTTAAGATTGGGGCTTGAATGTGGTGTCAGAAGAGCAGGAATACAGTTTAGAAAAGGCTAATGTGAAGTTTTCCAGGTACTCCCAGTAGAAAGGCAGGTGGGTTCAGGCTGGCTGCTGACAGGGCGAGTGGCATGCAGAAATATTTCTTTGACTCCCAAAACTCCACCCAAAAGTCCAAGCCTTTAATCCAGTCATTCCAGCTGCTCACATCACTCTGGCATTTGAGATGAAGTTTTTGCTTTTCTAGGGATGTTACAAAGTAGCCTTTTTCTCTCCTCTCCTAGTTTACTCTCTCTGGGTTTTTTTTCATTTAAAGTTCCATTTCGAGATTTTGTTTTCTCCAGGACAACCAACTGCTCCATCTGGCTGCACCATTTGACTGGACTTCAAAATAAAATATACTCAGCTGAAAATTACTTCCAGGCTCTCCAAGAATCAGGTGGATCCAGCACATTCAGGGGACTCTGGCTAGGACTGAGTCAGCAGAAGAACCCTCATGTCTTCCTGGGGGGAGCGCAGCTGCAAAGCAGAACACAAAAACAAAAACACCAACAATAAGAGCTTCCATGCCAGCCAGCTGAGTAATAGGAACATTTCCACAGCACACAGGACACTCTGCTCTTATTCTCAGTGTCCAAGAAACATGATATTCAATAGGTCTCCATAATTACCATGTAATACCTTTACTGCTTGGTATCGTTCCAAAGACAAAATAGTAGTTTTGTGCTGTTAGAATTAAAAAGAGGTCCCTAAAAGTGTGGGAAAATGGTATCTTTTTCTTTAATATGCAAAGACCCTGGAAGTCAACCTCCGAAAGTTAGAAGTAGCTCCTTTTTCGGTTGTTTAGCTCAGTTATGAGTCTTTAAGGAGCTTCTCAGTGCCTGAGGGGAGTCATGTAATAAAGAACAACACAAATGAACAGCTTTTGGTCTTGATGCCTTGAGTATAGGAATCCTAGATAAAACCTCTTTTTTCATCCCTGAGCCCTGCCATTCTTGCCAGCTGAAGTATTGTTTCCGGACTTGCCACAGGACAGCTCCTGTCCCCCGAGACTTCAAATCAAACCTAGAAGTCCCTCGAAATTAAATCCATACTGGAGTGGGAATGGCCTGATTTTTTTGGCAAAGTCTCAATCTTGTTTCTTTGTCCCCACTTTTTTTTGCTGGGGACATTTTGCTGTCCCTTTTCTTTTCTTGAGCAATTTTGGGAAAATGTTTATGCTCAGCTGTTTGTTTCTTTCCAGAAGCACAGTAACTCCACTAAAGCATCCTTCTGTCCTGCCTCCTTCTTGATCTTCACAAAGCTGTCCAGACAGCCAATCCCCAAGTACACAAATTCACCTGGAACTACCACATGGGCCAGCACTTGATTCTCCAATGACAGTAGTCAGAAAATGCTCATATAAATGCAATTATTTTTCCTCTAAAGCATCTGAAAGTCCTGTGACCTATTCACCAGACTAAAATTTCAGATATATATTTCATTATTTATCCCATGAGAAAAAATGTCTGTCATAATTCCTGTAATTCCCAGTGAAGGTCATCAGTAAGTTGGTGAAAATCATGAAAAAATACATATTAAAATCACTGGACTAACCAGGCTGTCAACTTTTTCTGCCTATATAAAAAAGAGATTTCTGTGTCTGTCTCCTCACAAAAGCAGTTTGGTTCATCTGATTTCATGAAGTACAATGTAAAGTCACTACAATGATGGGAATAAAAAACAGTAGATCCAAAAAAGTTAGGACTGCAAGTGTTTTGACTACTCTGTGTATTGCTAAAAACAAAGCAACTTCTGAAAGCATCGATTCTTTTATTGTGTCATTAGCAAAACTATTATTTGTTGACTGTCATAGGAATATCTGGTATTCTACATATTCTTTGCAGTAGAACTGAAAATATTTAAAAATGTATGTGGATTAAATTCCTTTGTGATGTATTTCAATGAGAATATTGAAATACTTACTGTTCGGACTATATTCTTTATGTTGTTAGCAGAATGACAACACATATTCCGGCCCCAGTGAGCTAAAATCCAGTGATATCCCTGTGTGTTCTTCGGTCACAGCGACAGAACTGTACAGTAAATTTCTTGGTTGTAGAAATGAAGCAAGTTAGCCTACTGCATAAGTTTGAAGTGCATGAGAAAAAACAAGACTGCAGCACAAATGTTTGTTCAGCTCCCATGGTTATTAAAAACATTGACCTAAAAATGAGGCGTTTGCACTGGAAACGGCAGCCAAACCCCACAAAGGAGCAGAGCATATGTAGCGGTCGGACTGCGCATTGCTCTCTGCGAGGTCATCGCTGCAGGATGGGGGAGCCAACATCTGTGATGCAAGACAGGCCCCTTGAAGCACAAATAGCTTTGGCATATTTTAGGAAGAGGGAGACATCTCCTGGATGAACTGTAAATTTACTACTCGTTCCTCTGTGTGTTTAATAACACGTGAAAAAAGTTAGAATTATTTGAAACATAGTTATATACTAGATAAGAAGAGTTCTCCTGGTTCCATGGTTTGTCATTTCAAATTGATTTAAAAATATTGTGTATTTGATATCAAGGGGAAAATAACACTATGTGTACAAAGAAAAGAAAAATGAGTTTCAGGCTGACATATGGATCCTTGGAAGGAAACACTAGGTCCATGCCCTCTCTGAATTGCCTTGTCTCGTTGCCAGCATTACTGCAGATCATGAGAGTAATATTAATGTAGGGTCTGGAGACAACCAAGGAGCAACAGTGAGAAATTATACAGCTGCATGTGGCAATTACTGCAGCATTTCTAGAGATTTACTTTGGGAAAAAAAATGAATAGGCAAAGACAAAGGGACAATGAATGCAAAGTCATTGCTGATGTCAAGGACTTGCACCCAGATCCCTCCCACCAGGATTTAGACAGAATTAAGTTGCTGCACTTTAAGGACTCTCAACATTCAATCTATCATTGTAGGCAAGGGAGACAGAGAGGTAAGTCAGCCTGCCTTTGTACTAATTTCTACCCGAGGTGCACCAGTGTGTTCAGTCATCGTCCAGTGACACCACCTTACCTTCACTAGGGCCATAGCCTTGGAATCCTCTCTCTGCACTAAGTTACTTGCAAAAGTATCTAAATAAAAGTATGATAAATCTCAGCTTTTGCTCCCAGTCCAGAAACAAAAGCACAGAAATGCAGTGCTGGGAACAGCTGCAGACAGAAAGTTAGTGCATCTTTCTTTGAGGTTTAGGTTGATTATTATGCTTATTTATAATCCCTAAAGCCAATGATTAGATAAAAGCACAGTAAGACTAATGCATTGGTATTCATACCACTTATCAGACCTGAGTGAATCTGGATTGTGGATGAAACTGTTTGCAGTGAGTTCAGTATACTATTGTGGGAATAATTTATTAAGCAACAGCTTATTTTTCCAAGTGCTTTCACATTCATATGCACTTCCAGATTGCTTTGAAATGCTCCCTCATCAAAGTTCCAATCAGGTTTCATGGCCTTGTTTTGTTACAAATTTTTTCAACAAGTTTCCAAGATGCATCATCCTCAACAAATGGGATCTCAGTTTCCTACTTGTGGCTCAAATGTCTCCAGTTTAGTCACACACTGTGCTTTGATCTTGGCACTCACTGCCACTCTCAAAAAAATACTTAAAAAGGCACAAATGTGGTTGCATAAGACATCTTTCTACTACCTCTTGACACACATTGACAGAATCAAGGTAGTTTGTGGGCAGACTGGTCTCAAGGTGGTGTGTTGCAGCCTTTGAAAATTATATCCATGCATTGACTGTGCAATTTCTACTCTATCTGTATCAGCATTCTTGAAAATTCTTCACCTAAGGTGGTACATCCAAGCAAGAGACTTTGGCTGGATCATGGTGCCTGGTTGTGACTCAGACTCCTGAAAAAAACATTTCTTCCAGCCTTATATGCAAAACCAGGCTTCAGCACAGCCAGGCTATGCTGGGTAACACAGATGAGACACACAGTCCTCTTAAGAAGCTCTGGATCCCACTGATTCTCCTACCTCTCTGACATTAGTGAACACATAACTGGGATTTAGCTTAATTTTACAGGATCACAGAATGGTTGAGGTTGGAAGGGACTTCTTTTAGTTCATCAAGTCTAACTCCTTGCTCAGGCAGTGCCACCTAAAACAGGTTGCATAGGACCATGTCCATATAGCTTTTGAGACTCTCTGAGGATGGACACTCCACAAGTTCCATTTATTGCTTTTGAAATGAGAGCTTATGTTAGCAAGGATTATGTCCATGTTTATGAACTCAGGAACATCTGCACCAGCATAGCTGAGAGGGCAGCTAATTGGAACAGGGAGAGAAAGAGTGTAAACGATTGTGTAGCCAGTGGGAAGGAACTTTTAAAGCCAGCTTTGTCTCCAGGGTGTTATTTAACTACACCATGAGTCTGAATGGGAGTCAAGTTCCTGAAAACAACAAATACACTGCCTATTCAGGTACAGAGGTGGAGATATGCAGAGAAGAATATCTGGGAGTCTACAGCATGCATTCAGTTTGTTGGTACTGCAGACTGTGGCCCTGAAGTCTAGAGATAAGAGAGATGGGAACATCTTGGAAAAGAGAGAACAAACCTCAGAAAGGACTATACTTTGGGCACAGAGGCTGGAATGAGCAAGCACCAAGAAATCTCTCCTCAGTATGACTTAGCTCTTCTTCCTCCATCAATCTCCCTCAAATCCCTTCTGAAAGAAGAGGATTTTGAAAGGAAAGAGAAAGAGGAAGGGAACAGCATCCAGTCCTAGCCCTTCGCCCCTTTGTTGCTCATTCTACCAAAAAGACTAGCTTCCCTTTCAGCCTCTGTCATGTAAAACAACAAGCAAGGACTCCTCCTATGAATCACAGTAAATTCCTTTGATCTCTCATCCCCATCCAATTTTTGCAGCTTTCCAGTATTCCCTTTCAATGCAATTAACATCTTTTTCATACCAAGAGTAAGGTAGATGTATCTTTGGTGCACAGAGTATGTAGTAGGTTTACATATAATTTACTGTGAGAAAAACCCAAAAGGCCAATTCTGAGTGGCAGAGCTGAGGCCATACAGCAGGGCAATTGTACTGTAACTCTACCTTTTCCATTCTTTTTTCCCCATGAGCTTGACATCATCATGTGGAAGAGCATGAGAAAGTACAAGGCCAGTGTAACTCCTGGCAAAGAGATATAGCAGTTAATGAGTCTAGAAGAGAGCTGCATCATCAGGCTTGAGTTCTGATAAATTTCCCAGGCCTGCCCTTTCTTCTACCATGCACAGGTTGACTGCTGGCTTGCCAAATACATTTGGTGTTCACAGCACTTTATTGCTAGATCGTGTGCCATGGGTTAATCCAGCAGACAGTGAGGGACAGTTCTTTGTGGGCACAAGGAATATATTTATTCTACAGGAGAGAGAGAGTCAACCTACTACTAGAACTTCTTGCCTTCTACTTTAGCACACTTCCAACGCTTCCCAAAGCCAAGATGAATTTTTCTGAAGTGCTCTTTTTCCTCATATTTTAGAGCTCCCTATTCCCAATAGTTCTTAGGCAAATCTTAGTGGACCATTCTTGTAGCTGGGTTTTTATCAATAAACAAAGAAAAAAAAAGGTACCAGACACTGTTCACTTTTTGTTCCTCTTCACAGGACTTTAGATCTGTTCCATAGTAACAGTCCTAATAGCAGTTTTGCTATCTGCAGTAATTGTCAGTTTGGGGGGTTTTTTGCTAGAAGAATAGCAGTGTGAAGGATATTGTAGTGATGCATGTGATTGGCTTTCTTGCATAACCATTTATCATTTGCACTTTATGACCTTTTGATTAATGTTTTATTCTACTTGGCTTGTAAGAAGTTGCAGCGGTTTCCAGATTTCATGTCTCTATGAGCCATTAAATGTCATACTGGCTTTCCACTTCTCTGCCTGATAGTGATGGATTATAGTAGCAAAGCCTCACAGTGAATTAATGCATTGGCCATATTGACTCGTAATTCCTGGCAGGCCTGTAAAATGAACAATCTTGTTTTTGAGGACTTTATAAGTGACAGGATATTTTTAAACACCATGTAGTCTATGAGATAGTATGTATGTTAGTTGGATAAAGCCATTATATCGGACTTCAACATTTTCTAGATCTCCTGGTTGGTTCTGAATAGTCAAACCATCTTCTTCTCTGTGGGAACATACAATAAAAACTCATGTTCTGAAGAACTTACCAGTGATTTCAGAGTCAGTCCTTAATAGCAAAGGAGCTATTGCTTTCAGTGGTCAAGAAGGACATTTGGTACTGCACAGGATGGAGAGCAGCAAGCAGATCTCTTTCCTCAAAGTGCTGTCAGATCTCATCCAGATGTGACAGAATTTTGGTTGTCTGGAAGCCGCAGTCCTGACCACCCACGAACAATAATGGTATCATAACATTTTTCTCCAAGGAATTTCATTAATCTCGGTGCATGGCTGTGACCCCATTCATTCATTCACATCTGCTCACTGGACTGACTGTTTTCTGTACGGTACCACACAACTCAGCACACTGGGCACTGCACTAAGTAGACGGGTAAGGCATTACCAATGCATGGGTGTTGTAATCCATTTCCCACACAGGCCTCTTGGTCCAAGTGTCCTGTTGGAGAGTAGGCAAACTGCTAATTATCTTTAAATTCAGAGTTTTGATTTTCCCACTGGCTTTCTCATGAGCACTCATTCTTACATACACCTAGGCCCATCAATCTTTAGGTTTGGCCAGACAAGGGCAACAGTAGGCTCACTGAGCCAAGCTTGCTACCACCAGCCAGTGAGAGAGGGGTTCTACAGGATGGAGGCTGTTTTTGCAGGCAGAGGCAGGTGATACTCTAGAGACACTGCCGTCATTTCTGTCATCCACCCAACAGCAGCAGAACAGCAACAGCTATTAGACTCTCATGTCTCCCTGGCAGGAGTGGCTGGGCCCAGCCCCTCATCCTTGTTAAATTCGGGAGTCTGAAGTCAGCTTCGTTCTCCCCATAGACAAGCCTTGACTCATTATGTATAATTGAAACCATTTTAAGGACTACAGAGTTGCAGTGAGAAGTAATATGAAATATTTTACCAGTCACACTCAATACATTTCTCTGGAGCAGTCCCCCCAGTAATTTTTCAATGGTGTTTGCTCTAACCGAGCTGATTCCTGGGGACAGGTTGTTCCCAAGTCTTGGACATTTGGTTCATTAATTTAATTTCATGGAAAAAATGTCATATCACATATCATAGAAAGAGAAAATAGCTTTCATATCTACTTTTGAGCCCATTGGTTAACTGAGGAAATACTTTGTGGAAAAGTATTTTACGAGACCCAGCACTTTCCCTCTAGGAACAGCAAAATCCCACCAGAGCTGATGTCACTCTGAATTGGTAAAGGACATATTCAATCATCACTGAAGCCTTCCTATTTCTGGGTGAATCTCTGCACCAGATTCTTTAATCCTGCCTCATTGCAGTGAAATCTACTTTCCAGGCAGCACTTCATTTCTAATGGCTCTTGTTTGCTTGGTGTTAGATACTAAGAATAAAGACCCATGGACACCATGAAGGAATACTGCCCAAATCCTGTTCTGACCAAGCATGATCTGAGAATCTGTCAGGTTTTCTGGCACATGTTAACTACTTCTATTCATTGCAAACTCGGAGAAATTAAAATAGTATTTTTCTACTTCTAATATGCTCTCAGAGGACAGTGAAGAGCAGTGTCCATATCTGTGTGTCTGTCAGTGGGTCTCCATAGCGCCTCTCCAAAGTCAGTGTCAACTGGTTATTTCACAGCTCATGCAGCTGCCCGGTTGTGGGCTCATATTTCCCCAGATACTGTGACACAGGCAATTTTGAATTTCAGGCACAATGTATCAATAGTTTATTTCTGAAGTTGAAAAGTCTTAGTTATTTCTTATAACTTAACAGCACCTTGGAGTTTCTGGATTTCCTTAGCAAAACATAAATAAAACCATGCGATGAAATAAAGAAGAACAAATGTGATAGAAAGAAAAAGAAAAATTATCACAAGCCTGAATTTGATACATAGAAACAATGCCAGAAAATACTTAATACATCACCACGAGAAGGAAATTAGATATTTCTTTATGGGTTTGACATGTTTCCATATTTGTGTCTATGTTTCCACGTTATATGTAAAGGGATCCATGATGCCCCAGCCATGGAAGAACCAAGAGTACAGTAGTTACAAAAGCATGCACTAAGAATCATATTGCACAGTCATATTTGTTTCTATACTGAGCTCCCAGCACTCCAGGCTTTTGACTGGCATTCTAGTTCAGTTGAATGCTATATCCACACTTAGCCAAACCAAATAAATCAAGCTGGGCCCAAGCTGCCTGTAAACAACCACCTGGAAGTCTCTTGAAGGTGTTCCCTTGTGGTCCTTTTCTGCTCTGGCTATGTGCCAGGGTATAAAGTGTTACTGGGCAGATCAGCTGCACTTCGTGACACGGCACCTGAGTTCATACCTCCTGCAGACCACACCTGACCCTGCACAAAGCCAATTTATGACTTTTCATCTGCAGAAAATTGAGCCAAAGACTGGACAAACTGTCTGTTAGTAATCATATCTTAACTGTATGACAAAACGCAACTCATCTTCTCTATTGATAGCTGCCAGAGACAGAGATTGAGCTATTTATAGGGTTTAGGTTTCAAAAACGTTGGCACTATATAATAATAATTTTATTGCTTACTTTCGTATGTTTGCTTCTGTCGATACAAAAGTCAAAAAATAACTTTGAACTCCCATCAGCCTGTCTTTTTCGAGAATATTGAATATAAAAAAGCGCATACTAAATCTCAGAGGTAATGTGGCTCTAGCCCAGGTCTGTTGAAGAATCAAATAGTTTTGAGATGAGAAATGCCACTTTCTAACTGAGCATGAAACTGCAGGTTTGACTCCTTGATAAAATGTGACTATCCAGGTGTGTCAACATTTCCCCTCTGCCTGAGGCAGGACCTATCAATCCACAGTATCACAGCTGCCCAACTCACTTGCCTAGACAATAATATGTGTCATAATCTGATTTAGTTGACGTTCACACTCACATTTCTGCTTCACTGCTTTGGACAGGCAACAGGATACCTTTGAATAGAATTTGTGATTTGTAGTAATACATCTTTGCAGTTATTTGGGCAATTTTAATACACAGTGTCAACAAAATTCTGTTGTATGCAGGACAGAAAAATAAATCTCTTGTTTTTTCAAAGTTTTAACTATATGAAATTAATCTTTCAGGGGAGTTTCTAAGGTGTCTGTAACCATAGCACGTCAGTATAATTTAGGAATTATGACATAGGAATGAACTAAACTAAGATTATCTCACCAAATGCCAATTAATGCCTTGTCATTGACATTTCCAGCATCATCAGACATGACAGACATTTAATATTACCACTAGAGCAGTCTTAACCAAATTTAGCAGAAACATTGCAAAATCTCCATCCTGCCATCTGGATCTTCTCAACAAAAAAGTAGATCTGAGCATGAAATAATTCAATAGGATGACTTTATATCTCATTACAAGTCAAATCTCAGTGTATTTTAGCACTTTTCTTAAAAGGAGGCAGTGGTATTAATTCCACACAGGGAAAGACTTACTCCAGCTATTCCTTATAGAAACAATTTCTTAAGGTCAAATAAAGAATAGAAGACAAGTCTTCCTCCTCTGGGGTGTACACTACTAGGTCAGCATATCAGTGTCAGGCACAACCCAGCATTTTAAAACAGCGAGTAATTCATCTATATCCAACTCCATGATTTAGACCTCAAAGTGCAGGAAAGGCGGTGGACCTACAAATGACAGTCTCATTGAGACACCTAATTCATAATCCAGGGGACAGATAGACAACCTGTCTCCTGTCTGTTGGTCAGTTAAGATATCTACCCACCAACTGAGTCTACTGAGACTTCTTCAGACAATTAATTTTTCCAGCTGTGACAGCAGTATAGGTGCTTAGTTGGCACTGAACAATTGTGCTGTGAAAGGAGGACAGATACAATTCAGAGAGATGTTAGTTATGCCAAAAAACACCAGCAGAAAAAAAAAGATGAAAGCAACTTTGGCCACTCCTACACAGATCTTAATGCTTAAGGTTCCTTCAACCAGAAGTCACGCCTAGACCCTCGGAACCCAATCTCAAATTTACTGTCAAGATATATGTGGACTTTTTTATCCTTCCCATACTTCTGCTCAACATTCAAACTTGGATCCAGATGTGTTTTCATTACATTGGACTCTTTTCCATTTGTTTTCCAACCTTTGTCTTCTTTTCTGCTTTGAGTTCAGCCAAAATCCACCATAAACCCTGCATTTTCAGCTGCGGAAAAGTCATGTGGTGTAAATCTGTTGATGGTTCTGGTGACTCTATCACACTACAAATCAATTTGCTTCACTCATGGAGCTGAAAAATTACAGAATCAGGTCTAAAACCACTACTGTCAAACACATCCTTGAGAGGCACATAAATTTCCTATGCACTTTTACAATATTCTTAGTCACAAAGTTATTCTAAAAAATGGTAAGTACATTTTGCATCTTACGTGGCCCTTTGGTAAGATGCTAATTATTTGTCACAAACTCAGCCTTTGGACTTCTGTGCCATTTTTCATTTACAACTGCAAACCTCATCACAATCCTGCAGCGGTGGGGTTGTGACAGAGAATTTCACTGCAGTTAATTAATTTCTTCTTATTTTCCTTCAGCCTCTGTGAGGTACTTACCTATCAACTCCCATTGTTATCTGCACACTGCCTGCAAAGGCAAGGAACTCTCTGCCTACGGATCATCTTTTTATTTTGTATTACTTTGTATTTCTGCACAATGCCTAAATTTGCTCTTGGTCCCAGACTGAGCCCGTCTCATTTTCCCACATTTTAGCCAAGTTCCAGTGTCAGAAACAAATGCATATAGTGCTTTTTCTGTTTCTGAAAAGCTTAGGCATGTTCTGAACAAGAATTCTCATATTGTGCCTTAGAGAGTTTTGTGCCTGGTGTTTCCAGCTGGCTTCCTATCCGAATATCAGTGACACATAGGGTTGCTGGGTCTGCAGGATCAGGAAAGGGCAACATACATTTAGCCTGGTGCAGCTACAGCGGCGATTACGGGAGCTAAACAAGGCACATAAGATAGCTGCCACTACACTCTTTGCTAATACCTGGCACCTCGTGAAGGCAATTATCTTCGCCGAAACTGTGCCTTTGTTTCCCTACCGTGTTCATTGTAAACGAACATGAATGTTTTGAAACACGAACAATGAAAGTTTCTAGGTCTCTCCTTGTAATCCTGTGATAAATGGGGAACAGGGGATTATTATGACTGACTTGCAATGAATTGTACCAAATCCCTCACATGCTTTAGAAATTCCACCATGGACAATACTACAAACTGACTGAAGTTTACTTCTCCCTGTTCCTATTTCTTTGCCAAATTTAAGCTGTGTGATATGCATTAAGGCCATCTGAGAAATGCTTAGCAATATTATCATATGCTGGCACAACCCCTTAGAAAAAACAGAAATACATGTTATACTACAGTACTTTATAATTTTTGGCATTCTTCAGACAAAATATATATCAGCATGTTCATTCATTTTTTTTTTTCTTTCCTTCACTAACACAGTTAAAAACATCATTGGTTTTTGCAGTAACTCCAGTAGGATACATATAAACTTATCACCAGTGTTTCCCCACAACCCCAGTGGTGAAACAGCCCTAACAAAATTTACTTCCCTTTCCAGCCGTGTCTATAAAAGTTCTCTACAGGTGGCACTAGCAGCATTGACTCAGGTTCCCCCACTTAAATCTGCCTTTTGTGCTTTGGCATAGACTTGCAGTTTGGGCCTAGGTTTGCCAAATCAAGGGGTTGCACATATTCTGACCCTGGTATGGCTAGACTTATAATCACATGGGAAATTAGTGTCTGTATTCTTATGAAGAAATTGTGAAGCTATGGGCAAAGCTTTTTTTCCCCTCCTGTTTTGTCAGTTTTCCCGGTGTTACCAAAAGAAGCAAAACTGCAAAAAGAAGATTGCATAACTTTCTAAATGAGAAAAAAAAAATCTCAAAGCACGGGATGAATTTGAAATATCTGCAACAATCCAAATAAGCCAGCCACAAACTAAAAGGAAAGCCATAAACAGATTCATAGTGTTACCTTTTTGCTGCAGAGGACAAAGAAAGCATATCCTGGCAGCTGGCGTTGTGAAGAAACAAGGTCACAGATCTCTGCTGCTGCTCTGGTGAGCTCTAGGAAGGGGCTTTCCTAACAGTCCATGTCAAATAGGAGACCCCCAGCAGGTTACGGAGCCTGAAATGAAGGCTTAGCACCATGCCTGCCCTTCCAGGAATCACAATAAAGGCGTAGCGTTTTATAAAAGCTCTACCACAGCCAGGCAGTGTCTTAGCTGGACTCCAAATTTGTTATTCCTGCTGATAGCAGCCGTTCTCAAAGCAGCGGTGGGTAGCGTGTGGGAGGTCACTCATTCCTCCCAGGTGGCCCTGAGAGCTGTTTCTGGCACAATGATGAAGCATCAGCTGATCTTCCAGCTGTGCCACTTCCCTCTGATGGAAGGCCAGGTGAAGACTATTTTGGGGGATTCAGAAAACCGTTTGCTAGCTACATTTGTCAGGAGTTTCTAGGGTGTAAATTCCCCTAGAGATACATTTTTTAAAAATGCCACAACTTTACAAGAAGTAATAAAGTTAGAGTAGAACAGAACCCAGATGCAATGGTGTGCCCACAGGAATAGCACAGCATGGGCTTCAGGCAATGAACACAGGCAAAATATTTAGACCTGTATAGCATTACACCAATACAGCCAATAGGATATGTGAATATAAATAAACAGCTGCAGCCATTTGTCCTAAACAAACTGATATTCCACTGAGTTATTAGGTGTCCAAGTGCAAAACTAAAGCAGCTACAAGGGCAAGATGAGAGTGATATCAAAAAATAGGCAGGAAGGAGAAGACTAATGGGATGTGGATTTTCTCTTTTCTTTTATAAATACAGATGTGTTGGAACAGGAAAAGTGAGAATGGAGCCCTCATGTAGGGACTCCACTTACTATATGTGAGATGGGAGTGATGTTTTTTTACAGTAGTATTGCAAGGCAAAAATTTAATTTGGTGGGAAATTACAGGAAATTACTAAAACTTTTCATTCTTTATGGATAATTATGTTTTAGTTCTAACTTCATGATTTGGAGGAGATTTTACTTCTGGGAGGAATCTCTGCAGTTAGTGTTCCCACTCTGATTAAAAAAAATTTACACTGAAGAGCAAATAAATAAGTGGAGTCTTGTTTAACTGCACACTGAAGTATCACAGGCAGACTGTTCCCAGTGATTAATGGGTTTTGGCCTGCTGAATAATTCCACTTATCAGCACAACTTGCTGTCACTTTTCTCAGCACTGGTTTCAGATGCATATGCAAACTAATTGCCATGTAGAACAACAGCTTATGGTGCAGAAACTGAGACTGTCTAACCCAATTCAGAACTTTCCATCTAGTTTTCACATTTGTTTTTTAAAGAAAAATCTCACTGTCATGAAAACCCTCCAGGTCCTACAGAAAATGTGTTTAAAGAACTAAAAAGAACTTTTAAACCACTTTTCCCACAAGGAAAAAATAAGTTTAAAAACTATTCTGTACCAAATATAAGGAAAACAGGAAATTAAATATTAGCCACAAGACATTTTTCTGAGTTTTATTGAAGTAATGGTTTTAACAATGTGTTTAACTGTGTAACACATTCAGCAATTGTTAGCATGAAGCTCCTGCTTTTCTGTACAGCATTTACTGCCCCCATTTTAGAAGTCTCCACATCACAAGGGGTGTAAATGTTCTTCTTAAATTTAAATTATGCTTATTAAAAGCTTCAGAATTGCCAGGAGAGCCACTGTGATGAAAACCCTCTTATGTATTTTTCCAAGAAGATTTACAACCTACATTAGACACAGCATTCAGCCATAAAATCAAGAGAAACGTGCAGACCTGACACACTTCCTCTGTGCAGCAGAAATTAAAATATATATCCCATGAATGTTGTCTTAGTAACATGTGGGAAACATTAAAAGAAGTCAACATGATGAACAGGTATAATTTATATTTCTCTAAAATCTTACCCCACACATTGCTCATAAATCATCCAGCGTGGGTCTGTATTACAGAGATGTTCAACTTTCCATCCTCTAGTCGTACTGTTACAACCACAGAATAAGAATAAGTGCTGGAAAAAATGACTCAAATCAACTGGGTCTTACAAGCTGCTTAGTAATAGAGATATACAAACTTAAAAGCAAAACCAAAAAGGTTGATGTAATTTTTACAGTTTCTAAATGGATGTTCTGTATTTTGACATCAATAGGATTTACTTTTATGTTTAAAATTAAGCACACACGCAGGGTTTGCAGGACTGAAACTTCAAACAGCGCTTTAAGCACAGCTGGGGCGATACATTCCCACGCAGGCTTTTGGACTCCTACATATTCCCTATAGTCCATGTTGCACACTAATAGGAATCACTGCAAGTGCTTCTTGACCCAGCGTTACAGACCACTGCTACCTACAATTTCGGATGACTACTTCCAGCAAAACCTTTCAGGAAAGACTGGTGATCCTAAGCATGTCTGGGTTTGGCTGTCACTTCTGACAGTACCATAAAGCTGGGTATTCACGTGTGTGTCTGCAAGAGGGGAATGCAAAACCTATAGCACTTCAAATCCAGGTGAGCAAATCTTTCCCAAATGGTTTAGCCAAATGAATGGTTTCTTTGGAAAGCCTTGGTCTAATTAGCTGTTTAAGACTTTCTTATTTCATAAAAGCCATGTGGTTCACCCACATGGAAAATAAAAATAAAAATGAGTCAAAGCACCTGTAGCCTTACCTTATAGGGAGTTTCATATGGTCCTAAAACTTCAACAGCCATCAGTACACTGGCAGAATCTGGCTGGGGTCTATAATGGTCTCCTCTGAAAATGAAAGTCCACTTCCTATTTTTATGTCCCATAGTCTATATTAACAATAAAATAATTCTGTACTGTTGATTTACATAAAAACTACTTCCTAGACTATCAAACAAATAAAAGATTTAAAAATATCCAACCATTATTTCACAGGCTCTAACAGTTCCTAAAAAGCAGTCAAGCATTTGACACATATACAGAAATATTTGCACTGCTTTTTGGAGGATACTTTGCATATTATTTGATGTGTTATAATAGTTATGACATTTATTTTTAATTTATAAATCACTATGGGATTAAAATAATGACAAAGGAAATAATACCACCAGAGATATAGGAAAACATCATAAAAGGTCTTCCTTAAGCTGACTAAAGTCTGGCTGTTCAAAGTCAAGCATGAGAATCCAAATTGAACTCAACCCACTTGAGTTAAGGTCATTTTTCAGAAGCAGAAGGAATGGTGTCAGTGAGAAGGGCACTGGGCCAACCTCCACTGGGGTGAGTGGCTCAGCTATGGACTATCAGCAATGTAGTGGAGCTGCTGACCAGGCACTGGACCAAGGAGAAGGTGAGGACCGCCCAGGCAGGCACAGTGTCAGGAGAGATTGGTAGTGGAGTCATACCAGCTTTAGCCCAGTGGTATTTGGGGGATTTACACACAGCTGTAGAGTGAGTTCACACAGCATTTCGCAAGGAAAGGAGACTTGCCTGAATTTTCTTTCACATGGGAGAAGAGAGGACAATCCTACAAATTTGTCCAACAGCAACACAGGTTATGCTGCTGCTTGCTTGTGGTGCCAGTAGTATTCGGCACAGACTGTATCCTGAATGCACAGACACTCCAAAAATCATCCCAGGATTACCTGAGGGTTCACCTGCTTTGAGTGGGAATTTTAACACTGACCTCAGCAGGGCCAGGAGGTGTCTTGTGTAGAAATCCACAGTGGTCAGATCAAAACCTATTTCATCTAGTGTCCTTTCTACATAGTGGCCATCAGCAAATGTTAAGAAGTGTTTAAGGGTATAAAAGTTTAGGAGTTTAAGAAGAAGGTTAGTTATAAAGATAATCCCTATATTGCAGTGATCAATTTTCTGAGTAAAACCTTAATATTCTTAAAGTTTTAGCCTAAGGTTCTTACATTTAATGTGACTGAATACCTTTATGGCCTGAAAGGCCCTCATACAATACAAGGACTGCAAGCAGAAGTCAAGGAATATTTTTGAAAAAATCATGAGCAAGGTATCTCAGACTTGTAAACATAAGCTTAACTAATTTTAGTGTTTCCAAAAATAGCCTACACTAAAATAACCTGTAAAATAATTTTGTCATTAAATTACAATACTTCTCAGCAGAGAGACCTATACTTCTATTTACTATATTCTTTTGAAGTTTACAGTATAAATTACTTCTACTGGCTTATTATATTAAAAAATAAAAAAATTAAAGCTCCTATAAGCCTTCCTTATGCTTTTCAGTAGCAACTATTAATATGACTTCAATTTTGGGGACAATCTTTCATAAAGGATTCTTTTTGCTTTGGAAGTGCACTGTTCTGCTGGAGTTTTTTGGTGTTTTTTTTTACCAAGTTCTTATGCAAATGCCTCTGAAGAATATGGCATTTCTCAAAGTTTTAAGCAAAAGTGCAAGTTTTTCATGTGCTGCTTTGACCTATGTACCCCAAAAGATCCATCTTTTCCTGACAATCCATATTGAAATAAAATTATTTCCTATGAATTTAATTATGCTGAAAGCAATTAACCACAGCCCTTTCCTACCTATAAAAATGAAAATCCTAGAAGACCACATCACATATACATGATGCAAACCATTAAGCCATACTGATTGATATAATCTAAACTGCTTTGCTCTATTTTGAATGCTTGTGTCCATTTCCAGGAGTTTTACAGAACTCCTTTGTTTTTTCATCAGAAAGAAACAGGATCTGAAATCCTAATTTTCATTCAACTGGATATGTTTGAAAAAATAGTGAAATATAAGGCATCTAATCACTGGGATCTTACCCCTTGTTGCAAAGAAACCACAGAGTTTGGAGAATGTCCAGTCTTAAAATTAATGACTGAGTGTGATCCACAGAGAAATAACTTTAACCACAATTTGGCTAAACCTTAAAGTCTGCATTTTTATTGCTTTTGGCATCTGGAACTCCATTTCCAACGGATTCACTTCCCTTGAGATAAGCAGTGAAAGAAAGGTGGCTAGTCCTAAACTTGAACCTTTAGTGGTTTCCTTGCTTTCTTTTCTGAGTTTTAAATAGCATTAATTACAGTGTAAGCAGAAAAGCCTGACAGCATTTTGTTTTGTTTCCAAGATGTGAGTCCTAGTGTTAAGAAGAAATTACATTCAAATGGGACTTGTTCCAACACTGACAACAGCCTTGGGATCAGCACTGTAATGGCTTTTGGCTCTCACTTCCCTTGAATGTGGTTTGTGTAAGCTCAAAAGACCTGTTGAACACAAGACAACCAGTACCTTCAGCAGCCATTGACATGAATCAGATGAAAACGAAGAAATCATAGTATACAACAACTGATCTGGTGAAGTCTTGACCTTCTCTTCCTGATGGACAGAAATGCTGAGGAGGTGATAACTGCAGGTAACCACCATGCTTTGTTCTCCATGTCATTTTATATTGCAACAGGACTATGAAAACATCAGGAAGAGCTTTGTGACCACCACTTTACCCATGAGAAATGGACTGCAACCACTGAAACAACACACAGGGAGGTAACTGGACCTCTGCACAATACTGTCCACCAAAGCTGGCACTGGATGGATGGATCTTTCTCTACAGCTAACAGAGCCACGCAAGCACAAGGTTGGATGTTAATGGGACACTTCCCCCAGGCATCTGTTTGGCGTCCCATTCTTAAGGGGATGGTAAGGTCCAAGGTTCGTAGATGCTTGTGGTCAAAAGGAATGATGGAAGTCAGAGGATTGACAAAGCTTACAAAGAGAAAAAAAGAAAGAAAGAAAGAAAGAAAAAGAAAGGAAGAAAAGAAAGAAAGAAAAAGAAAGAGAAAAAGAAAGAAAGAAAAAGAAAGGAAGAAAAGAAAGAAAAGAAAGAAAGAAAAAGAAAGAGAAAAAGAAAGAAAGAAAAAGAAAGGAAGAAAAGAAAGAAAAGAAAGAAAGAAAAGAAAGAAAGAGAGAGAAGGAAAGAAAGAAGGAAAGAAAGGAAGAAAGGAAGGAAGGAAGGAAGGAAGGGAGAACAAGAGATATTCTGCCTCCACCATCGATCCAGCTGATGCAGTTTCCAGGGTTCTGGGGCACACTCACTCCGTGGCTTACCTGTTACTTACCTGTATAGGTAAGTAACTTCCCTCCATCCTGGAGTAAATTTCTCGCTTTCTAAGCATAATAGTTCTCATACACAGTCCGTTCTTCTAGATCTTTCTGGAAATGGGTCAGAGGTTTTGGGGCCTTTGGTGGTCTTGATCCCCCCTACAATCCATGCCTTTTTCTAAACCTCATTCCTGCGCTTGTGCTGCACTGTGTTGTGTTTATCTCCAGGAGACAGAGCAAGGAGATTTGTCAGAGGAAAGTACTGCCCTACCTCTATATGGCCCCCTTCTCCAGCCACATTCTGTTCTTTCTTACAGCATGTTATTACCCACAATCCTGGGCTGGCTCCACAGCTATCCAGCTGCCGGTGTTTGAGACACACACATTAGCCCCTTTATCTCCTAGGCTTCTACAGTCTACCACTAAGGGGCTGCAGCAGATGGCAGAAGGTGGGACCTGGGAGACCTGCCGCATTGAAGCCTACATATGAACTAACAGTTCACGGTTTGCCTTGTATTGCCTTGTACTGCCTGGTATTGCTACTCTGTGGTGAAAACGGGCACTTTTAGGGCATCATTCATTGATTCAGATGCTGATTCAGGATGGGATGAATGATACTCAAAAAAAATTACCATTTACTCCTGGTGCTTACTACAAATTGCTATTTAATACTGTCTTTAATACATAAAGAAAACCAGACTGTGATCTCAGGCCTGTGCTTACATTCATTTGCTCACGTACATCTCTGTTGGGCTTGAGGAATCTCACCCAGACTCCCCAGCAGGTGTTGTGGGCAAATTTTAGAAAATACATCTGGAAAACAGGCTCTTTTAGATCTGCTTTTCACCAGCAGGAAAATCGTGGAAGTGGCAGGCAGGGGATTAGAGTGACTAGGGAGGGTTAGTGGGTCTTCTTGTAACAAACAAGAAATACAGAATAAAATCCTTCAAGAAAAGTAAGAAGAATAAATTCAGAGAGCTGGGAGTTAACATTCTGTAGAAATATATGTAAAGGAAAGGGATCAGGCAAACTGGCAACCCCACTTAAAAATAAAACTAAGGAAAACTAGAAGACACCTAACATAAAAAATATACCAGCCCTTCTGCTTCTTCCTATCAAATACCTTAGAGGAAAAGTGTAAACACATATTTTCTGGTTAGTTCTACCTTGGTTCAAAAATTCATAGCCAAGTAGAGCTTAGAAATTCCAGAGACAGCATAAATAGATGATAATTTCCATGTTTTGTTCGACATTGTGAAACTGCCACTGAGCTTCATACCTGTGTAGACAACCTTGCTTTAGAAAGCTCTGTTAAGCTGAAGGTCCTCCCCTCAGCCACCAGGAAACTGTCCTGGCTTACTACAAGCTGTCAGGAAACAAGAGTATGACGCAGGTCACAGCCAGTGTGCTTGAAAAGATAAGAATAGGGATATTTATCTAAATATTTACTATATTGGATATGAACAATAGTTTTCAGGTAGCTTTCATCTTACGCCAAATATAGTAAAAAGCTTTTTTTAAAAAAACTATTGCTTCACTTAATAAGTGCATTTCACAAAATAGACTCTTATTTTAACAATATTTGGGATGCTTGTTTGTGTGACTCAGAAATATGTGAGAGTGCTTTTTCTCCCAGCAGAGCACATGAAAACAACAGGTTTTTCCTCTGTCAAATAAAATTGCCCAGTCTATCTTACTTTCTACACCTGTAGGTATGAAGTGCACGTACTAAGCTGGAGAAATAATTTAGGAAAATTAATTAACTAAAATTCAAGCTCTTTTTTTTTTCTTTCTAAAGATATAATAATGAATTTATTAAAAAAATGTATCCTCTGACTTCTCCTTCTAGTACAAAAAAGGTATGTAATTATCAAATAAGATTAATTCGTTTAAAATTTGTAAAGGCAATTCCTAAACCATGAAAGTGCCGGACTTCAGACTGCCCTTGTCACATTAAATTGGCCTCCCTTTGCTGATGTATCATGGTAAAATCCTTAATTACATGACTTACGTGACTATCCTAGCTGAAGGATTGCTGCCTCATGCAATGCCCCCTGTGGATTATATTAATAGTTCAATATATTGTAGATACAGGTGGAAAAAGCCAGTCAACAAAGCAAAAGAAATCTGTAATTTGCACAGAATCCTTCACTAGGATCAGAAATAATCCAGAACAAAAGCAAAAGACCAATATAAGTTTCAATGAACATATCATTTAGAATTTCAGAATTGTGATATCTGCAAGATCTTGAAGCATATGCTTTGTGGAAAGCATGAAACAAACATTTCACATTGAAGTGGGAGCATGAGGGAACATGTAGCCACAAAACATTTTCCAAGTGGAACGGTCCCATTAAGGTTAAAAGAATAACAAACTAACCTCAGAATCTTCACGGGAAGAAAAACACTAAAGTCTGCTTTTTTACAAAAATTACATAAATTCAGCAATTACATATGGAATGTTAAAACAAAACAGAACTAGTATCACTCTTTTATTAGGGCAGCTTGGAATTTCACACAAAGCGGAAGGAGACAAATCTGACTCTGACCATATTTGAGTTTTCCCCTCTCTTAAAAGAGATAAAGTTTCATGCCATACTTATATTACTGAAGGTTCATACAAGAACTTGTGAAATCCTCATAATTGCTCAAAAAATAATGAAGTCATCTTCATTTTTACAGTTTGGAAAGGAAATTAAAAATTCAAAACTTCAAATCGTGAAGTGTGGCGGACGAGTCGGAATGGGAAAAGCAATTATATGAAAAATGGAGAAGAGCCTTAGAAGAGGAAAGCGAAGTTTGAAGAAGAGAATGTTGAAGAAAGAAGTTGTTTAATGTTTATGGACTGTTGCATGTTAAATACACTGCTATCACGCGTTATCGGGTTTTAAAATTTAAATCCCCTGTTATTTTCCCCTCAGACTTCCCTCAGTTTTATTCCCATTTTCCTATTGGTCCCTGTTTGCCGCAGTGCGGTCCCCTTCCATACTTGGCATGTTCACACCCCTCATTTACATACTCCACCCCTAACTCCTCCCACTGTTTCCCTTATATGGTCGTGCTCCACCCCAGTTCTAGCACCTTCTCCCGGAACCCTATAAAAGTCCCATCCCTTGCTCCACCTCTCTAGTTCACTCTCCAACCCTGGGTCTGAACACACCCATTGTGAGCTGCGCCAACAATAAAGCTCTTCCTGCCTCAACCAATCATGAGCGTCTGCCTACAATTCCCGTAAGGACCCACCAGCCGGGTGGACCAACCCTTTTCCCCTAAAGGGTTGTGATAGTGAAGCTCAGGAACAGTCCTCCTCAGTCTTCAAGGAAGACTGCATTGTCATGGGATATTTTCCTGAGAGTAGAATGGCAATATATGTTAAAATGAAAATGTCCTCTACTTATCCTATCACAGCAGGAGAGAAAATTAAATTAAGTCTTAGTATATCATCTCTCTGTGCCTAGCTACCCATTCTAGTATCACTTTTGCTACTCCATGTCTTTTCTGCTATTCACATAATTACTTTTTTTCATTGGTATGCTTCCAAATGTCAACCACTGCTGATTTGGTGAGGAGCAATGAGGGTTGTTCTGCACCCCTAAGAGAAATAGGAAAGGCTGTGGGATGTGAGCATATTACACAGAATAGGATGGGGACCCAAGAAAAAAATCCATGATACTTAAAGAAGTTAAATGCAGTAGTTATCTGAATTGAGTTGTGCTACCTCTGCAAGAACCATGCTGTAGACAAAATCCTTTTATTTTTCCATGCCCATCACAGAGGATTGCTGAGGAGACATGCCACAAGAGACTGTATGCAACTTTGATCTGTTTGCAGAAGACAGAGACATATATTACATTACCAGATATCAAGGATAATTTACAAAGACCTTCAAAGTCTTTGGAAAACTAGATTTTAGATCTTAACTAGAGAAACTGTGATTAGCCACACCATGGGGCAGGGACAGAGTGATGCTTGAGAGCTGCTTTTCTTTCTCCTTCACCCAGTTTCTGCACAGCTTGTTTAGCCATCTTTACAGATAGATATTAAGAAACTAAAATGTTTTAAAGACACACTTAAGAAGCATATCTTCTGTAAAGAGTATTTTAAAAGTGTTCCAGCTTCTGGTTTTCTCTAGACTCAGTAATATCAGAGTGGCAGAAATCAAAAATATCTCTAAATACCTTTAATTTCTAGAAAGGTAATAAGCTATTTACTCCATCATATACATTCTAGAAAACCTGTCTTCAAGACAATTGCATTAACCATCAATTCTTATACTGCTTATTGTTTAGAAATGCTTGGTCTTTGTGGATGTTGTCTTTAAACAGGAAACATTTTGTTACCTCTAACCAGTTCCTAATTAAAAAAAGACCAAACAATAAACAGTATTTCACCCATGTTAATTTAATATAGTGGGGGTTTTTCAAGTCCTATTCCTTTTTTTTTTTTTTCCAGAATGCATTTTCTGGGTCTGTTCTAGCCTTCTATCACATGCCCTAGCTAGAACAGGTCAGAAAAGTTTTGCTGAAATTCATTTAAAAAGCTGAGACTTTACTGAAATCCTTCAACTGGAACACCTCAAGTTTCTTAGGCTCTTGGTAGACCACAGGCATCTCTCTGATAGAAACTTGCCTGGCTTCAGAGAGTAATGACAAGGACTCAATGCTTCTACAAGAAGCCAGGGAGACTCAGGCACATATTTCTTCCCAGCTCTATCCTCCAGAGCCAAGACCTGGGATTGTTTGCCTTTGGAGACCTTGGGGCATTCAGGGCTGTGACTCCATGGCAGGTTGGAGTCCATTGCATGCACGGCTCCCTCGATGGTGCCTCTGGTAGGAGAGATGATAGTGCTGTGAATTCGGCTGCCTGAGAACCACAAAGTCCTGGCTCCAGCCAGAGGCCTCCAGGCTCCCATGTTCTGATCACAGAACCAGGATGATGCAGCTGGAAGTAGCTGCGCAAGCTCTCCTGCTCCATTCCAGGAAAAAACTCCACAATGTCTTGATCTTTAAAACGTCACAGCCTACCACACCAGCCTTAAAATCAGAAGATAATGGTCCAGGAACCAGGGAGGGTTGTACCTTGCCAGGGAATGTGATGGACAGTCAATTTGGAGACCTGTGGAGCTTGTGCGTTCAATGAACACTCCTCTCTTGGCAGTGGGGAAAGAAACAGAAATGCCACTTTTTTTCACACCATGGGACCTCTGTAAGCAATTTTTGGTTTCAAAGTTCCAGCTCATTAGATATTTTCGAGCAATGATTATTACTGTCTGACAACTTGAAATTGTGTGATTTGTCCAACTCTCAATAAACCTGAATTGATGCAAAACCTGACAAATAAGGACATGTAAGTGACAAAATATATCTAGACTGGCAATATTAGAGTAATTCTGAAGGCAATGGACTGTGTGTATGGTGAGAATCCTGTCTATTAATTTTCTTAAAGCAATGGGAGGCTGTTAACAATGAATTGAGGTCTTCAAAGGGCACTGAAATTATACAGAGATCTTTTCTTCCACCTCTTTTCACTTTTAACATCTATTGGCAATATTAAATGCCTAAACGAATATAGAAACCAAATCATGTGCCAGAGTTCGTCTATAGCAGAACAGCAGGCAATTTAGATTATCAGTTTGGTTTTTACTAACAGTGCAAAATTGCTGTGAATGAGGCAAAGTAACAATACTCTCACAGACTTTTCCATTTCATTCTATTTCCTGAATTTATTTTGGAGGTGAATTCTGCTGTGTTTATAGCTGAATCTTATGGATAATTATATACTGCCAGCATTTAGTTTCATTATTTAGGCACAAATCCTTCTAGCACCTATGCAGAAACATAACTTTATTCATTTTAAAGTTCAGCAGGGCAACCCATTGTACATGAAAGCAAGCATATGAATAAAACTTCAGAGCCTTAATTTGTACAGGAAGGACTACATGTTACAGTAATCTGTTGCTGGTTTAGTGACTGTTATGTTCTTCCCAAAATACCAGATGTGAGGGAGAATGCCCAAAGAACAAAGCAGACATGACATCACCTAATTATCGTCATAGAAATAACAGCAAGCATGTAGCCTAATCCAACACATGATAGATATGGACAATTTGATTTAATCTTTTTTGTGAAACGGAAATAAAATTAATGTAAACTGTAGCTAAATAGCCAACTCATCAGCCAGTGCATCAAGTCCATTCTTAAACAATGGCACATTGTTTAAGATGAAAATTTCTTCTCTTAAAAGTGAGTTTCAGTTCTCCAGATAAAACCAGTTCACTTCAAACTAGGACGCTGATCTTGCCCAGATCAGGTCATACATGTGTTAGTTGATCTAGCAGCCCAACTGCCGCCACGTAGCACTGCTTCAGCCTCCCGACTGGGAGCAAAGGAAAATGCTTCTGTTTAGAAGTTATGGGGCCACCATGAAACCCCTCTACAACCAGCCTCGAGCTGCTATTTATCTTTTGTCCCCACCATGTAATCACTGGAAGCATCCACTTTTCCTGGACCAACCTGAGGCTGCTGAGTCCTGGGATGCCTAAGAGAGTTAGCCACCCTGCAAGTTTACTTCTCTGAACAAATAGCGTTGGAAAATGCTTCACCTACCACTAAATCCTAACTGGAACAAAAATATTTTTCTTTGACATTAGCCTTATGTTAGGATTTCAGAGCAGCCTGAGCAGGTTTCATCCTATGTGTGCTGAAACAGTGGCCAAGTTGCTACTGAATCAGTGAATGCAGGAGCTGGCCTGAGTAACCACTGTGCTGTGAATGACAAAGGAATGATGCAGCTATTACCTTGTATTTCTCTTCAAATGCATTTTTTTTTTCCTATTTTAATTAGTGAGTCGACCAACCTCTCCGGTGTGCTTCACTTACAAATGCTACAGCTATAGACAATTAACTGTCATTGCTATGCCTAAAAAATCCTGAGGATCACAGTATGGATTTGTCAGCCGGTACTGATTTCATCTTCGCTCTGAGCACCAGCAGGTAGAATGAGATGTCTTGGAAAAGGTACAGCCCATTTGTGTGCTCTTGGATCCAAGCTGACTGCCCATAAAAGAAAAGTATTTGCATGTAACCCCATAACTGTGGGGTTAATCCATAACCGTGGTGAGCTTCTAGGTGTCATTGCCCTGACATGATTATTTTCAAAATCCATTACTTAGTCACTTGATTATACACCCAAAAAGGTGAATACTGACTGATTTTACCCAGCTGATATTCAGCTCAACTTTCTTTTTTTTTTTTTTTAATTTTGCGTGATTTGACAATATTTGATAGCATTTTGGAATTTAAAAATGAAAAGACTGTATTGTAATGATAAGGAAAACATCTGTTGAAGCCTTACAGACATCCAAAGTTGCTTGTAGCTCTTTTAAGTTTTAAATAACAGGCAACAGTAGAAATAGAGATTTAAATTATTAATGTAATTAAGGCACTGGAGGTTTAATAGCAGTCAGAATGAATTCCCGTGAGCAATGAAAAAGGGATTTAAAGCCTTTATTTAAAAGATACATTTAAAAAGATAAACTTATATCTGAAATTCTATCTTCTATCATATCAATGTTGTTTTCAATTTCCAAAAGCTTGCAGAGATGTTCCTGTCCTTTGGGGAGGAGGCCTGTGCACATGCAGCTGCTGTGAACCCATTACACCTGTAAGGGATTTGCTGCCTCTGTTTAATTGAGCAATTTGACAAAGTGACTCTGCTGGGGATTCTCTGAAGTTAATGGGAGATTTATTAGCTACTTCAACAGCAGCAGGATCAGGCTCTTTGACTTCATCAGGCATGCCATCGATCTTCACATGAACAGGCTGACAGGACAGGAATTGAAATTTCACGTCTGTGGTATATTTAGAGATTGTTTAGATTGCATTAGGCTATGGAAAATACTGTGCTGACCAAGATAATCATCCTTCAGATATTGATCTAACCCCTGTCTGCTCAAATTTGTTCTTCCAAATCACATTGCCTGCAGCTACCTACCACTATCTTAGAGTAATATTGCAGTGACACTTCTAGGATCCCTGTTTTTTCCCCAGTGGAAATCGACAGTGAAACCCCAACTGACTTCAACAGTGCAGGATTGTGTGCTCTGGATACCATTTTCAGCACCACATTCCCACTAAAATAGGAGTGTGTTTTAAGCTACAATGCTGAGTATCAGACAATAATATCCCAATAATACAGTGTTTAGCTTAGGGGCATAGGAAGGAAAATACATTCACAGAAATCACACCTACAGATACTACATAGCACTACTTAGACTAGCATACCTAGATTAGGTCCGAACAAAGTAGTGGGAATGATCAGGGAATGTGCCAAATTCCAAAAACTTAGTAACAAGGCTAACATACATGACTGCGACAAAGCTAAAATGTCCCCAGGAGACCATTGTACTACCATGGCCATACTGCTTCCAGCATAGCATTAGCTTCTTCCAAGACAGCTAAACTACCCCTGGGTGGTGCTGCCTTGCCATATTTTGATTTAGACACATTTTTAGATCGTTGCTGAACTGTGTCTAAATATATACTAGTAGAACAACTCCATAACCAGGATCTCCATTACAACCACTGATTTGGAATGCAATTGTAAACACTTGGGATGGATGAAAAGGGCACACAAAGAGAATAATTATCAGCAGCCCAGAAAACTGGTGACTCTGCCAGCAAGGTATATGTGGAATAAAACCAACAGGAGTCTTAAAGCTGTGCCATCATCTGTTAGGTAAAAGGCAGGCATTGCAAAGAACTAATTGCAGAAAGAAATAACAAAATACTATGTCAGTTCTGTAAGTGCAATTCCTCCAGCAATGGAGAGATAGAGATCACAAGACCCGGAGCTAGCACATGACCCCAGCAAACAGGCCAAAGGATGCTTCAAAAATTAAATTCTGTTGGATTTCCATAGCATGCTTTGGCTAAAATGCTATGTGGGTTCAAAGCATCCTTTGTCCTGAAGGGAGAGAATGGAATTAAGGAGAATTGAGTTTCTCCTTCTAATACCTTACACACTGCACAAAATAAATATAAGGCTCTACCAAAGCTATACAGATATGGGATTTTGCAGCACTGTAAATTATTGCCCCCAGGTCAGAGCAATAGGCTGCCTGATCCTTCTTCCTAAGATTTGCTGCTAATTCAAATAACACTACTCTCAAGTCATGCTACTTTTCTCAGAATTCAAGATCTTATGTTTAGCAGGACAATTTCTCATAAGATACTAGAGATTCTTATCTTTTATTTAAATTTAGTTTGTGGTTGTCTCATGCACAAGACAATTCAGAGATGGAGCCAGGCTTGCAACAGGTTTTGGTGTAATATTGCTAGGTGTTCTCCGAGATCCTGTGCTAGCTCCAGATCTTGTGATCTGTATTTCTTTGTTGGTGGAGGTGTTGAAGGGTTTGCTCTATCTTTTGGCCTCTTATTCCCATTTGTGAGGCTGAGGGTCCATGTCTGCAGCACACACAGTACAGTTCAGTGCATCGGGTTCACTAGGCTTCAACAGCTCATCAATAGCTTGTTCCAAAAGCAGCAGTACTCCCCTGAAAACCCTCAGCACACTCCTACACAGCATTACTTACTCTTGACCACAAAACCTTGTCTTCACAGTTTGTGCTTTCATTGATTCCATGGCAAGGATAAGATATCCTGCTAAAACACGGTATTTTCTCCTAAAAGCCTTGTACATCGATGCAAAATTTTCTTATAGTAGATAACCTCCTCTCTTGAAGCATTCCTCCCCAACTCATCAATGGCTTGGCAATTTTTGTCAACTCTTTCAAGAGATATCTCTTTAGCTTCTACATCCTTCCAAAACAGTGGCAAGGAGGGAATATTCAGAGAATCCTTTATCTAGAAAAAGCAGCAAACTGTCCATGTCAGGGTCAAGTAGATTTTAGAACCCATTAATAACATTTTTAATAAACCAGTAAGAGATGTAACTACAAAACTGGTCCATACTTATTTATGAGTTTGACTTTTTCTTCATGAAAAATTAATCCAAATCAGTCATTTTGACATCAGAAAAAAAATCAAAATGGAACTCCAGAAAGTAATTTTAGAAAGACAGAAGTTCATATTGTATTAATTATTCTCAAACTAGGTTTTAAGTACATGTTATATTTTCCAAATATACTCACAGTATCTCACTTCTGATATTTTTGATTTTTGTATTTTGCAAAAATGTAAATATTTCCAAGAATTTTCTTTATTGGTTTATATATTACTAAGTTAAATATTTGAGATAACTAGGATAAAGTTTTATTGTATGTATTAAAGAAAAGGTATTATTGGATTTTAATTTTAGAGTTTATTTGCTGCAGCTAAATAGATCGGATACCTGAAGTCACGAAGATGTCACAGCAGAGGCACACAGACTGAAATCAGAATAGAAGATAAAAATATGCAAACACCCACCAATATAGTAATAAAAATGACATAATATTAACAATTATTTTTCTCCTAACTCAACTCAACAACTCCTCTCCTTTAGATGAGTTGGGTGTTGCTTTGTTTTGTTCTTGTACCATACAGCTGTCAGAGTGCTGAGTAGAAAACAGGCACCATCCTTCCTCAAAGAAGAGTGTTTGATGTCAGAAATGGGTCTATAGAAAAAGGTCCAGAGCTTTTGGGTGTGACTAAGAGAGACAGAGTAAGATACTCAAATACTCTTGGGATAATCATCATGAAAAATGTTGTGCTTCAAGGCTTGGGTCAAAGACTTTGGAATTTCTGTCATGCCTTGCTTGTCACCAGTCCATCAGCCACCCTAATGTGGTTCATAGAATCACCGAATCATAGAATCAGCCGGGTTGGAAAAGACCTCTGAGATCATCAAGTCCAACCCTTGATCCAACACTGCCATGGTTACTGGACCATGGGACTCAGTGCCACGTACAGTCTCATCTTGAAAGTCTCCAGGGACGGAAAATCCACCATGTCCCTGGGGCAACCCACTCCAACGTCTGATTACTCCCTCTGTAAAAAATCTCTTCCTAATATCCAGTCTAAACCTCCCCTGGCAGAGATTAAGACTGTGCCCCCTTGTCTTACTGCTGGTTGCCCGGGAGAAGAGACAGACCCCCACCTGGCTACAACCTCCTTTCAGGTAGTTGTAGAGGGTGATGAGGTCTCCCCTGAGCCTCCTCTCCTCCAGGCTAAACAACCCCAGCTCCCTCAGCCTCTCCTCATAGGACTTGTGCTCGAGTCCCTTTACCAGCCTCATTGCTCTTCTCTGGACCCGCTCCAGCACCTCAATATCCTTCTTGAACTGAGGGGCCCAGAACTGGACACAGTACTCAAGGTGCGCCCTCACAAGCGCTATGAAGGATCCAATATCCAACTCCTGCCATTGCCTGCCCAGAGTGAAACCAGACACAGCTACTCTCACTGATTTTTCAGGCATGCTCAGGAGCTAAAACCTGATATCTCCTGTCCACAGATCTGACAGAAAGCAGTATACCTAATTCTGCCTTCCCTGTGGGCCCCAGTTGCGGCATCCTTCAGTGCTTGCATCCAGCTCACAGCTCTTCTAAACATACGGATAACACTCTGGTCTGTGATGAGGCCTCCAGTTCCTTGAAGCAAACACAAAGACACAAAAAGTGTTTAAAGTCTCCAAGAAGTCATGCCAGAGTCTCTGTGAGCCAGGAGGTAAGTGGCAGAGAGGAGAGGGCATGTTGCAAGGAGGTGAGGCAGCAGAGCCACGCTCCTCCTTGGTGGGAGTGCAGTTGGACTGGGCTGTTGCACAGCAGCTGGAGGAGAGAATGGGAGGTGGTAGATCCCCAGGTCATGGCACGACCAAGTCATAGATTCAGCTCATCCAAATATGAATAAAGTGCCACCACTGCCAAGCCTAGCTGAATGGAACAGAGAGGTGGGGTTTAGAAGTTAGCATCCTCGCCCAGGATAAAGGGAAAAACACTGTGAAAGATCAGGGACAGAGGTGAAGATGTCAGCAGCCATATGCAGGATTGGGGTTTATAAATACAACCCTTTCTCGTTTCCAGGCTCGCAGGTAGAAATCAGATTTGGGCACCAACGGAAGATGCTCGGGCTGTCACACAACGCGTGCGTTATACCACCCTCCAAAAGGTGGTACACGTGCGCTGGAGGTGCTCACCGCAGTCTTACCACAAGAGGGCCCTAAAGCCTCACTTTCCAGACTAAGGAACCTGTTGTTAAGGCTGGTGAATAACTATTCCCACGCTGCCTGTAGGAGGCCATCATGGGGTACGGATTGTCACATACTCAGCACAAACACCGTCCTGCCTGCTGTGAATGTGTAAGTCACTCCTGTGACTCCTTCTAAGCCACTGTGGAGTTGCAAACAAAAGCAACTGCAGATGAAAGATAAAACACATAGTATAAGCAGGATTAATTTCAGCAAGGCATATTGCAGAAATGCATCCACTAGCAGGACAACACACAGAAGTATTAGCGATGTGAAACAGATGATGGCAGCCAAGCTCAGGGCCGTGTCTGCTCAGCTGGCAATGCTGACACGATGTCATGAGTGAAAAACGACTGGAAGAAGCACAGACCCTGGCTGGTCCCTCTCTCACCGTCTCCTGGGCTCTCTGAGGGAGTCCTTTGCTGAGGAGGCTGTGAGGACTCCTGACAAGGTTTACAGAGAAGCCAGGGTCAGGGTGAGATGCCCAAAAGAGACACCAGTCCTCTAGGAAAACTCAGTCCCAGCTCCTTGCAAAATACAGACACAAAACTTGACTCCTGTTGCAGATCCTAGAGAGGCCAGATAGGAGCAATGTCTTAAGGAGTGCAATGCCGGTAAAAATTTTTCATTTCCCCAGATGTTTCTTCAAATCAAGAGCTGGGTTGATTCCTTCCCACAGTGAGCTGTAAGTGAAAACCAGCACAGCGTATTTTCTCCCTGTCATTTCTTCTCATTGGTGTCTGCTGGTTTTGCTTTATCTAAAAGGAAGCAGGATCAAACTTCAAAAATAAGTTCCAGACATTGCAAATAAACTTATTTTTTCCTCCCCAAGTGCGCTATTTATACTACTTTTATACCAACCAAGAGAGTCTTCTACAATAACTCCAGTGCTGGGGGGAAAACCATTTTTGACTGAAAATGTGTCAAAAGCATATTTCATACTTTATATGTCAAATTCTTTGGCTTCATTCTTATTTTGTCTCCCTGAACTTCAGAAAAGCATTAAAAATATTTTTAAGGAAGATTAGCATGATTAGAGTCATATGCAATCACCTGCTATAAAACAACAACCATAGGTACACCACTGACAGTATCACTCTTTCAGAACACCAGTGGGATGGCACAACCTCAATAACACCATAAAATTTCTCTTGTTGTCCTAACAGTTACAAGAAAGCCATAAAGGGATACTTGCAGCAACCCTCAGGACTACAGATCGAAGCAGATACTTAGAGTGTTTGCAGAACAGATGAACAATAGACTCTCGAGGAGTAAAAAAGGCAAGCAAGTGGAACAGCCAGCCACGCTCAATACCCATCAATCCCAAGGAAAAAATAAATGTTTGCACAAAGATTCACAACCAGCATGGTCAGCAAGAGGTTTTTTCATCATGTGTTTCATGTATTGACTAATTCCAAACATTTTTTTCTTGGGTTCACTTCCAGGTGCAAGGACGAAAATCACCTTACCTCAGAACAACCAAGGGTTCATTTAAGCATGGTTGAAAATGGTCACAATTAATAGCTTTTCCAAGGCTTGCAGAAGTACTATTGTTGCCAGACTATTGGTGCGGTGCATTTGCCAACCATTTTCTGTGCATTGCTGCATATCACATATTTATTTTTATTCTAAATATTTTTATTTGTTTATCAACGATTGAAACGTTATTGTGGAGACACGCTCTGGAAAGAAGAGGGCTAACAACAGGTCGAAATTTAGTTATTTTAATGCACCATTTGCTTCAGACTCAGGTTCCTGTTTCTATATAGTTTCTTTTACATCAGCTACCCTCAAAAGTCCTTGTTAAAGGAAAATGAAAAAAAAAAAGTGTCAGTTCCCTCTCTACATTGTGGTCCAAATTCAGGAAGTCATGTTTCAACTACTTCTAGCCAGCAAAGAATTGAAGACAGCATTTGATTCTAAATGCTTGGTAATATCCCACTGAAAGAAAAATAAAATATATTCCCATGTACTGAAGTGGATTGTCTATATGGCCACAGAGGGATCTGGCCATTTAAAATATGTCTAATTTAAATTAGAGATTTCCCCAACCGTGAGGGGAGAGACATAAAACAGTTTCCATGACCACTCATCCGACACACCTGCATCAGGCATGCTGAGGGCTCCCTGGATGTTTGTCTATCGCTGGGGTGGCAGAGGGACAGGCAAGCCAAGGCTGTCATCTCTCCCAGCTGTTGTCTCCAGTGCAGGGTATGCAGCTGGACATGTCTCTGCCTAATGCCTGTACATGGTTATATTCTGTTAAAAAACAGAGGAGCCACAATAGAAAAACAACAGAAGTAGCAGCTTGTTCCGTGAAATGTTAAAGTGATAGCTATGCCAAATTGTGCTACTCCTAGTGTTCTCTGGTATTTGGTTGTGGGGTCATTCCCACCAGACTGCCATAGCCACTTCCAGCTCTCCTAGCTTTTTACAGAAAGAACATGATATGAATGATACTGCATTTACCAGTACCAAACCAAAAATGTAACAGGTCACTTCTTGAGGGCACAATTTTAGTTCAGAATTATTCTCCACTTCAATTTTTTTCTTCAGCTCCTACTACTTTGACTAAGGTTCAGAATCCTACTGGAATAAATGTGTTATAAAGAGATATTTCCCTGGCCCATGCTGATGGATTCAGAAAGCTATTAGAAGAGGAGGAATCAATTGGCATTTACAATAAGTTTGCAAGCTCCTCTGCCTATTTTATTACCCCTAGACACTTTCTGTCTGCTTTGAGATTCACTGTTGGTTATTTAGGTCAGGTTTATAAGCTAGTCTCATTCCATGCTTCTCTCAAGCATTCTGTGAATCCTGAGCAAGATTCAATTTGCTAAAGATTTATAAGTCCTTCCCGTTCCAGAGTCATATACATCATATGGAAACAATTGTGCAATGGAGAGCTTCAAGGAAGTCCCTCCCTGGCTATCTCCAGAACAGTGTTACAAACTAATAGCTTCTGAAAAGAACCACCATAACACTACCACAGTCTTTTTTCTTGTTGATCTCTTCAAAGTTAATTAGGCCCATTTTGTCTTTGCATCTGAATGTTTACTAACCAAGTCCTTGAATGTTACCAGGGAAGAAGGGGAGGGAAAAGAAGACAAAAACTGCTCTTTGGTTTCAGCCACTGGCTCCCAGTTAGGGCAAATCGACTGAAATGTCCAAAAATTGAACCCCCTGAGGTTGTAGTCAGAATATTGGCATGTGTGTATTCTAGCCCATCATCTCTTTGAATGAAGAGTATAAACATTGCTTTTAAATTATCTAACCTCTTGTAACTGAGATGTTACCTTGTCTGTAAAGAACATCCAATGCAAAGAGAGCAAACACAAACTGTATTTGAATGGGCTTTGTCCAGCATACAGATATAAATACTTACTAGGGAGAGACTCCCCCATATTCAGACAACAGACCTACCCAGTGCAACAGCCAGCAGTGATCAGAAGCAGAAAGCACATTAGGAAACAGGACAAATATAAAGTGGTTATTGCCTGCTCTGCATTACAGCCTCAAGCATTCAGAGGGGTAGTATCCAAACCATTATTTTTAGTAACTAAAGACTAGTGTTTAATAACAGTGCTTAATCCTCCTTAAATTTGCCTTTACCCATCTTCAATTGACACATAGATCTGAGCTAAAGGAATGCATGTCCAAAACACCATAAAATGTACATACTATTCTACAGTAAATTATACTAAAAAGTCTCTTAAACTGGTGGTTTGCAGCTGAAATGTTAATTTTTCACAAGGGCTGAGTCATTTTGTGGATTAAAGTACAATTATGACTCTTGTAGGGCTTTTTTTAAAACACAATAATATCTCATAGCAATATTTTACCAGAATACTTCAAAACATGTTTTAAAAGCAAAATTAAACCTTGTCAAACCACTGCATCTTTTTTATGTAGATAAAATTGATTTTTTTCGTTGCCGTCTCATTCACAGGTAAAGCAATGACTCACACAAGAGCACAGGAGTCAGTGTCAGAGCAAGGTATAAATATAGGAATCCTATCGTTCAGGACCTTGCACTAGACATTAGGTTGCATTTTCTTTTCCAATTTATTGCACTGCGAGATTGAAAAAAAGTGAAAAGCCTTTAAGTGTGTCCCTGCTTTACAACACAATGTCCTATGAAACTTTCCTTGTAATCATTATGACTGTCGTTCATGACAGCTGCACAAAAAAATCTAACCACCTAATTCCATGTGCATAAGACACTCTTTGTGAAATGATAAGGAATTGTTTTCTTTCCTAATACCTAACTAACACTTTTCAGTTAGGCTGACCAAAGTTTACCTACAGTGCTATCCTGGCGTATAGTTAATACTTCCAGCAAAGTTGCTTTTTGACTGAGACAGTGTATGAGCTATTCTTGTCCCAGACAAAGCAAGGGTGATATGTAACTAACCTGTACAGTCTGGGACAAAATGGGAGACTCCCTGAGAATTAACAAATGGACTAGCAAGTCCTGATTCTAATCTCAGTGCAAGAAGGGTTCTGATTAACCTCTCTTAACCTATTCAGAAATATGTTCTTACATGTGCTTGATGTAAAAAGCTTATAACAAGAATTCTATATTTGCTGAAAAAGGATATTTGGCATTCTCTTTGGTAATGATGCAGAACATGTGGAACAAGAAGTATCTCAGGCTGTGCATTTTTATCAGATTCTTCTCAATTTGACATCAATGAACCATTTATAAAACCTCCTTTCACATTTTTCATATGTAATTTACCTTGGAATTTCCAGATGCCCTCACTTTTGTGACAGAAAACTCCAAGTGATCTGCTGAGTGCTCTGTTCTTTTAACCAACCAGTGGATATTTACAACACTTAATCAAAATGGATGTACCATGGTAATTTATACTAGCATTTCCAATTTAACATACTGGCTCTTTTCCAGATAGTAGAGCAGAACAAATAAATTTCATATCAGATTTCCAGTTTGCCCACTCTTTACATTATTAACTGTCGAAATATTTTTGCCAGGAATAACTGACTGCAAGTAGCACTTGCACAAGGTTTCACATGCAATAGCTCGATCCACACATTAGTCTATATGGTTTTGGATATTTTCTTACTCTTCAGAGCACCAGAGGATCTTTGCTTTTCTAATTACTACTGAAAGCCTTTTTCACCAAGAGAAGTGAGGCAAAGGCAGACAAGAGCACTGAAAAGGAAATTATTACTAAAATAGCACTGCCTGTGTACATGCTGTACCCTGCTCCTAAAGGCTTATATTTGAAGGTCAAGAGCTGGTATGTCAAAACCTTTTGGACTTTTTCAATACTAGCAAACACTGCTCTGGTATCCCTGTAATATATACGCGCAAAAGGTTGCCAACTTTTGCAATTCTATCTCCAGTTTCATTCTATTCTGTAGTTCCCTGTCCAAAGGCCTCAGTGGTAGAATAGAGATCTTTCCCAAAGCTTCAGCTTTCATTTCTAAGGTAAATTTCCATACCCCGTGCCTACAGAAAAAAAACACCAACAAATGGGGAGAGATTGGTAACTAAACAGAATGAAGAATATGCTATTATAAAATAATTGTGTGATTCTGCCAGGCTGGGTTTGCCCATGCACACTTGCATAGCCCACTTGGCACGTGTCAGTCAGAGAGTGCAATTCAAAACATGAACAGTCCAGAGGTGTCCATACTGTGCTTTCCAGCAAAGAACATCTGTCCCTGTAATTACAGGGAGATGAACAAATTATCTAAACTCTTGTGTAAGTTCAGTCAAAATCTAAAGAGCATTCAAGTTACCAGAGATGGATAACGAATTTCCTTCTGATACCCTGGGCCTTTCACTTCAGGACTTTGATTCATGGCTGTCATGTATTTGGAAAGCAAATTTTCCAATTACTCCTATTTACTTCTTGTTGGCTCAGTTTGCAGCAGCGTAGTTTTGGTGCACATGAACTAGACTCCTTTTAGGGGACATTAAACTATACACATCAGAGCTCTCCAGCCCCTCCAGGAGGTGGGAGGTGTGACCAGCTCTGCAGACAGAATCAATTCCCACACACAGGGTGCCAGTCAGGCCAAACAACAAGACTGAGCCTAGTCCCAAGCAAAAGCCTAGAACCACACAAAGTGCAGATGAAAAGCCTCAGCACCCACTGCTTTATATATTGAACCTCTCTTACTGTTCAGAATTAGCCTCCACCAGTAAGAATTACTGATTTAAAAGTGCAACATATTTTGTCATTGACCATTTAACTCAAAGAAGTCAAATAAGGTAACTAATAAACCCACAAAACCATGCTGATGCCAATCAAGCTTGCTCCTTTGTCCATCTGCTCCAGACTTGGGGTCACCAGCCTGGCTAGAGCTGCACTGGGGCACTCCCTGAAAATCATCCAAGACATCAATTCATCACTTGGGGAACATCCACAGACTTTAGACATCTGTCTTTAGATAGTTGCAACAACATTACAGCCATCTGGAAAGAAATACAGCTGAGTTCTTCCTTCCTCACTCGGGACTATTACGGGAACAGTTAATATTTTGCTACAAAGCTCTTGCAGAATGAGTAGTCACCTGTCTCTCTGTGCTGTCCATCCCCAACAGTCCCGCTCTGCCCTCCCACTGCTTTATCCCTGCTCTGTGCAGATGCACCAGGTGCAAGGTGGGGGATATTAGAGAACCAGGCAGGAGACCATCTGAACCATCAACTCAGATTTTCTCTTCTAACGTTGGAAGATTCAGCCAAATAATTACAGCACACAGCTGGTGCCTGCTAATACCCTTTAAATTTGATAATCTGTCCAGAAGTGAAGAACATTTTTATTCAGTGCAGGTTGGAAAGACAAGGCAAGAGAATTGAATGAGACAAGGTATTTTCTACGTGATCTTTTTCATTACTGTGCTTCAGCTCTATTGACTTTAAGACTAGAGCAGCAACTAGGCAAACAAAAGACTTCTTTTTCTTCTTCAGAAGTTACATAATTTAGCAATAACGTCTCTCTTTTTTTTTTTTTTCTCCAGACTGGCAGAGTCCTAGCGACTCTTCTTTGTCAAAACAATGTCTGCTCCCAACACCAAATTTCCTTAATTGCTCCACCTGAAGCAGAAATGTGCCAACTACATTCTTGTCCTGATTATCAGACAACTCACTGGAATGTGTTGTACCAAGAGAAATTCACTTCCGAAGACAAGCCTATGTGATGAACATTTTAAAGATATACACTTATGTATATAAAAAAAAAAAAAGGTGTAAAATCAACAGTCATAATAGCATCTGGAAAAGAAAAGACAAAACAACTCTGTTCTGGCATGAAGCTTGGTGCTCAGGGAGGATCATATGGGCTTCCACATCCTCCTGGAGCCCAACTGATCCATACCCTGCCCTCACAAAGCCACCAAAGGCTTCAGCCCTTAGAGAGGACGCACGAGCAAGAGATCCTAAAAACCTCTGTACACATATTTATCCTGTCCCCCTGGCATGGCTGAGAAATACAAGCGGATGCCATATTGCCCCCTGTACTGATGGGCAGGCAGCAGGGAAACAGAACTAAGGAACAGAAAAGGCAGCATTTCCCATGAAAGCCAAGACTCACACCTGCAAATTGTGTCCCTCTTTCAGTGTGACATACCATCCAAAGGATGGAGGTGCCCAGTGCTGAGAACCTCTGGTGGAGTTGAGAGGGATCTCCTCATCCTGAGGTTTCACACTTTTTAAATGAATGCTGCAAAGGGAGTTTCGACATCAACCAGCAAGCTTTAAAATTCTGTAGTAAAGTGTGTGCATCAGCCTTCTGGGAGCCTCTTCCTTATAAAATCTACTGACATGTAGTTGTAGTTGCATGCATAGAGAGTGAACAATGTGTAGAGAGCAAAATTTACTACCTTATTATTAAGGCAGTGCTGTTAAACAACATAGTCCATCATGAGAACACTGCTCTTAAACTATGGAGAAGAACTAATCTTTATTTGGATATCCAGATGCAAATTATACTTATTAATATCTCCACTTTATATGAAGTGTCACAGGGTCATGCTGACAAGCTGGCATGTTGGGAACAGTCCAGTGCAAAGTCACTCTCACAGGAGGAACATTTAAATGATAAGAAACCAATACTCCATCAGCAGCCCTAATACTCATCCTCCCCAGACTGACGTGCCATGTCTTCAGCTGTTCCTACTCAAAATGCTACAGGATGTGAAGGTGAGGATGAAGGCCATCTCCCCAGAAGGGTTGGAGAGAGGTGCCAGGATGGCATCTGAGGCATCTGAGGGTCCAGCAGACACAGACAGGTTACAGGCAGCCTCTGACAGCAAGGCAGAGGATCTGATGATACTGAGCACTGCCTGTGAAGAACTTGCTTGCTTGGCAAGGAGTTCATTCACTGGGAATACTGAAGAAGCTTTGTAAAGTATTAGCCTTTGTGTTCAGGCTTAGAGAATGTTTTAAAATAGACCAACGGGATATTAAATGAAAGTAGAAAAGCCTACTAAAATATGTGTAATAAAATGGAATCTTTGCAAGAGAAAAAGGTTTGCAAAGTTGCAGCTATTTAAAAATAGACAATTTTATAGCTGCAGGAAAATGCTTAAAGTTACTAAGGAAAAATAAAATAAAGATATTTTACTTCATTATATGATATATTTAAAGATTGATTATTAAACAATTCTTTTCAGTAGCCATGAAAAAACACAGGATGTCGGATGTTACCTGGCACAGACAAGCTGTGGAGAGGTAAAAGAGATCTTGAAAGCTGCCTGGTTTCTGCTGTAATTATTCAAGCCTCAGAGCTTCTCTCATTTCAAGACAGCTGCTGACCCAGTGTTCCCCAGCTTTGGAGGGTGGGCCCCTCCTTAGATGAGACAGTTTTTTCCAAACATTTTTTATAACACTTCTTTGCAGCGCTTACAGTTTAAACTCCTGTTTGCCAGAGATAGCCCTTGTAAGGAGGCAGATTGTGGCACAAACCAGGTGAGAAGTGAAGCAGTTTGAGCTCCTATTGCACTGATCAAGGACATGAAGCTCAGTGTAGCAGAAACACCCTCTGCCCTTCCTATAGCACTTCTGCACAGTTCAAGGAACCTGGCCTTGTGCCATGCCATATATCTCCCCCACCATACAAGCTCCCCAGACACGCACACACAGAGTCCTCATTCCTCTTACGCTACAGGACTTCCATTAACAGCAGGAGCCTACAGAAAAAAAAAGAAAATTTATGATAGCAAACACATAAAAACAAAAAGAGACAAGCAGATGATGGCATGGAAAAATATTTTCCACAAAGGAGTAGTGGGACTATTTGTAACCTGGGGTAATGAAGTTAAAGTAGTCAAAATAATGTGAAGCTAAATTGAGGAAGTCAGCTTCACAAGAAGGAGAAATCAGGCTAACTTCTCTGATCCTTCACAGCATGCAGAGACTAGCAAACCCATAAATATATTTTAAAATGAACTTATTTCAGATCACTTTTTCCTTTGCTTATCTGTCATGATCAGAGATTGGACCTAAGACTATCTATCATAGTACATAATATCTTTGTCAGAGTGGCTGAGGTAGCTCCACAGACTTTTAAAGAGAGCTCTGTACTGCTTTAAATGTTAGTGATGGCCATGACATGGATCTTGGCAAGTAACAAAAATTTCAGTTTGCTTTCAAAATGTGCTTAGAAGTGAAGTCAAATGCCATTTATCCAGCTAAACAAGCTTCAGCTCTCTTGATAGTTTCTCTGCTCCACTTTCATTATTTATTAGTATATATTACTGGGATATAGGAATGCCTAACAGCTCGAACCAAGAAGGAATTCTCATTATGAGAGGTGTTGTACAAACACACAGCAACAGACAGCTCCTGCTCAGAGAGCTTCTGATCTGACCAGAAAAAACTGGCACATGCTGGGAAAGGCAAATTGACATGCACATGGAAAGAAGTTTGTTTTCAGCAAAGCCACGAATGGTGACTGAACAGCAAACACCATTTTTACCACAGGGTTTTCAAGTGTTTTCTGCCTTGCTGGAGCAATTTTCATGCAAAAGATCCCACCTTCATTTTCCTACCTGGGATCAACCACAATAATGAACATTATTAGTGAGTTGGCTAAATTCCTCATCATTCTTCAGTGCTTTTTTGGCCCAACTTCCAGCTGAATTATGTCATTAATTTGTTGAACAGTCAGCTCCTCCCAAATGTTTTTTGAGTCTTTTGGCTCACAGCATTCAAATTTAATAGAGGCATAAAGGTCTCAACATAATTAAGCTTCTGACAAGTTCTGTACAAGTACTAAGTAATCTGAGAGAGGAGAGAGACCTCATTAATACATCCACCAAGAGAAAGACAATAGTGTGACCTCAGCTGCTTACAGAAACTGGGCAATCGCAACAGAAGTTAGGCCTCAGAAGACAAACCCTTAGAAAATTATTTCCCATTAGTTCTGCTGCTCTTGGGACAATCTGGCTGTGCAAATGCTGATATTTGGATGATGTGGCTGACAAAAGCAGAAGAACAGAAAACTCATATCATGTTCATTGCAAAGATATGTCATTTTACCTTCCTTTCCAGGCGTCCCACCCTTTCTCAAAGAAGATACCATGGAAAATCATTCTCCTGGCTGCATTGGGACAATCAGAGCTGTCTCAAGGCTGCCAGACATGTAGCAATAGTTGATTTTTCCCAGCCATAAGAATAAATATATGCAATCCTTATCCTCAAGAGAGCCCTTAATTTATTTTATTAGAGATGGCAGAGCTTATTCCCAGAATGTGAAGGGAAAGGGAGACTATGGAGAAGGTAAATCTGCTGGTTATTGTTGAGCTGGGGTAGTTTATGATAGGTCTATCTGCTCCCCAGTCAGCTCTTCCTGGATCCAGCCCCTCCATGAGGACCCAGTCCCCACTGCTCTGCATGCCTCCACCAGAGCTGGCCCCTTTTGCCTGCTGTGTAGAGGGTGGTGGTGGGACGGCTGCTCCTTCCCACATTCCTTGTGTCATACCTGCCACCATTCCTCTTGGCAGGACTTTCTTTGCTGAACACTGAACTGGTCCTGAGTGCAACAGCTCTGGGAGACAAACAAAGTATTTCAAAGTATAATTTAGCCTGATGTGGGAGTACCTGCTCACATGAAGACAGGGCCTGTATTTTGACTATGCAATGCTGTGCCTCGCTGCCTTACAGAGCATCCCAAAACACATCCTCTGCAGAGGCAGGGATACATCCCTGAAAGAATGCTATAAATACCACATGCAAACCATCTGTCTCCTCCTTCACAGCCAGAAGGGCTGGATACTGGTATCAAGGCTGCTGAACAACTGTCCAGTGCTCCCACTGTTTCCTCAGATGCTTCATATGCAATGGCGAGGCAGAAAAGAAATGGTTTAGAGATGTGACAGCTACAAATGGAAACTCCTGAGGGTCACAGAGTTTTCAGCATTTCTTTTCATGGATGATGGCACAAAGCATTTGGTGTAGGAAAGCAACCAGAAAAAGTCATGCCTTGTGGGTGAGGTACAGAGGAACTTCGTATATGGGAGGCTTTGGGAGGGAAACAAAAGGGTTAGTGTGACTCAGCAGAGCAACAGAGACAAACAATGTGACCAAAATACGCTGATTTGTTTGAAGCTACAGCCCTAATGACAGAAAAAAAATCAGAATAAAGAACCTTATTGTTGCTTCACTGTCCTTTACTGCTCACTCCTTTCCCATCTGTGCCAATGGGACCCTGAAGTCTCCATGACACCAGGAAAATTTTGTGCCTATGTTTCAGGATGGTGGGACATACTCTGTACTCTCCTGAGCGCAAAATTCAGTACATTGGCACCATCTTCTCAGCTCAGCTGACCTTCCTCTGTAAAGCATTGTCCTCAGCAAGCAAATGACCAGTTTAATTTCTGAAAAATAATGGATTACAGGTAGGGAAAGGATTATGAAAAAATGAAGCGTGGATGGATTCACTTGTGCAAAATCTGCTCAGCTGGGTATTACTTTTGTTTTTTGGTTTGTTTTGGGGGTTTTTTTTGTGGGATTTTTTTTGGGTTTTTTTGCCAGAGTTTAGTTGAGCTCCAGCTTTTGGGCCAATCAAATGGACAGTCCCATAACCAAGGGATTTGAAGTGAGGGGTTCCAGCACTGAACTTTCTCCCAAAGGCCAGCTGCAAGTGAATCTACCACCATACCAACAAAAATTACCAAGAATAGAAAGTAGATTTCCAGTCTTCCTGCTTTGCAGCAGTTTTGTTTTCCCTTGCTGTGGTACTGGCGATTACCTTATCTGTGCATACCAGCCATCCACACAATAAAGGAAAAGCCATCGTCCAAGAAATGCTCATTTAATAAGTCTTGGCATATTCCATGCAGACTCAGGAAGGCAGGATGCTGCACAAGAGTATCTTCCTTCAGACAGGCTCCACAGTGACAAATACAAATCTGCAGATATGAGGTAAACCACATTTCCAGGAAGGGAACATCAAGCAGGAAATCTATTCTCTCTGAGAGAGCTTTGTAAAAGTCCATGTTTCTCCAGTGGTGGAAGTTTTTTTCCAGTCTGTGTTATAGGATTTTGGTCTCCAAACCCATATCCTGAGGTTGGGGCACATTTTTGAGTACCCATCGAGGCTCAGTAGATGGCTATGTGAATTGTATCCTTTTTTCCATGTCCCAGCTCATAAGGTGTCCCCATGGTATGGCCCTTAGAGAACTGAGTAACATCTTCCCCCATTGGACCTTCAACTATTTCACATATTGGGTAACCAAAATTTAACAGTACCAGGGGACCTAGAAAAGCTTGACCAAATAGGGACAGATATTACATGATTGCACTGTATAAATACATCAGGTAGTTAATGGCCAGTGGAGGGGAAAAGCTATTTAATGAAAAGAATATGTTGGCAGAAGAGCAAATGGTTATGAACTATCTGTCCATGAATAGATTTAGGCTGGAAATTAGAAGCAGGATTCTACTCAGTAAGGAAATGGGGATCCAAAACAACCCCAAAAAGAGAAGACAGAGATGAAAATCCCAAGATAGGACTTGATCCATTATGGAGGGAATTATCTAAAATGGCAACCTGTAGCTGGACAAGACTGAATCCAGAAGCACACATTCCTCCCTTCCTATGCTACTGTGCTATTGATTCCGTTTTTCAGGGAAAAACAAAACACTCCTAACTTCTTTCTAATCTCAGTGCTATCCACATGCCCTGAAACGCACAAACAGGACTTGCATCTCAACAAGGAAAGCAAACACAGACAAGTGCTGCCACAATCTAAGGATGCACTGGACCTTTTCTTCCTGCTGGCTGAAGCACAAATGCACTTTATAGTGATCCAAGGCCACTGTAAAAATACACTGGAATGAGCACTCTGATGCCTGATTACTCTGTTTTACAACTGACTACCTATTTATTGAAGTACAATGCCTGCAAGTCACAAAATGCTATTATCATATCATTGAAATGGTCATTTTGCCTCTACTGCATTACTATTAATCTGGGCAGGACATTGCATTTCTATTACTTACCCTTTAAATTGCAGTGGTATCTAGATGTTCCCATTATGTCAGGACTCCATGTGCTGAACTCTACACAAATATGAGTGCCAATTTTCCCTCTCCATGCAAAATGTCTAAAGCCTACATAACACTGTACTAGTTAAAACTCAACCCTTGCAAGCAGCTCTGCAGCTGAGAAGACAAAAACATATATATTTCTATTTCCAGAATCATAGAATGGCTTGGCTTGGGAGGGACCTTAATCTAATCTCTTTGATTGTGGTATGGTCAAGCAGTCACTTGGGTTCTGACAGCACAGTACTGAACAACTCTTGGGTTTCCCATCCTCAAAGCTGCTGATCCCGGCAAGGCTTTCAGCAAAGACACTTTATCCTGCAGTGGCTTAGCAATATCATGCTGTCACTCAGCAGAGCACAGCTCACAGGCAGGACCACCACATGTTTTCAAACTGTTCATCTGACCTCACCATTTGAGCAATGTGGGAAGAGACTTGAGCCTTCCTGAACTAAGGTATCATGTACCTGAGAACTCAGTGCATGCATAGGGTTCCCAGCTCTGCAGTTATATATGTTTGCACTGCCTTGAGCTGAACTAGCACAACTTTAATTGTTGGGTCGATCAGAAAAGACAAAATAAAATACAAATACTGAAATGCTGAGAGAACAGGGTAAAGGTACTGCTGGAAGTGAGGTTCTCTGTTGCCTTGTATCTTGTAGAGTGTCTCAGGTGGAGACTGTCTCCCATCAGGCTGTGTTATGCATGGCACTTTCCTTGGAGAAATGACTGCACAAGGTTCAGTGAAGATCTGAACCCACAATGGTTTGGCCCAGCAGAGTGAGCCTGAAGCCTTTAAAGCAGTCACATAATGCCACATGCTATCTGTCAGCAGCAGGTTTCCTCTCTCCTTACTGCAGAGGTGAGCTTTAAATCTAAGATGCAACTTTACTGTACTTTTCCCAGTGGTGATTACACCAGGGCCCACTGTCATCAGACATTGGCTGCCTAAAGAGAGCATTTTTGAGGAAAAGTGTCTGGGACTGAAACAAAATGCACAGATTTCGTGGGAAAAAAACCTTAATGCAGCTCATCAGGGAGGCAGATGGCAGCTTCCCTCACGACAGGCACCATGGGGGCTGAGTTTGCTCAACTCCCTCTCACTCCACTTTGATGTATTCCAGCAGCTGTATGAAATTAATTCCAATAAATTAAACCTCTTGCAGGGACAAATGATCCGAATGAAAACTATAGTGCTAGGGGCAATCAGCCATTTGAAACTTGGTGATCTCAGAGACGGGGGAAGCAGCACCCTTGTTGGCTGTATCACAGGCACTTGTTGAGGCAGCCAGAAAAGGCTCTGTCAGCAAAGGCAACCCAATCAGGATCCAAAGCTCCTTCTCTATAACCACAGTAGTGCCGAGCCTGAAATTGTGTGGGATCTGCTGCGTCAGCTGGATCCCTACAAATCTGTGGGGCTGGATGGGATTCATCCCAGAAACCTCAAAGAGCTGTCTGATGTCATCACAAAACCTCTCTTGATTTTTGAGCGGTCTTGGGAATCCAGAGAGGTCCCAGCTGCCTGGAAGCTGGTAAATGTTGTCCCAGTTTTCAAGAAGGGCAAGAAGGAGGACCCTGGAAACTACAGGCCTATCGGTCTCACCAGTGCCTGGTAAAGTTATAGAGAAGATTATTCTGGGAAATATTGAAAAACACCTGGCTGTCATTGGTCACAGCCAGCATGGCCTCATGAGGGGAAAGTCCTGCTTATGAAACCGGATTTCTTTTTATGACAAGACAACCCACCTAGTTGATCAAGGGAAGCCAGTTAATGTAATCTTTCTGGATTTCAGCAAAACTTTTGCTACTATCTCTCACAGGATCTTTCTGGTCAAAATGTCCAGCACTCAGCTGGATAAACACATCATGGGGTGAGTGAGCAATTGGCTCACGGGTCAAGCACAGAGGGTAATAGTGACTGGGGGAACATCAGAGTGGTGACCTGTCACTACTGAGTTCCACAGGGCTCCATCCTAGGCCCTGTGATTTCAACATCTTCATAAATGACTTGGATGCAGGACTGGAAGGGATACTGAGCAAGTTTGCAGGTGACACAAAACTGGGAGGAGCTGCTGACTCCCTCGAAGGCAAGAAAGCACTGCAGAGAGACCTCCACGAATTAGAGGGCTGGGCAATCACCAACCATATGAAGTTCAACAAGGGAAAGTGCCAGATTCTGCACCTGGAATGGGGCAACCCTGGATGTTTGTACAGATCGGGGAATGAGATGCTGGAAAGCAATGCTGTGGAAAGGGACTTGGGGCATCCTGGTCAATGGCAAGTTGAATATGAGTCAGCAGTGCCCTGGCAGCCAGGAGAGCCAACTGTGTCCTGGGGGGCATCAGGTAAAGCATCACCAGCTGCTTGAGGGAGGGGATTGTCCCGCTCTGCTCTGCACTGGGGAGGCCTCACCTTGAATATTGTGGCAGTTTTGGGCACCACAATATAAGAAAGATATTAAACTCTTAGAGAGTGTCCAAAAGAGGGCAGCAAAGATGGTGAAGGGCCTTGAGGGGAAGCCGTATGAGGAGCAGCTGAGGGCACTTGGTCTGTTCAGCCTGGAGAAGATGAGACTGAAGGGAGACCTCATTGCAGCTACAACTTCCTCGTGAGAGGAGGCGGAGGGGCAGGCACTGATCTCTTCTCTGTGATGACCAGTGACAGGACCCAAGGGAATGGCCTGAAGTTGTGTCAGGGGAGGTTTAGGTTGGATATTAAAAAGAGGTCCTTTACACAGAGGGTGGTTGGACACTAAACAGGCTCCCCAGGGAAGTGGTCACAGCACCATCCTGACAGAGTTCAAGGGGCATTTGGATGATACGCTCAGGCACATGGTGAGATTCTTGGGGATGGTCCTGTGCAGGGCTCGGGGCTGGACTCGATGATCCTTGTGAGTCCCTTCCAACGTAGCATATTCTGTGATTCTGCACTTCTGTGATTTATGGTGATAAAAAATATACACAGGCCCTGAGAGTTGACCTTCCTTAAGCACCTTGAGGAGGCTCCTTGCCATAAATTCACCAAGCCCTTGAAAAGCCACTCCCTGACCAAGCTCAACAGGAGGAAGAGCGACTCAACCTATTTGAAATATGAGTCTAAGGCTGACATTCAGCTTAATTATGGCAAATTTAACTTGGAGTGCACCGTTGTCTTTACTGCACTTATCCAGCTGGTTATGTGAGTTGTTTGCTCTGTTCTAGGGCCACTCTAATGCATATGACAATATACAAAGACTCAGTGTTGAACAATAAAGGAAGAGCATCTGGAGCCAGTACCCATGTGCTGTAATTTCTGTGCTGTCAGCACCAAGTTCTTCTCAGCCGTGTGGCAGGCAACCCTTACATTTTGCAGGGGAGTTGCTGGATGGCTTTTCTCCTAAACTTTAGAAGGAGGATAATTTTTCAAGAAGCTCGTGCCTACTAATTTCAAACTTGTTTTTTGTGAACATCATATAACATGCCCAAAGATACCAAATCTTCAAAACAAGAAAGAATCTCTATTATATTTTTTTCTAGTATTTCATAATATCAATCTGCATTTTTAAATGTCCTTTCATTTTTCACCTAGATGATCCTTTACAGTTTTATAGAATTGACCCTTTTATAGAACTGTTTATACATCTGAGGCATGAAGTGCCTCAAATGGAGAATATATTAATTTCTCACAATGAAAACACTAACATAGCACACGAAGGAGTCTGAAAACTTCGGTGCTGGCTGTCTTTCACCTCCCAGCTCTGCTTCAGTTTGCCTGGCTATTAACTGGGTGCAAAAAGGTTAAGCACCCACTGATGGCGTGTCCTGTCCATAGTTATACAATACCTTAAGGTTGCTTGACTAAAAGTATTAGCAAGGGCAACAAAGCACTTGCAGCAAAAAGAGAACTTGTTACTCCTTCCTGTTCCTTTTCAGGAAAAGTGAGGCAAATATGCAAATTACTTCTCTTTATATCCTCTTCTAGGGAGATTTTAACTCTTTCATTTCTTGTAAGACCTAAAAAATTGAGTTGCTGAGAAAGTATGAAGTATGTGCCTCTCAGGGCCAAATGGCCAAATAAAGTAACCTGCCACAGACAAATTTAGCCTAGCAGATCCTTATGGAAGCACCTAAAAATAAACTCATAGGCTATTTTTGTTATAATTTATCACCAATAAACGTGGCAGGAATCATAAACACAAACCTTTAAGAGGCAGAAGAAGGGGCTTTGTGTATACTAATGTGAAGCAGCATTTGAACCCAAGACCCTGATGGGATCTATCCCTGTTTATGGTATCCTGGCCCCCATTTCGCCTCAGACTCTGCAAAATAATATACACCCAAAAGTCTAGACTGCAAACCACCAAAGTATTTAAATGGGTCACAATTTTAACCACCAAAGTCACAATTTCATATATGGATAGGAATGATGTGTGTTTTATCATCTGCTTCCGTCACTCACTAACCTACTGATGGAGGATTTTATTTATTGGTATAAAGTGAATGTAACAGTCTTGTTCTTACTTAAATGATCAGAGGGTTCTCTGAAATGACCATCTGAACAAGTGTCAGAATAGTCTAACTGTGAGAAATGAGGGCCCTGGATTTTGAAGCTTGATTATGATCAATTTGAGGCTCTCCAAACTGATAATTCAGCCTGGCTGCTCATTGGCGTGGATTCCTCTGGTACCAAAGGAAATGACTGCCCTTGATGTTGAAGTGTCACACAGTAGATGCCAACACAGCGGAAGAAATATGAGTCAGAGAGACAGCAAAGATGACACGTAATGGGAAATAACCCTGCCCAATGACCCCCATTAACAAATGAGTGTGCAGACACTAGTGGATAGAATGTGCCTGTGCAAACAGCCACAGATTACACAATTAATTGCAGTGCCAGACAGGAAAGCTCTTTGCAGCACTTAGTCTTGTTCTGCAACTTGTCCCCTGCCCAGTGGGGAAGTGGTATCGAGCTGCAAGAGATCACGTGCCTGTGTCCCAAAAGCAATGATGCTGCAGGCAAGTTTTCTTTTCAAGTCTTTTCTACTATCTCACAATTCCTCTCCAAAAAGGACAGGAAAAGCTGTACTGCTTCTGTCTTTCGGTGTAATTCTCCTTTTTTCTTTTCCCTTCTGTTTCTTTGTTTTATCCCCGGAGCCACTAGAACAGCATCATCCCAGCTGTGGGAGATTGGCCTGCTGTGGGACGTGTGTTTAGGGAAAATGTTTCTGGCAGGCAAATCTGAAATTTGGAGCCCTCCTCAGCTCCTCTCTCTTGAAAGCATGAGTGCCTCATAGAAGTTATTTGACAGCACATACATTAAGGGTGAAATCCAGCTATTTCATATCATTGACATGGAGCAGGATCACCTGGTGTGCCAGTCTGAGCTGCATCTAACCCCAAGTCTTAAAGGATTTGCTACTCCACCAAATCTTGACCCAGACAGGTTCTTTTAATTTTGTCACTAACACCTACTTGTATGTGGACATTAAAAAGGAGCCAATCAACCCAGCACACCTGTGTTCATTTCTTCATCAGTTCAAATCCCACTGGTGTGATGCATTTTCCCACAGATGTTCATAAACCTGTTCTAATCCCCTGTAATTTATAACTGCTTTTATAAATAATCCACCTTCTCACAGATGTCCTAGGACCTAGTTCAATAACTAACTGAGGCTACAGGAATAGATGTGGAGAGAAATGCAGAAATGGGATCTAGAGCACTAGTCCCTTAGGCCTAGCTGATACCTCCTCCTAAATCTGCATGTGGATGGGATTCCACTGTCCTAGGCAGCCCAGAACCTGCTCTCACTATGGTCCATCAACCAGGAATTTCTTTTAAAAAGCCCCACTGGGTGTTGTTCTCCCATATCCCAGCCTGCATGCATATAGCACTGGAGGTCACCACACTCTTTTAAAAGCTGGAGGAGGTGGTGTCCCCTGTAACAGTCAGCAGCCAGGTGGTCAGAAGGCTTACTAGAAAAATAGGATGTCACACAACAGTCATGTTACCATGAAACCTACACTCATCTCGGTTTTCAGATAAACCCTAACATGACACCTCACTTGTTTTAAGAAGTGTGACTTTTGAATAAAGGTATTGTGGACAGTCTGGCAGCAATGCTGGTGAAATTCATCCTCTGACAAACTTCACACTTTGCTACTAATTATTATCCTAGCTGGGTCTAGGGGGAGGTGTCTGAGAAAGAAATTGAAAAGTTTGGTAGGTTAATCACACATGACAACAGGGGGATAGGCAGAGATTGAGCAAGAAAAATAAAATCTGGAATTGCCTTTATTCCATTTAATTACTTTTGGGGTGTAGAACTATGAGTATCCCTAATCTGATCTCAATTTGCTGAATTAAGTTAAACAAATTCCCACTCAGAGAAATATTGGGAATGAGGAAGAAGAAGGGAGAGACAAGGGAAAGAGGGAGAAAAAAATCACATTTGCCAGAAACTGTGACTTGTTATCTGTAGGTACTACAGAATCCTGCAGATCAATGGCAGGATCTTCAAATATGCAACAGTAGTTATAAGGGTTCTGTAAATCTAGTATAATCCTCCTGCCTCTTTCTTATGTTTTGGTACACCAATTTACCAAATCGCAAACACTGAGTGCTGGGTGGGATTTAGGGCTAAGCAAGCCACAGGTGATGGATGGAGGAGGGCGGGGCAGACAGAAAGAATAAGTACAGGAGGGTGGAGTCCAGTGATCTTCAAAAGGCAACTCAAGTACAAACAGGAAACTTAAGCTAACTAAATATTTGATACAAGATTCCAGGATCTATCATTGAGATGCAGGAAAAAAATACAGAATTCATTAAATTCAGTATTAAATGAAATTTGACAATAACAGTAGAATTATGAAACAAAAAGTGTGGGCAAGGGTTTATAATTGAACCTAAATTCAAGATTCCTATATTTCTAACGGTTCATTTCTAACTTTGTGAAAACTGCACAATATGATTCAATTTACTGGCCTCTAAAATTATGAATTACTGATGCCCTATTCTTATACCTATATTATTTTTTCCTACCTACTAGAAATATTGCAACATTCAACTTATTGACACAATCACAGACAATTCAGTGGAAATTCTGCCTGAATAAAATCCTCAGGACTTAGCCATTTTGAAAGCCTGACTATGGCATTATAAGTTTGACATAAAAGCTAAAATTATATAGATGTAATCCATACAAATGATGTACTAACAGATTTGGGGAAAATAAAGGCATAAGAAGAAACAGAAAAATCTCTGGGCTGGTTTCCAAGAGAATTCTCTGTGGGTGAAGCTATTACAGGAAAATGGAATTAAATGTGACAAATATATACTTTAAAACACCAGGAAATTGGAAGAACAATGTCAAGAAAAATAACCTTGAGGTGCAAACATGGAGAAAGACCTGATAAAACCACCTATGCTTTACTGCAAGTGTGTCTCTTTGGTCTGCCTGTACCTATTGCAACATGGATGATAATGTTTGCTCCCTGGATGGGAGTTGCAGAAGACAGGTATGTGTGGAATTTCCCAGCCATCCTCAGGGCATCAGCCTGCTTCACTGATGCTTTTTATTTTTTATAGACAAAGTGTGGATTAGTAACTTTGCATGCTCAAAATTGCCAAATTTAATCCACAGAGCCCTAAATCCATACATATTACACAGCATTACAAAACCTTTCTTCTTTGCAAGAGTTTGGTGGTGTTTTCATTCTGGATGACTTAAGTAAGTAATTAAAGGGATCATTAGCAAAGAAGTGTACAAAAATCCTTAAGCCTCTCATGAGCTGTCTCCTTTCTTAACACGTGGAATTGACACTCCTACTGCCCCATTTAATGTAGATTGTTTTGGGCAAATACCATGTTTTCTTCCCAGACTCAAAACCAAAACATCAACTGATCAGCTTTGCTGCATCTCCACTTTGCTTGAGTAATGAGTCTGTCATAATTTACAGCTCCATCAAGGACTTCCTGAGTTACAACTTTGGGTAAACCAAACATTTTTTCATTGCTGCAGTGAATTATGATCAGCTTTGTCTGTTCAGAAGCTCTTCCAGGCAGGGACAGTCTCCCTAAAAGTATGTCCTAAACAGAGCAAATAGGTGTTCCAACACAGGTTGGGCCTCAGGATGCTTTTGCAATGCAAACAGTAATAACTGAACAATCTGCTGATGTGATAATAACAGTGTCTGCCATTTGCCTTTAAATAGAAAATTATGGCCTTGTCCTGTGTGAGAAAGGAATGAAAAATCACACTATCCTTGTCCAGCAGCAATACTACCATGTGCACCCACACCATGTTTCTCAGCAGCTTCCCCGACTTCTAAGGAGCTCAAAAACAATAATCTTACTCTGTTGAAGTTATAAAAGCCTCACTATTAATTTGGGTAGTTTCTTCAGGGTGACTGGAAGCAGCCCTACCAGCTCTCTCCACCACTCTCCACCCTCTCAGCTGGTGACAATCATGTTGTTACCAAGGTCACCAGGGAGGGGCCATGGTCAGGCATGATCAAGAACCAGGCTCTGCGCAGGCTTGCTGGGCACAGTCCTGATCATAAGGTGTCTATTCAAGATTCATCCCTCTCTTTGAGCCAGAGCAGCCCTAGCTTTGCTTTTGTTCCTGTCTCCTTCTCTATGCTCATCCCTAGAAAGCTGGGTCTCATCTCTTTCTCCCTTCAAACCCAGTTTAAAGCCCTCTGAATTAGCCCTGCCAAGTCACAGGCTAGAATCATTTTGTCCCTATTAGATAGGTAAACCCCATCTGTCTCCAGCAGGTCTGGTGCTGTATAAACCGCTCCATGACCTAAAAACCCAAAATTCCACTGATGGTACCAGTGGAATTTAAGCCACTTGTTGTTCACATAGGTTTTCCAGTTCCTTTTGGTATTCATTCCTTCTACCAATGGAATTAAGAATAGCACCTATGCTCCTCTCCTTGTAACCAGGTGACTCAGTGCCTTGAAGTCCTTTTTGACTATCCTGGTACTTCTTTCATCCGCCTCGTCACTGCCAACCTGGACAACCAGTAGTGGGTAATAAACAGAACAGAGGAGCTGAAAGTCAAGCCCCTTTTCCATGCTTGGGTTGCCTATGTAGAGGGCATCTTCACTGGAAGTGTGAAAAAGCAGGAAGTTGTGCTGCTGGCTATATGAATGAAAGGACATTTTGTTCATGGAAATTGCTATACACTATATGGTTGTAGTGGTTTTGATTCTAAACCTTCCTTGGTAACCAGGTTGTAACCGAGGAAGTAGTCATGTTCCCAGAATTCCATACGATTTTTTACGTACACCAAGGTATAAATAAGAAGGGGGAGAAGCCTCTTTTCTCTCTTTCCGGTGGATCCGGGAGCAGGTTCTCTGCTATCGGCTCTGCTCGTGTGGGGGAGTGAGGCCCAGTGAGGCCTTGTGGACCTTGGGAAGCGGAGAGTGCCGGCGTTCGCTTGGTGCAATTCTACTATCTCAAAGAGAGTAGTAAAATTTTCTTTTGTTAGTTCTTTATTGGTTACTCCTGGGTTTTGTTTGTGTGTATCTGTTTTGGGTTTTTTTCCCTTCAGGGTGGCAGGAGGCGTTCGGGGTCCCTTCTTCTGTGTACCTAGTATTCTAATTGCATATAAGTATAAATACATGTATATATTTTTATACAGCTTTGGTTTGGTCATTTCAGTGTTTCAGTAGCTTTTCCCTTCTCCCTTTCCCTTGTGTTCATAGAGGGGGTGGGGGGAGGAGAGGCTGCAAACTGTAAAGTTCGAACATTCGGCAGGAAAGCCGGATCCAAACCGTTACAATGGTTATAACCTAGTGCTAATTCAGACCATTTCAATGGCTGTGCTGCAAAAGCTCCCAGCAGCAGCAAGGTCTGACCGATGGGATTTTGTACAGCATTGAGGGGAAGTGAAAAACTTGAACCACAACAAAATGCATTTATTTCTTAATGCAGGCAAAACACCCATTTGCTTCCATTCGACCCTGTCTGGCAAAGTTCACGTTGTCCTCACTGAGGGCTTCAGCTGAGTAGACTCGCCCTGCAAGCTTTAGCTCCCAGTGAGGAATTAATGACAGACATTTTTCAATGATTAACTCATACAGTTGATAGTCATCTCCCATTCCCATAATTAAAGAGATAAAGGTGTTATGGTTAATGAGTGCTTTAGCATGAGCTTAATTGCAAATGCTCTCATCAATCAAGTGACTTATTGAAACACCTGTGGAGCAGTGAATAATTAGTCTTCACTTTGGAAGTGCAAACTCTGAGACATAAAAGAGTTTGGAAAATTCACAACCACTGTCAATATTCCTATGCAGCCACTCGGCATCCTAGATCTTTTCCATCTCCCCATTTTGTCCTTCAGGACTGCATATATTTCAGAAACTACAAGACTTTGCCTACTGTGGTGAAGGAGAAAAAAGAAAAGAACCAGTGTTGAATTACCAGCATAATTTTGTTCCTATTACTGTCTTTCTACTCTTCAGTCTGAACAAAAACAGTTCAAACAAATTCAGACCAAACATTTGAAAAATCAGTATCAGCTGTGTGTATAAGCTTCTGCGAGAAAAACTGATTTTTCCCAGTTTTCACAGAAGACATGAGCTTCCTTAGCTGTCATATTGTACCTTCAGGATATCATCTAGAAGCATTAAAAGGTCATTTGAATGATCTCTGGGTCTGATGTACATTTGAAGTGACCACATAAAGCATATATTTTTGATAAAGAAAACAAGCTGGAAATGAAGGAATAGTACCTCTTGGTGATCATCTCACAGTAAGAAAATAAGTAGGGAAATTTAGACACTTTTTCTGCAAATAGGCAGCAGTGTTTATATTTGTTGTCTACCAAAGGCTATTTAAATAGCTTGTCTAAGATAGTTTGTTTGAGCACGTTCAAGCCTGTGAGCTGCTTTCAGACTGAACATTTATTTCTGAAATTCAAGCTCTGCCCTTGATCGCCTAAGGTACATGATATTGATTCCTTTTCTGACTGGAAAACTTTGATTTGATTTTTGTCACCAACGTGAATAAGAGCCACGATTAAACAAGTCCTACCTGTGAGCTCAGGCTGCAGGCTTTCTCACCCGCCCATCCACACACAAAAATCTCTTCACAGAAATGGCCATGAAAAGCACGTGGTCTGAGTGATAGCAGCCACCTGGAGCCTCCCGATTAAACCCGACCAAACATAGGCTTCCAAAATCCCACTGAGAAATCACAAAAATCCCAGTGATTAAACTTGTATCCCTGTACAGGAAACTCAGATGGGAAATCAGGGTGGCACTTACACACCTGCCTTTTACATGCAGCAGTTCATCTCAGTGCTGACTGGGATTTGTGAGCAAAAAATGAGAATATGTTCAGCATAGACACTGGAGTAGTTTAAGGCTGTTGCACCACAAACTGCAATATAAAACTCTGTACAAAACTCCAGCTTATCCAATATCCTTAAACCCTCTGAATTTATTATAGAAGATACATGTACCCAATGTCTTTTTTTTATGAAGAGAAAAAAAAGGGAATATCACTGAACTGAAGAGTGATCTGAATCTGAAATAGAAGAAAATAAAGAAAGGAAGTAAAAAAAAAACCAAACCAAAAATAAACTAAGTTTCATCTATTGCAAGCAGCAGAAGCAGAGGCTGTTGCCTTCAGCATCAGAGGATATGGTTGGCATTGACCAGACTTAACACTGAACTCAGTGCACAAGCTGCAAAACCGAGGCTCAGAGCTCAGGCTGCAAGGGCGCTTTGGGGAAGCACGGCACTGGATCCGACCCAGCACCTCTATATTCTCTCAGGACATGTGCTAGTGGAAGACCACGAGTAACCTTCTCTGTCCCATCTTTCAGTCTGTCTTTCCCTTCTCTTCAACTTCTTGTCAAAGTTAGAGCCTTTCCTGGTTCTGATTTAGTCATGCAAGAAACGACCCCTTCAGAACACTTAATTAAATTTTTTTATCACTTGCAGGGAGGTTGCAGGGTTTTCTGGCCTGTAAAAGTATGAAAAAGGGGAAAAGAAGCATGTGACTGTCTTTTGACTAACATACGCAATAGTCTGGGACAGAAGTCTCAACCAAAAGGTCAAGGAGTGATATTCCTTTCACTTCACTGAAAGGCATTTCACTAACCATGGCATCCACCACTGCAAAATGTCACCAGCCACGCAGCCCAGGGTTGTGCTGCTAGGTATGGCACAATCTGTAATAATAACCAGAAAATAACAAACCAGGTGAAAAAAACCCAAACCTCTACTTTTATTCTCTAGAGTCCATTGTTTCAACCAAAAGCTGCTTGCTATAGAAACAGCAGCTGGCAGCTCCCACTTTCTGATCCTGCCTCCACAGATGCTTCGCTGCACAGACCTTAGCAAGTTGCTCAGCCTTTCTGCACCTGCCATTTTTCTTCATCTCTTAAATTTTAATTTTATTTTGTGCTCGTGCCTCCCACTGTAAAAGCCCTGCACTACCCTGCTCATTCTCATCAGAATGCCCCTCCACGGCAGATGAATATCAGTGTTCCTGTTTCAATAAGAAGGAGAAATTGAAGCATGGAAATTAAATTACTAGTCCACAGAATCAGGCCTCTCTGAATCAAAGCAATATCTTTTTGGTTTGTAGAGGTGTCCTCTTGCTACAAGATCATTTCTTTCCATCTAGTTCAGAGATAATAATATCTCTGTAACTAATCCCTATGGTTGTTGTGAGGATCTACTGTTCATTGTGTTGAAAATCTGAAGCAGTATAAAATATATTACTGATTAAAGATGATGACAAAGTCATAGTGAAGGTGGAAAATGAGAGTTATTCCTCCTAATTTTTAGGTTTTCATCTGCAGCAACATGACATGTCTCCTGATGCCTTACCCCCCACTCTGTTATTGCTGTAGTGCTTTTCCAGGGGAGCTACACAGGTGGACTGTGCTTGAGGAGAGGACTTTAAAAGATAAAGTGTTATTCAGAATAGGAATGGACCATCAAAATCAAGTAAATTTTTAACTTACAGACAGAAGAAATGATGATCAGATTATAAACTGGAAGGAATGGTAGGAGGATTTCCACTGATTTGACGTAATTCAAGAAAAATGTTTCTATAGTCAAGAAAATTCTTTCTAAGCTTTCCTGTCCTTCCCTGTGGAGTCCCTCAAGGGTTAAATGACCAGTGCAGCTCTGCCATGGGACCAGATTCCAGGGAGCTTGTGTAAGCCCCTGGGGACTCAAAACATTGAAGGCAGTAGTTTCAAAATCAAAGAGGGCTGGGCTGTATCAAAATGAAGGGATGAGGGAAGATGCTGGAGCTCTGGTCAGTGATTTTTAGATCCCAAACTAGAAGTGACAAAGAGTTTCTCCAGATGTCAGCCAGCACCTGGGCCTGCTTACAGCAGCCAGCTGTCCCTGCGGACAGAGAGGGGCTGATTTTAGCACAAAAACAACGAGAAAATCAGGCAGCTTGGTGTACAGACAGCAAGCAAGCAAACACAAAGAATGCACAGCAGTAATGTAAATTTGCCTTTGTAGCCAAATGGTGTAAAAAATTGGTCTTTAAGACAGACAGATGGTGTTGAACTTGGCTCAGAGTTCAGGACAGGGGTTTGTCTTTTTTATGGCTAAAGTTATTGCTGGCAAGAACTGTGTTGTTTGAAGGCATGAAGAATTCATACCCCTAAACAGTACATCTTTAATATAGGAAGTCCTTTAATAACAGGAGTAATAATTTATTTCATGGGAAATTGAAGCTTCTTCAAGACGTCTTTTCTTTTTTCTTTTTTTTTTCTTCCCAGTTTGCCCCCTTAATTCCCAAGTATTTTGTCATGGCCAAGTACTTTCTTAGAATAAGGAAGTGTACAGGGACCTTGTATGCACCAGAGGAAGTTTTCCAATCAGTTCAACCATGTAGACATACAAATCCTCTTAGTGGAGACACGGTTTATAAAGGCAAAGGAGATGTATATCTAAATGGCCTGCTCATAACAGCAAACTCCTTCTAATGTAGAGAAAACTACTGTTTATTTTGTTATTCTGATAAGCACTAGCCCGTGACACAATACTGAAGTATTAGACTTAAAGTTATTAGAGTTTGGCCTCCAGTTGCTCTGCCACTTGAGACAACAAGTCTTCCAAGAGATCCCAATTAGAAGCAAAAGAAAAAATCAAGTACAAAAATGAGTTAGATTCCAAACAGTTTCATCATGGATGAGATATAGCCTTTCATAATTTTGGGGAACTTTCCTTTTCCAGTTTGAGAATACAGCTGCTTGAATAGTGTCATGTCTGTTCAGCAAGTAGCAAGCACAATGTGCAAGCACTTGCTGCATCAATAGGGACCATTGTTCAGAAAATATTGCCATTGAAATATTGTAAATGTGAATAGAATTAACTTCCCCTTCATCTCTTGCTTTCACACTCTGTTTATTTTACTGCATTGTCTGAATGAAAGCGCAGCCTCTCATACACTCATAGGTCCCGTTTCACCTAACAAACGTCTGATTGTTTGCTGTTCTTCCCTTCCTTCCCGCTGAGCTTCCAGCAGAGATCAGGGCATTAATGAAACCCCTCCCCATATTGTGATTTTTCCTGAAAAGAATGTTAGATAAGGCCTAATTCTTCTTTATATTATTCTGTGCAAAGCCCTTTATATTACTCTTCTACTCAAGGAACAAAAGACACTTGTTCGGCAGCAGCAGAGGACAATCAAAAGAACATATTCTTTCAGGTAATGGCACGTTTCTGTTAATTGGCTACTTGGTTCTTGCTGCAAAAGAGAGTAACATGTCAGATCTCAGAAGAAGTTAATCACATCTGACTAACTACACTCTGTTCTGAATTATTAGTATCATGAAACAACACAGGCTGATGAAACCAATCTTCCTTGATCACTTAATTTCTTTCATAGCCTTAACCTTCCAGCTTTCCCATGGTGTTCTTGAAGATTCAAAGCATTTTTTTAATCTATAAAGAACAGAGTTTCATTCTGTTATTGACAGTAAATATGCATCTCCATTTTAATTAGTTTTAGCACTGCAGGATTTACAGTACAGAACTGCAGATACCACAAAGGAGGTTGCACGTGTGTGGGAATAAGTGTGCTTGTATCTGATAGAGTGCTGGAAAAGGGCAGGGCATAATTCTGTACAGAGCTATTATGATTTCTGCCTCTAATGCTGCAGCTTTTTTTAATCCTACTGTTTTCATGGGACCTCTATCAAATCCCATTATGTGGGTGGGAATCTTACAATGTAGTTCAGTGGGAGGTGGATTAGATCCACATCACTAAACAGTGTTGATGGACAGTCAACATGGTTGTATCTAACACTTACTCATTTTCCAGGATTTGCTAAAAATAGGAGAGACACAGCTGATGTGGAGTGGAGTGTGTTCTGCTGCCCTGCTGTCTGTGAAGAACAGGCTGACTGACACGGCTAGGAAAGAACAGGTCTTTCCTGACTCTGTCTTCCCTTTGGCTAACTCAGAGTCACAAAATCATAGAACCACTAGAGGTGTCTAGTCCAGCCTTCTGTTCAGAGCAGGGTTAGGGCTAGAGCAGCTCACTCAGGGCTCTTTTACATGTGCTTCAGTCCCTGACCATCTCAGTGAACCTCTGTGGGGCTTACTCTAGTTTGTTAATGTTTTTTTGCACTGAAACCCGTAACCAAAACTGGTTACACTGCTCCAGATGCATTCCTAAAATTGCTAATTAAAAGAGGAAAAATCACTTCCCTCCTCCTAGCTACGTTCTTGGTAATACAGCCCAGTATGCCACTGTTGCAAGGACACACTTCAACTAGACCCCCAAATCTTTTCTGCAAAACTGTTTCCTAGCCAGTCTGTTTTGGTGCACTGGGTTATTCTGGTCCAGTTCATAGAATCATAGAATCACAGAATCATAGAATTGATTGGGTTGGAAAAGACCTCAGAGATCATCAAGTCCAACCCTTGGTCCAACTCCAGTCCGTTTACTAGATCATGGCACTAAGTGCCATGTCCAATCTCAGTTTAAAAACCTCCAGGGATGGTGAATCCACCACCTCCCTGGGCAGGCCATTCCAATGCCTGACCACTCTCTCGCTCTCTCAGTTGCAGGAACATGCACTGACATTTGCGGAACTTCATGAGTACCTGTCAGGCAATCTCTCCAGCCTGTCCAGGTTCCTCTGAATAGCAGCCCTGCCCTCCAGGGTATTGACTGCTTACCCACAAACTCACTGAGAGTGCACTCCATCCCATCATCCCATTAATAAAGACATTAAACAACATTGGCTCCAATATCAATCCCTGAGATACACCACTGGTAACTGGCTGAGAGTTATTCCAGGTCACAGATCAGAAGCAATCTAATTTTCCACCCACCTTGTCATCCGCTCATCCAGTCTGTATCTCAGCACTTGGGCAATTTTAGTGATAAGGTGATCATGGGCGACTCAGGGAAACATGATGTATACAAAGATGTATGGGGAAAAAAATTATGAGTGTTGTAGGGCTAGGAAAGCACAGAAAGAGAATTTACTTTATTTATGATCTTATACACTCATCTATTGGACCGTGGTGTTCTCTTCAAAGCTTCCTGGGAAACTAAAGTAGTATTTCAAGAAAATTACAATGAACCTTGAATTTTCTTTTTGCTACTGGGGAAAACTTTATAAGAATAATTCCAAGGATCAGAAGAGAAGCACGAATCCTCTGTGTTTATCAATAAGTGAGTCTCAACAAAAGCTGACACAGTTTTTATCCAAACATATCAATGCACAATTTGATGTGTTCAGATGCAATGGCAATTTGCCACAACCAAAGCTGCATTTCAAATAGAATCCAAAAGTGGTACAGATACCAGGACATGGATTAAATTTGCACCCTTAAGACAATCTTGAAACATGGACTTAGACTATCTACAAATGTCTACTGTCTGTGACAGGCAACTGCAGCCCTCCTAGGAAGGACTGCCTGCTATTGTCTCCTGATACTGCTGCAAGGGCAGACAAGCACATGGCCTACCAGGCACAGTTCAGCAGGACACATCCCACTGAAGGAAGGTGGAATGCATGTATAGTCTCCCTCCCTTCCCTAACTCATTCTTTAACACACATTGTCTTAAAAACAATCCCCAAGGAACTCCTGTGGCAAAATGATGGAAACAGAAGTTTTTGCCTTGAATTTGCCACTAAAACTGATCTACAAGAGAGTGCAGAGGTGATGTTTCACTTCCAGGGTCTTTGGCTCTAATCCCTGGGCTTCATCTGGGACTCAGAAGCAGTTTACAATGCCAGGACTTCCAGGCCTTTTGCAATGGAGCCAGAAGCCTTGTGTGCTTGTGAGCTATGGAATTTAAGTTATAGACATTCAAACCTATAGTTACAGCTACAGTGCTGCTGGTGACAGGGCTGCACCTGGGTGCACATCCTGTGCAACAAGGCATTAGTTTCCTGGGTGGTTCCAGAGCTCTCAGCTTGTCTCTCCAGAGGTGACAGAAGGGACTGATCAGGCAAGGTGATTGCCTGAGCTTCCAGACACCCTCACAGCAAAGACTTTGTCTAGTTCCTCCAGGAGGAATTAGGTGGGAGTCCATGTGGGAATTTTTTGACAGGCCCACGCAGTTACTGCTTCACTTACATCATTTTATAGACACTATTTGATGTGTCAATGTGTTAGTATATAGGATGACAATCTGCCCATGCTGGAGACTCCACTAAAAAGTAACAGCTGCAGAACCGACGGACTTACACATTGATGAACTACTTCTAAATACTCAGTAGAAGTTGTTCCTGAAGTTTCAGAAATGGTCATGCAGAACAGCCTTCTGCACATAGGATGGGACAGATAGGGGACGTTTTGCTCATGGTTTAAGATAATCTGTAGCAGGTCATGTAGGACCCCAACCCAACTGGACTACAGGAACTAAGCAGGATGGTGGTTCAGGGAGTCTCCGGTCTGTTAGAAGACACTGTTGCAGGGACCCTCACAATAGCCACTCCATTTGCCATGTGGGTAGTGAGCCAAACATCACATCCAAGAGACGTGATTTCCCATGCGAGCATTACCCTAAGCCAAGACCCCAATAAGTTAGGGATTTTCTTAAGGAAACAAACACTCTCCATGAGACAACAGATGTTTCACATTTGTTGTGCAGATGTGCAAGGCTTGAAGCCTTAGAGCTCTACAGTTATCCCCATCTAGACCTTCTTGTCCATCAGTGAACCAGAGATTGTGGGAGCCCCGCAAACATCAGGAAGGGATGAACACTCAGTGCTGCCAGACTGCCTGCAGAAGGGCACAGAAAAGTCTGTAAGTCTTGGGTCTCTTGGGGCTGGGGATGTCTGGTTCTTACAAACCCTGGTGAACATTTTCAGCTGTTCAGATCTATGAATGTTCACACTGATTTTGCAACTGCTGCCAAGAGTGAGCCGAGAGAGTTTCCTGGCAGTAAATGGAATTGGAATACAGTATTGTATGAACAAAATGTAAAAAAAAAAAAAAATAAAAAAAATAAAATAATCCTGCCACCAAATAATATTGATTTTCAGGAAGACGTAGCTGCTACCTTCAGATAGGGCAGGGGAGAGCTGTGAAAGACTAGCAGGAGTCACATATTACACTGCTGACCAACAAGTGGATCTTCATTCTGCAGCACGTGGTGCATTTCCCCATGCAAGACCTTCTCCAGATCTGTGCTCTGTGACTCAACCTCCACTGCCCTGGATTGGTGCTACCAATCACTATGTAGGCTCTTCCATGAGGCTAGAGTTGTTTTTCCAGACTGCTCCCAGCATTGCTGATGGCAGTTCTCTACATTTATTCTATCCCAGCCTTGAAACAACATTAAAGAGTCTGGATAAAAAAACCAAACTGATTCCCACAGGCTCAAAACAGCACTATCTTTAGGAATTTTGTGTTCCCTGGCCAAGCACACACTCCAATTATACAAGTTTATCACTGTTATCATGAACGAATTTTTACTCTCATATTAAATGTTCATCAATAGTGCTTTTATTGTTATGTTTTATTAGTGGATTGCTACTCAGAAAAAAAAGAGAAGCACTGCTGTAGGCAACTGGGAAGCGGTCCAGAGCTACCCTCCTGTGTGTTCTTGGTGCTGTATTTCAGAAGCTCATGCTTATTTGTCTCAGTTCAAATCTAGTGAGAAAGTTATTCTACACTTGCATTAGCACGAAGAAACACATTCTGCTAAACTCACTCCCTTCTCCCCCCTGTGTTTTTTCTCATTATATGTGGTAGAACCAGATTCCCAGAGGAAGTATACTTGGCTAAATAACTGTGGTGACTATCCTACTAGTTGTTAAATACATTATGCAATTTCTATTACTACTCTCATTTTAACAAGGTATTTTTAATTTATACCTATATAAATACTAAACAAAACACCAATATTTCAAAAACCACCCAGCCTCTGAAAATATGTTTTCCATTAAGTGTTTCACACAGTCTAATATTACCTACCAAAAGACCAGAATTCTTATAAAAAGATGCAAAAAATTCACTTTCATAATAATACTAATTTTAAAAAGGATTCAGTCTATTCCACCCTGACAGAAAATTAGTCAGCATGTTCCATACTAAATATGATTTTTAATTCTCCATTAGATATTAGTTCTGGGTTACATATACAAAAATAGATCTGGTTAGTATGTTACCTATATCAGTGATGTATCAGAAAGCTCCAACACCAAGAGCTTTACATCTAGGTACACTTTTTGGGCAGAAGCAGTGACAGTGGCAGCAGTGAGAGCTACATAGAATGGATAGGGTAAGGTAGGTTAGGGTAGGGTAGGGCAGCCTGTGTCCTTATCACATAACCGAGAGTGTGCACAGGATGGAAAAGCTAATGGGGATGTGGTTTGACAGTACAGGGTGGTGAGGAAGAGATAACATCTAGAGGCTCCTGCATCCTCTGTGACTTTCTCAACTTTTAATTTCACCCTGAATCTTGAAAAATGTCATTGTGAGCTCATATCATAATTTCCATTAAAGAAAATTAAAGTACTTTAAAAAGAAATTCAATATTGTTTTATCCATTAGTGTATAGGGAACTAGAGCACAAAATAAGGGTTTGTCCATGGCCACGCAGTTCAACACTGGCTTTCAGAGCTTACAGGCCAGGGCTTATACAAGAAAAAATACTGACATAAAGACAATCCACAGCCAATCAACAAAGAAAAAAATTTGCTTAAGGGATCTTTCAGGCAGATGGGCAAAGGGCTCAAACATCTGTCCAAGAATGCATTGTGCAACAGGTGAGATTATTAAAGAATGCTTTAAGGTCACAGAACCAAAATCACTTGGACTTCAGTGTCAAATACCTTCACAGTTTCTCAAAATGAAATTTAAATCAACTTTGTCTATGATTTGTAAATACAATGGTTTTACTTCCAATAGAAATATCTGATTTAACAAAGAACTTTGGTCCATTTTACAATCTTAGCAGTGAATGTATTGTGTGTGCAGGATCTGCTCCTGCCTTGCCTCACATAGCTTCCCTGCCTTGCTTAGGTCTGACCTTACTTTTTTTCAGGAGATTCCTGCCCATAGAACACTAACTCAGACTGATTACACTAAAAAAAGAACACACTTGCAACGCTTCCCTCCCAGACCCACCTTATAATGTGATCTGTCCAAAGAAGCACATTGTCATTAATCTCCTGAATGTGATGGTTCCCATCTTAATTAACTCTATGGACTTTGTGTCTTATTTCTAGAGCACAAGAGAAACATCCAAGAATCAAAAATATAGTAAGGCTGATTCTCATTTCTCTGAGATCAGTTTTCTATTGCCCTCCCTGGACTTACACCTGATTTACAATGCTGTGAGAAGAGAACTAACACAGATATGGTGTGAAGAAAGAGATAGAACTAAGCCATTGCAGAGCTCAAACATGAAATAAACAAAAAAAAAATGGCAATGGCACGTACACATAATAGTAATATAGAGGACCTGGAGGTGAGCACTATTATTTCTAGCATTCCAGCGATACTTCTGTACTCTCTTATTCCTTGGTGGAGCAGGCTTTCTGTACATCACAAGGCATTTCTGGGGAAATCCACTACTTCCCCTCTGATGAGGTGCTGCCCTGCCATGGGAGGCAGCAAGATCCCAACTGCTGGTTTGCAGCTGACATTCACTGCACATTCACAGTGCAGAGCTCGAAGGGGCTGCCTGACCTCTCTGCCTTCTCTTATGATGGCAATGAGAAAGCAAGGCGCTTTTAGAGAACACAGAACCGGGACATCTCTCCTGCCTGGAGTATCAAGTTGCTGCTCCCATGAGGGCAGGCAGGTAGGGGAGCTTTGCTAAGGTCCTGAAGGAGTCCTAGAGAGCCCTTCTCCTTTGGTAATCAGCAGGACCATGCTGCTTGCCTCTCTCGGGCTGGGGGATGCTCTTGGGAGACAAACTTCTGCTGAAGTCATAGCATGAGCTCAGCATCATCTCTGCACGACCAATCTTGGAGAATAGCCTGTTTCCAGATTGCAAACTCCTCTTTTCATTTCCCTTCTGTCCGAGCAACCCACTACTGTTTCTCACCACTGTAACAGGTTGATTTATGGCCCTGGGAATTGCATGGAAAGGGGGAAAATGACCTTAGTTCACCTGTGACAAGGTACAGCTGGAGCTCTAGGCTACAGAAGGAGCAAACTAGCTTTTCTAGCTGAACTACTTTGCACAAAGGAAACAAACACTTCTGGCACCTGCACAGCGGCCAGCTTCTCTCCTTCTGTCGGCAGCAGGCTGCAGGAACAGATGTCTGGGGACACATGAGCAGTAAATACTGCAGGAGATCCCAGGGCAGGAAAAGTCCAAAGACCTTGTACAGTGTGTTTCACAGGCACTGAGGCAGTAGTGGAGTGGAAGGCAGGACACCTCCAAGTGAGACTTGCAGGAATGCACAGGATTTGACAAGTTGAGGACATGCGCACGAAGTCATTGGACTGTGGGGTCAGGACCACATGGTTGTAATGCACAACATATCTCATGACATTAAGAAAACATAGGTTAAGATCAAGAAAGAACAAGATAGTAAAAAATGCTTTTGTTGCTTTGACACCCAAACAGATTAACCTGCTTCTGATAAAAACGAAAACCAGGGTTGAAACATGTTAAATGATATCTGGGGTTCCACCACCTTTTTCATTATTTATTATATGTTCAAGAATTGCTGCAATGCAAACCTCTCATCTTGGCATTTAAAACATCTTGGGCTTAGCTTAGGGAGTGGGGGGAGATTGGTATGCAAGAGATAAAAAAACAACTCAAGAAACTGCAGGATCAAAGTAACTTGGAATGAAAAAGTTAAGAAACTAATGCATTGAGAGAGATCTGCAAAGCAAGTGCAGGACACCAAAACAGGACAAACTCTGCTATAGTGTCAACACTATTATATGAACGTTTATTTTCAGAATTTTTTTGTTCTAGTTCTTTCATAAAACTGCTTGAAGCCAAGGCAAAACTTTCTAGAGTTCTGAGCTTGATCTTGTCTTTTTTTGAAGTCATTTTAACTGTATCAGGAAACAGCCCCAGATCTGAGCGCACAAGAAACCTGAATGCTGCCTGGCACACGCTTCTGCATTCACTTGTGCCAGAGTTGTATTTGTAGAAGGGAGATGTTCGCTTGCAGCCTGGCCCATAACTCCCTGGCTGTGGGAATATTTTCTCAGTTTGCCTAGTTAACACGTGACTCAGGTAGGTGCACATACAGATTTCACACAGATACTTCTTTCATGTACACACAAGTAGGTTCCTGCTTTGATAAACTGAATGCATAAAGCATTTGCTGGCAAGCAGATATGCATTCATTTTATTTCTAAATACCATGATGTGTGGAAAAACTTGGATAGCTTCAAACCAGGAAAAGAAAAACAATGCTTTTGTAATTTGGAAAATAAGCCATAATGCAACCTCCAGGTTATGAAGATCTTCAGGCATTCTTGACATCTTCATAACCCCACCAAGCACCAATGAGCAATGATTGCTGAATGCTGACTTTAAAGCCAACAGGCTCCCTCAACACTGAGGAAGGGTAGATACCTTGTGAGGATTAGGTGGGCTGCCTGCCCTCCACCAGCAGTGCCTTTTGGAAGGCATGACCAAGTGAGAGGTCCCCCCACTGTGCAACAGGGACATCTGCATCAGGGATGGAGCTTGTTCTGCTGCAACCTATCCTGCATAGACATAGGAGGGGCTACCATGGGGGAATTAGTAGTTCAGGCATGTTCCTCAGAAAGGAACTTAAACTTGGCTGCTGAACAGTGTTTGGGATCACTGGAGGAACTGAACTCCTTTCCAGCTCTCTCATTTTCTGTCGGGTTTCCAGCACTGGCCTTCTGACACTGGACTTCCTTCCTGTCTAGATCCATCTGCTGAGCTGGTTGGTGTCAGGGTAACAAGATGGGAACGTCATTATCCAGACCTGATTTCTTCCAACCTCCATCATCTGAGACATGTTTAAGGATCACAACCCTGTTGTTTCCAATTCAAAGGAATTTCAGCTGAGCTGGCTTTGAGCTATTGTTGCAACACTGATAATGCAAAAAGAAAGAAAAAAAAGACACTAGAAGGGTTTGAGCATGTCCCAAAAGCCCTTCAAAAATTACATCTCTGCCACACAAAAGCACAGAGAGTCATAACGAAGCCATGGCTATAGAAAGGCTCTTTTATGCCCTTACCTCCTCTGCCTGTGAGGGGAGTGGGAGCTGTGTTCCCTGCACCACTGTCTGAGTGGTGAGCTTGCATATTTGGCCTTGCAATGATTCTGCTATCAGGAGGACAATTTATTTTATTTTATTTTATAAGATGTGAACACTGACCTCTTTGCATGAAAACAGGGGGAAAAAACCCATGAAGAGGCAGTGTCCTCATTCTGTCTCCAGTAACCTCTCCAGTAGAGCTGAGCTTCAAGAACATCCTCTGTGCCACACTCACAACCTGGTTCTTCTTGTATTTCTGTTCTTGCATGCATGCACAGATGCCAGATCCCTTCACCTTGCTTGGACACCTCAGACATCACTGTTGCCCTTTATGACCTGGACATGCCTCGGTGCTCCTTGTCCCGGGAAGCCATTTCTATGTTTTCCAATGCACTGACTTCTTCCAGTTCACTGAATTGCTTCTTCCATTTAGCCCCTTGACTTTAGCTGAGCCCACAGGCCCCTCCAGGTCAACAGCAGCTATTAGCATTATCTTGCCTAACAATTTGTTTATACAGTACGAGAAAGGACACTAATCTAGTTCAAGCTTTTACACACTGCTAAAATACAAACATCAAAACATGATTATTTGACTTTTTTGAAAGGCTCTGCTTTTCACAGCACACTCTTTCAGAAGGACAGCTGATGGAGAGAGACTTTTGCAAAGCTCTATCTGTGCTGAAAGCCTTTCTGGTGACTAGAGATGGGAGCTTGGAAATACTGGGTGCTTTGCCAATCCCACCACACATCCCAGCTTCCTTGCAAAGAGTCTCATTGAACACTGCAATTGTAGTGTGGATATTTACAGATGATGTCAGAAACATCATCAGGAGAAGCTTGCAGCTGAAATTAGGAGATTGCACTCTGCTATGCCTTGGAAACCAGCAGCTGACTTTGAAGCCAGTTTTATTTGTTGCAAACCTGAGCATCCAATAGCTGCAAACCCAGTTAAACACCCGGTTTTATCTTCTCTTTTTGCTCCTGCTGCATGAACCTGAATTTCAGAAACTATCCCTGCAGGTGTGACTGGCAGACCTGAGGCAGGGTTGAGGACAGTAACGTTGCCAGGGGTACCAGCAGAGAAGTCTCAAGGCACCTTTTCTTTCTCACAAGTAGTTCAGCAGCTGGAAGTTGCTCTTGGGGTACACAAAGACTCAGGGCACACAAACACAATTACGAGTCTGCATTCCTAGGATAGAGAAGCATAGACATCAGGTATCAACTGCACTGTCTCCAGAAGGGGAGATGATCTGGGACACTGTTTGCTTTGGACATGTGCCTTAGCATCTCTTACACTATATTCTTTCTACTTTTATTTTCAAGATTAAAACATCACCTCTCTTTTCTTATAGCTCCAAGGTGGGCAGGAAGGGGGAAGAGGAAGCAATGGAGACTACTATAAAACCTTTTTTGTACTGGCAACCCATATATCAGATGCTGGCCTTAGGAAACTTTATTATTTACCTCTGCTGGAATGGGAAAGGAAAATAGCTGGAACAAGCACAGCTCTCGGATACATGCAGTGCAATTGTCTACACAAGGCAGTTCCATGGGAACCCCACTGGAGAACCAGACACACTCAGCAAACACGGCCCAAATGCACAGTGTGAGGAAGAAGTGTGAGGCATTAAACATTAACTTTCCTTTTTCTATTACCTTTTCACAACAGGACATAAACATTTGAATATCTTTTCCTTATGAATTTTCTGAAACTACATTAAAAAGATACATTCCAATTAGCAGCAGCACCAATCCTTTACTAATTCATAAAGAAAAAACATTAAATAATTGGTAAGAGCCAATTTACCAAACAGAGGTGCCTGATTTTATAACTTGGCCTGGTCACTTGGGCTTGGAGCTATGCAGGAACACGAGTGCTATGACAACTGGCATTGTAGCATTCAATTTTTGCAAGCCTGTCCTTTCCCTCCCATCCTTCTCTCACCTACCTGAAGCTGCTGCAACTGAACAAACACATTCATTAACTATGTTTGGCACCTGGGAATGGCATCTTAAAAAAAAAATCACCAACCCAAACATCCAGAGTATTATACATGAGCTACCTAAATCAGCTAAGTGAGGAATTAGCTGGAGAAAAGGACGTGTTGCATCTTTCTCCTGTGTAGGGATTAGGTGCCTTGTTCAGGTTTAACGGGACATGCTTCTTTTCACTTTGGATTCACAGCCCTGAAAACTTAATTATAGCTTTTCACCTTGCATTAATTAACATGAGAAATGAAGAGACCTCTCTCCAGACTGCTTTTTCTCCACCCACCCGTTATCCTTGAATAACCCATTGCCTGTGGATTCCCGCTCTCCCTAGGTGCAGGGTTGCATTCCTACTGGGAGGAGGGACCTGCACAAAGCCTGGGTGAGGCTGCAGATGAAGGAGGGTTGGGGCCTCCTTCTGCTGTCCTTTGCAGGGAAGGGAATGTTTTCTGTGTAGCTCAGTAGGAGCAGTGTGGTCTGAGAGACTCTACTAAACCAAGGCAAGCTTTTCTGAGGACAATCCTGCATGTAGGTCCAACCCCATGCTAAGGAGGTGAGTCTCAAATTGCCCAGCCCACATTCATCTGGGGCATGTGTGAGTACCTGGAAGCAAAACCTTGGCATCAGAAATAAATGGCATCACTTCAGAGAGGAGCAAGATGTTGCATTTAGGGACCCACATGACTCACATGGCCAAAATGATTCGGACTAATAACTTCATTGGCTATCCCAGCCTTCCTAAAGTGTTGCTCCTATATACATCAAATGGTTCAGAACTGCTAGAGTTTTCATTCCAGTTTAGGAAGCAGCCAGAGCTGCTCTGCAAGGAGCAAAAACAAAGGCAGTCCAGAAGGTGTTTCATGTCTGTTGAGTCACATTGCTGTGTGGCAGCACCTCCAGGCCTGCTGGGGACATCTCCAAACACGCAGTGTGAAAGCTTTGTCCTCTCTGGTGCCTGAGCTGGATTTTCGAGTCCCATGTCAGGAACCTCTTGCTTCCTAGGAAGGAAGGGCTCATGGGAGAAGCTGCAAAATGAGAAGTGTGGACTTCACAGACCCTTAAAATTCGTAATCAAAGGGCATAGAAAACAGTTTCAAAACGTGTAAAAGTATCTGTCACAAGCACTTAATACTTCCATCCCACAAAGCCGCAAAACAATTTGAATTCTACTTCCATACAGTTGAAATTTAACTACCTTCGGGCTACCTATTAGTTTTAATCCACTTTCTAGAAAAAAGAAAAGTCCATGTGAATAAAAAAAAAAAACAAAGGAAAAAAAAAAGACTTGGGTTTTCCTTATCTCTTCCCTGCCGCTGGTTTCCTTTCAGCTCCTCTCTACACCCCACTGCAGACGGCAGCTGCCGGCGCTCCGGCGGGGCCCCTCCAGCGCTGGGCGCCATCGCACCCTCGACTCGAAAGGACTCACGGCTCAGCCAGGGGTGTCCCGCGACGTGTCCCCGCGGCAGGGGCGGGACACCCTCGCCCG
>VZRE01002518.1:97498-239671 GCA_013396775.1 Cephalopterus ornatus | reverse complement strand
ATCAAGGGGGGCAAGGAGAACAAGATGCCCATCCTCATCAGCAAGATCTTCAAGGGGCTGGCGGCCGACCAGACCCAGTCCCTCTACGTGGGCGATGCCATCCTGGCCGTCAACGGCACGGACCTGCGGGATGCCACTCACGACGAGGCGGTGCAGGCGCTCAAACGGGCCGGCAAGGAGGTGCTGCTGGAAGGTAGGGGAGCGGGGACGGGCCGGCTCAGTGCGCCCCAGAGCGGGAGGCTGCGGCGCGGGTCGGCTCGGCTGTCGAAGGGGCGGCGGAGTCGAGCCGGGGGTGAGGGGGTAACGCCGCGCATCTCCTGCTGCTCCTTCAGGCGTCTTTCCAGCGGGGAGAGCTCACACTCTCTACGCCGCGCCGGGACCCCCGACGGCACGAGTTACGAATGCAGCCCTTCGGGAAGGGGCGAGCGAGGTGCCGGAGAGCAGGGCTTGAACTTTCCGCCCTCGTATCCGCCAGCGCAGCCCCCACAGCCCCGTCCGGGCGCGCCCGGGGGAGCCTCCGCAGTCGCGTCTGGTCGCGGCGGCGGGTCGGCTCCGGGGCTCTGAGCTCCCGGTGGGAGCCTGGCCGACCACCCCCTCCCCACCCTCCAGGGTGAGGGATCTTCGGGATCTGCGGTCAGGACGTTTTTGCATCTTTCAGCCCGAGAAAGGTGGTATGAGTACCGTAAGAGGAGGAGTTAAAGAAGTAAAGGCCCCCGTTCTCCCCGGCATTGAGGGAAGGGCTTGAGTGACTTTTCTGTAGTCACTTCGAAATGCTCGACACCTCTCTCTCTCCAGTTTCGCCTAACACCACCCCACTCCCGACTAGGGAAATGGGGGCTGCAAAGCGGATTAAATGAAGCTAGTGGTGCCTCAGGGACACATCAGCCATCCATGCAAAGCAATGCCTTTTCCGTTCGTAAGGGTGACTGAAACAGTTTTTTAAGAAGTAGCCTTAGAAACCGAGCCCAGAGAAAGGAGCAAACGCTGGTGTGCGTGGAGGAGACGTGAAGCCAGGGTGTCCCCCTAGAACGGGACGGATGTTGGGGAGGGAGTAAGGAGAAGCAGAGCCAGGTTCCCAAGACCCCGAGTTCATGAGGCGTGCACAGGCGTTTGATCCCTGTCTCCTCACAAGGACTAATTTGCTTGCTCCACCTGAGAGAATGAACAGCTTCAGAAATGCCCTTGGCGCGTGTTTGATAAAGTGATTACATATTTGCCCAGAAGTTCATTTAACCGGAGGTCAATGGCATTTGAAGCATGCTGCTGTGCCGCCTTTCCCTGTGCCACTGCTTTCCTCCGAACCACGGGCGCTCCCACCCTACTGTGCCTGTAGCCCTTTCAGTACCGCACATTTTTTCACGTCTGTCTTTCTGGTGGTTATTCCGAGAAGCAAAGGAGGTGCTGCTGGTGGCTGGGAGGTGCAGCTGAGGATCAGCCATGAGCAACCAACTATGGCATAAAGTTACAGGAAAAGTTTGAAGGGGAGGGAAGGTGAGAAAATGCATTCTTCAGTAGTGTGTGCTGAGTAACTATTTGATTGTCCGCGTGACAGTGAAAACTGCGGAGGAGTTAGTGCCCCGTGAGGATTTAGGAAGGCGAGGACAGTTGTGTCTCCTCTCCCTGTGAGCCCCGCGCTTCCCGCGGGACCAAAGCGCATCTCGTCCTCCCGCACTGCAGCTGCATCGTTTAGAAAGTTACCTGTGAAGTCTTTCATACGAACTTCTCTGTGGGATCTGAGTTGAGGCTGTTGCATCTAAATTTTGTCACTGGTTTGTTTATATAGTTTAAGGGGCTTCCTGGGGTGGAGGCCGGGTAATGTTTGAGCTTTACTGTGATCTAATGAGTAATGTATATATATAGTGCTTGCAAGTCTCCCTCACTCTGTGTAGTGCCTGCAGTAACAGCACCTAAGCACACTGCTGCTGTATGAGTCTTTAAAACACATCAGTTTTCTTCCTGGTTAGGAGTGAAGATGAAGCCGTTTCAGTGTGTACTCTTAGCACCCTCCTTCATTCCTTTTGACATCGCAGCTGTCTTGGATTTCTTTGCTCCGTGAAGGCTGATGTGCCTCAGTAGTTGTTTCCACGATTGATTTTGTAATTTGTAAATCGAGAGCATATTTCAGTAGTCATCCTTATGTAGAATTAAAATATTCTGACGCTGAACTCGGTATTTTGTCCTGCCTTTGTCTTGCTATTTCAAACTGAGAGTTGGCTGCGGCATTGGCCTGGGAGGGCTGCTCCCTTCAGCAGGGACCCACGGTACGTGAATGGCTTGTGTAAACAGGCAGTTTAAAACAATTCTCTGTGATTCTGTAGCTCATTCTTCAGTAGCACAATCTAAAATGGTATTTTTATTACTAAAGGAAGGGAAATCCAAAAGTTCTTCTTACCCCTTAAAGTACAAGAGGGCAAGACTTGATTGTCCTTTCCTTCCAGGCAATAGGAATTTGCCATTTCCTGACTTCTTAGAGAGTTATATATGGCAAAAAGCAGTCTGTGCTGGGGCAGGGCAAGACGAGTGTGCAGCTCCTTTCTGGGCTCTTTCTCCACAGAGCAAAGCCACCACGTGTTCCCAGGATCAAAATGCAACATTTACATTTTTAGGGAGATTCTGAGATTTGCATATGACTTCCAGCCCAGGAAAGCCGAATTTACTAAGACATGGCAAGGTGTGAAGCACAAGAGACATATTTCCCAGATAGCAGGGCTCTGAGTATTGCCCAGTGCATTGTGCATTCCTGGAAAGGGTCTTAGGGTTGAGAATTTCCTAGAAGTTATTGCAGGGAAGATGTAGTCAGTGTGGCTCAATACACCCAACATCAGAGTGCCAGAGTCTGCCTGTTATATAGTGTCCTGGCTAAAATCGCTTGCTCAGTGAAATGAGGCATTTACTAGCTCAGCACTAAACTGTAGTCTCTCCTGCATTCCTGTGCAGGGAGGAAGGGAGCAGAAAATCCCTCCCCAGACCTCTGCACCCTGTTTGGGAGGCAGGGCTGGCACCGGGATGGGCGGTGGGAGGAGGCAGGTTCTGCAAAGGAAAGGGATGAGGGAATGTTTAGTTTTAACACTTGCCCGTTTTGCTGCATTGATCTCTGTCTCTGAGCTGGTGGAAATAAAGATTTGCTGAGGGGTTAGGACTGGCATAGCTGCAGTATCTGTGCTGGTGGGGAGGAGAGAGGCACAGCTGTAAAGCTGGGTAGGAGAGGTCCTACTCTAACAAATTTAATAGCCATGCTGGATTGTTCTGTTTTCTCATTTTGCATTCCTGAGGGACATCAATCTGTTGCAGTCTTCACTTGTATGGTCCACCTATTAAGCTCAAGTTCCTTCTTATAGATGTGATCTGTGGGTTGGCCAGGAAGGGAAATAAGATAACAGGCAATACTGCCATAAGAGGAGCTGTAAGGCAGAAAGGTCAAGAGGAGAGGGAGGTGATGTTGATGAAGGACTTAAGCCCTTAGAAGTCTTGATGTCTCCTCATCTGCAGAGATGGCCCGCTTCTGCCTGCAGGTTTAATTTCCTGTGCGTTTTCTGTCACAGTTTGGGCATGGGTGTGGGGGAGCAAAGCAGGCAGAGTGAGCAGGGACTGGTGTTGAGCTTGTCAGCCCTGGGTGGCTTTCAAGTGTTCAGTACAGCAGGATGGAGCTTCTCACCAGCGTTCAGGAGCAGAAAGAATTTCCCAACATGAGAAACAAGGCAGCCTCCCTTATTTGCAGGTGTGGAAGGAAGCTAAAATTACCGTGACAGCTATTGTGTGTACGTATAATTTCCCTGTGGTTCTGTTAAATTTGGGCTTCTTAAATAAGCACTTCGGAAAATCAAGCAGCCCCTCTTGTGCTGTGTAAAGCACATTACATTCAAGTGACTCTCAAGACACAAAAGGTGTTTGTTTTTATCAAAGCATCCTAGATGAGAGCAGTCCCTTGGCACGCTCTCTAACTGAGCTGGTTGGGCTTTACTTGTATTCTCGGTGTTTGGTGAAAAAATGAAAAATTGAAGTAGCCTGTGCTAATGTCAGACAGGACCCCTCTGCATGATGCTGTATTGAGATGTGAAGAAAAAAACGCACATTAGTGGTATTTGTTATCTGTCTGCAGGGTATTTTTCCCCAACTCGTTTAATGTGTGTGGATGAGCTAGTGATGTTCGTGGTGGAAGGTATGTAGTGGGAAAAGGAGCATCTTCTTAGTGTTGCTAGAGTTTTTATTTTATTTTTATTTTTTTAGTGCTTCCCTGTTAATGCAATTGCCAGGTCCCTGGAGAAGTGGCTTTGGCAGCCTTTTTGGGTTTGCATAAATCTCCCACAGGGAGGCAGCCCTCTGCATAGTGAATTTTAGTATATGGACAGTAGACTATAGTCATCTTCTGTAGCCTTCTTGGGAATAATACACAGCTTTAAAGCAATGTAAGAATTTGTTTGTACTGTAGTAACATGTATTATTTTCCAGACAATATTTCTGTAAGAATTGTAAGGATTCTCCCCTTCTCACCCTTTTAATTTTTTTTTGTTTTGGATGAAGCAAAGCAATTCTGCCTGTGTGAATTACATGTTGAAATAGTATAAAATAGGCATGAGCTGCTTGTTGGCTTTAGTTTTCTATGTTGTATGTGTTTTTGTGTTTCTTTCAGTAGGGACAACAGGAGATTTCTGAGGGTTAACAAAATAAAGTATTAATCCAAAAACTGTGTCTCTTGCAAGTATAGAGGAAAAATGAGGCACAGGGCACTTAAAAAATGCCTGTGTGACATAACTACTTACTACAGTCAGATCAGGACTGTAAATCTTAGTGATTGCAAATTGTATGCGTAGTTATTCTTTACACTTCGAATATGAAGAATGGAGAAAACTGCCTTTTATTTTTTTTTTGTGCAGCAAATATGCAGTTAGGGAAATGCTATTTAGAGGCTATACCACATTTGGTAGCCTGTGTGGCTGCTCTTGGCACACATCAGTTTAAAAGTGAAATTGAAAGGGAAAGGAGCAGGTAATCTTATTCTCAAGAGTTCCAGGTCTAAGCAATTCCTGAGAATCTCAGTTTTGATTGTTTCAGCTGCTTGCAGCTGATGGGGAAGCTTGAGTGGCAACACTTGATGTGTCTTTCATTGATTAGATTAGATTACAGGCTAATTTAGCAGTCCAGACAGTCTGTATCACCTTTCAGAGACAAAAATGAGTACATCATCTTTGCAGTAATTCTCATATGAGTCCTCTTTCTCAGTTACTGTAAAGAAAATAAGGTAGTTGTGGGCCACACAATTTCTGGATTTATTTGGACCAAGTGCAAGGTGCCCTGTCAACTCACCTACCCTGGAAATCATATACTAAGCCCTATAGAAGTAACTTACTACCACCTCCTTAAGGATATTTAAAAGATTAAATGTCTAGAGATCTGGGATTCAATTGCACATACAGATTATACATGTTAAGTATCATTAGAAAAGAAAAAAGCATGTTTTAAAATCCCAGCAGTAATTCCTTTGTGGAAAATTAAATTGAAATCTTGGTATAACTCTTTGAAGAATCTTTAAACTGTTATAGTAAAATGGAAAGCTGAAGGCTTTTGCTATGGTTAATGAAACAGTGTCTTCATTTTCCCATGGCAGGTGCCTTCTCTCTGGAGACGAGTTCCACTCTCCCAAGAAGGCATTTTCACACAGGTGATGCCAGAGGCACTGGCATCCCTGCTGCGCACTGGGTTTGGGTCAAAAATTATCCCTGCATGTCTGTCCTGAGGGAGCTGATGAGGAGTGTTCATAATTCAAAACAGTTTGGGTTTGGACAGGTGCTGATCCAAATAAGTTGATGATTTCAGGTGTAAGATAGGGAGGATTTTTTGGTTTTTTTGTTTGGTTTTTATTTTTTTTTACTCTCTTAATCTTACTGTTTCCATAATACATGGTGTGGAACTTCTGTTAGTAATGTATCTGTAAATTTGGCTTTAAGTATAGCATCTACTTTTGTTCATTCAGAGTTTGTAAGTGTTGGAGAGTTTACGACATCTGTTTGTAACCTTTTCCAGTAGGCACTATAATGCCAGGTTTTAAGAACAAATTATTTCCATTCCATTTTTCTAATTTAATTTCTGATCATAGGATTATTTTGTAGTTTATTCTACAAAAGTATGTTGCCATGACTACTTGTTAGAATTGGTACAGCTACTTCAATAGAAGAGAAATTGGAGGAAACAGTAGTTCAAGAGAGCAATAGCATCAGTGAGCAAAATGTGATGGGAAAAAAACTGTCCCAGTACTGCACGGGAGACTCTGGCTTTCCAAGTCTGAAACAATTCTTCAGGCGTTTCAGAAAAATAGTTAGTGGAGAAGGGATTGTAGTGGTATTTCTAAAACATGCAAAAAGTCTCATAACTATTTATTGTGTGTAGTTTGTGAGAAGCCTATAGAACACAGCTTTGCTGGCCTTGTAGTGGTGGGTGGAGGTGAGATTCTCCTCTCTTACCCCCACTGGTGTCACTACAGCAACTGTAGGTGGTGTGAAGTAGGCTTCACTTGGCTCTGCTGTGTCACCTCTCCAGACCCTAAGCTATGTTGAGCAGAGAGGAGTACTGCTGTCAGCATAAGGTGTGTCTGCTCTGAGGGTCTTTGCCAGGATATCTGTTCTTAGAGCAATCAGGGAGAGCATTGTACTACTATGGCGGATTGGGAAAGAGCTAGGACTTTGAATAGGAGGAATAGTCTTGTTTTGGCAGAGGCACAAAACTTGTTGTAGAGATGTAAAGGAACATCAGGGGACTGGCAGCATTTGGTACATGCCTTGAGGAGTGTCTGCAAGCTGGGAGGGAGTTTAAAGATGCTCAAGGTAAGACATGGCTGATTTGGGCCAGAGAAGTCTGTGAGAAGCTACAAGGTACATGGAAAATGTGGAGTGCTACTTGCCACTCATTCTACCTGTTGGAAGGTGTGTTGTGAGCCTCCTTCATGCCCTTAAATAATTATCTGTTGGCTGCTATTTTGCAGGACCAGGAAAGCTGCTCTATGAGACTGTGTCTCTGTGCTTTAAAAGATGATTAATGACCCAGCCTTGCACTCCTGGGAGAGAGACGATTCATTGAAATTATGGCATCCAGCATCTTGCAACATCTGAGAGTCCAGACACTGAGTAATGGACTAGGACACCAAAGTTTTTATCTAACTTTGCTTGCAGGAGAAGTTGGGAAAAGATAGAATTGGTTTGTTCACCATCCGCTTAGCTATCAAAACATAATTTTCTTGAGAACATAAGTTAACAAACTTGCTTACAAAAGATTTAATCAACTGTGACTAGTTCTTCACATTGCTTCAACACTGGATATGGCCTTGCTGTTAGGTTAAGTTTGTTCCTTCACATAAATTCAATTAAGGGGCATAATTTCCACATAACTCTTTGGCAAGCATGAATTTCCGACTGCTGCTACTGCACAAACTTCTGTTACAGTCTGGCTTTAATTTTGTCTGTCTAGAACTTGAACTGCTGAACTGGTTACGGATTTTGTTGTGCATATGCTGGTGGCACAATAGTCGGTCACTGTCAGAGCAGCACATCTGTATTGTAGCTATTGGGTAAAATTGAATTTTTAATTGTAAGGAAATGAGCCAGAAAAGTAGATGTGGAGAAACTGTCTCTGATTAGAAATAATTAACATACAGCACGCTCCTTCTAAAAATGATTTGCAGCTTTTTCACAAACTGTTGGAAGTCATGCTTGTTGGCACAGTTCTAAAAGTCATCAAAACGAAAGCTGAGGTTATGTTTATTCCTCACTGCTCTGGGATATTTTCTTCTCCAGCTGACGTATTTGAGCAGTGAGGCTGCTTCAAGGCAGCACACAGGTAACTTCTGTGTGTGTGCGTCTGTGTAAACAGCTTCTGTTCACTTTAATGGCAGGCTGAAAATGGTGAACTCCTACTATGGTGTAAGTACCTGAGAAACAGAATCTTTTTTACAAGTATCAGAAAGTTAGAAATAGATCATAACATAAAAATAAAATGTAAAAAATTTTCTATTTAAAAAGACGGTGTCAGAATATAAATTCTTGTCTGACAAAGGAGGCACAGTTTACCTGATATGATCCAACAGATAACATGACCTCTTGGGAATATTTATCAGCCTCATGTGTCCTTTTGGGGCAATAGGGCCATTACTTAAGCTTTATGTTCCATTTGCCATAGGCATGTACAGCTGGTGCAGTACCTGTTTGGCTTTTAACGTAATGAAGTAGTTATGAGGGAGTATTGCAAGCTATACCATGGAAAAAACATATGTCCACTTTTGTCTGAGTTATTTCAGTAGTCGCTATTTCTGGGATGATTTACCATCCTGACGTGTGTTTTAACTGCCACTGGTTCTGATTCTGCCAGGGGAGCAAGAGGCAGCTGTGTGAAGATGAAGATGCTGGAGAGGTTTAGTGTTATCCAGCATGTATCTTATGAGGCTGCTTTAAGCTAGTAGTTTTAGCTCAGACAGTGGAAGTTTAATCTGTTTATGTGGACTTTGGGCTTTAATCCCTGCAAAACAGCCTGGAAGGACAGAGTCAGTAGCAGGGCTGGCAGGATGTACTGTCAGACGAGATTTCCCTCATAGCAGGCAGCTTCCTGTTGATCTTACTCTTCCCAGGTAGGAGCTAGAAGGATCCTTCTCTTGTTGACGTGAAGCCAAATGAGGTATTTAATCACTGGATGTTCAGAAGTGTTTTACAGGAATAAGGTGAGCAGGATTTGCCTTCAGTACTTGCTGCTTGAATTCTTTTTGAGTTTTTTTGTTTGATTTGTTTGGTGGGGGTTTTTTTGTTTGGTTGTTTGTTTTGGGATTCTTTTGGTTTTTTTTCTGTTGAGGATGATGTGGACAGAAAAAAAGGCTTCCAAATTACAGTTGTTTTCCAAAGAGCATGTTGTTCTTAGTAACTACCTGCGCGTTTTAACTTACTTGTCTTGTCTCACATAGTGCCAGACTTTCCTGGTTCCCAGTCTCCTTCATCAGTGATGTGTGGCTGGGATGGAGGAATGTCTCCGGAGAACCAGCGGGATTCCTACCACATAAGTACATACTTGGGCACAGAGACACACACCGGAAGATGTATTTATATACACCTCTAATTAACAGTCCCGTCAACAGGCATTTCTTGTTTGGTGCTTGACCTTCATATGTGCTTAGGGCCAACATGGTTGTACCAAATGCTGGGCCTTTGCGAGGTCTGGAGAGGCTGAGCTGACGCCTCTGACACCCATCGAGTGTCTCTGCTGTGAGGGTGGCATGGTGGGCTGTCCTAGCTCAAGACGGCATGGAGAGGTTGTGGAGTTTCCCTCACTGGAGGTATTCAGGAACCTTTCTGGATGCAGTCGTGAGCAGTGTGCTCTAGGAAGACACTGGTTGAGCAGGGAGGTTGGACTACTGGTGGTCCTTTCTGACCTTACCATTCCGTGACTCTGTCATTCTGATTCTGTACTTCGCCCTGGGAAGCCTTTTCCAGAGCTGAGGATGTGGCTGCTTGTGTGCTCTGTAATATAAAGTCAGGAAGATGTGCTTACTGCAAGAGAAGGGGAGGAAGCTTCAAGCTGGAATGACTTGGATGATGACAGCAGGCCTTTCATTAAGAGCTCCAGGTGTTATTACTATGCTCTGTCTAAATTAAACCCATCTAGGTTTTAGAAGCTCGGGTAAGTGGTCAGTCAAATGGTTAACATAGCCCAAATTCTTTAAGTCCTGAGCACACTGGTGAGGAGAAACACAAGCAACACTTAAACCTGCTGACAGACCTCAAGGTCCTGCAAATGCCACAGCTGATATACTTGAAGGCACTCTTGCTCTCCTGGCTTTTGTCATCCTTTTCTTTGAAGGAGTAGTCAGGTTGGGTTGGGTGGGTTTGCAGGCTGATGCTCTTGTGATGTTTGTAAGACATAGCTCTCATCTGGCTCTGGGGAGGAAACCTGTATTGCTGACTTAAAAATAGAAAAAAACCCCTCATGGTAACTTTAGTCTTCTTCAGGTTTGTGGAACACTGGAGAAGTGTCAGGCCAAAAAGACAATGAAAGAAAACCATATTTTAATTCAGGAAGAATGCAAGTGAAAGCAACTAGTTTTAAGAAGTTCCCTGTCCATTCAGTGAGTGTCTGTCTGTATAAATAAGTCAGACCTAGGTGATGTATGAGAGTAGGTCGGTCATGAAGAAAGCACTGCAGTAACAAACCAGTGGAATTTCCATTTAGCACATTAAAATCAACCCTGAAAGGCTCCATTAAGGAAAGCCATAAATTGAAGTTCTAAGAGATGGCATATAAAATTGCCCTGAAACTAAAAATGATCCTCTGTCGGTTTTATGTTTCCTTTTCACTCTGTTATAGCTACTTTAATAAACACATGGGATAGACTATCAAAAGAGCAGCACTTTGTCTGTGAAGCCTTGAGGAAATAAATAGTGAGTCTGGGCATATTATAAATTACACCCGATAAAAATAAACTGAAATTGATTCTGGCCTTTGCCTGTGTGAGGACTGCATTGCTAGGATCATTCTGTGTTGATCTTGTTTTATATATATTGAACTTTTCTGCTAGGCATACCTTGAAATGTTAGTATTTAATGCTTGAGGTTTTGTTCAACTACTGCCAGAGCTTTCCGTCTATGTGCATATATAGTATTAAAACCTTAGAGAGGTTTCAAGGTTCACTCTCTTAACAAAACACTGAGGAACAAACATCCTTTGGTTTTTGAGAGAAGAGCTGACTTGAAAACATGCAAGTTTCTAAGGGAATCTTTATGATATTTTAATTTGAAATGGCATTTTTTATCTAAGAATAAAGCAATTTGCTTTCAAAAGACTGATTTGAACTTCCATAGAAAACCTTTTCTAAGTAGAATTTTCCATGTGGAATAGCAGAGAATTACCCAGCATACCATCTCCTCATAGAAAATCTTTGCAGTTGCATCACATTAATCACAGGAAATTTTCATAGCCAAAAAGTTTTGAGCAACGCAGTGTAGTACTTTTCTCCGTTTTTGTTAAAATATATAGTTAGCTTCAGTAAGTGGAGTTTTTTTACAGTTCTTTGAAAACTTCAGATATGCTGTTCTCCTTAATCACTTTGTTCTGTTATTTTCTATCAGTATGCGCATTGTATGAAGTGGATAAGGATGTATATTTGGTATGAGGCAAGATAGATGTGCTTCCAGTGGAGAAGTCACAAGTGAAATACTATATGAATTCCTGTAAGACGTTTACATTTGATCTTTTCAGTTAGTCATAGTTCTGAGGCTATGCTTCCTTGTTTCTGTGAAACACACAGTGGAAACCTTGAATACAGAAGGAAATGAGGAAGAAACTTCTCAAGTCTCTAAAACTTGCATAAAATAGCTCTTCTAGGTGTAATTTTAATATCTCCTCAATGCAGCTGTAAATTAAGTTGTCCCACTACTTTTTTAGCTTTTACTGTATTAAAGACTTTGTGTAGAACTCTATATATGTGGGAATCAAGTGTTCACGAAACCATAAAGGGTAGAAAATTATTTCTATGGGGGGAATGTGCAATATGTTATTTCATTTCTTTATTTTCTCAATGGCATTGGCTGGTGTTGGTTTAGGAATGCCTTAAAATGTAGCTGTTTAATTCGAGAGCTGAGCTAGCCCTGGTGTGGGCACAGCTGTGAATGCCTATCAGCAGTATTGCATAGGCAGCAGATGCAAGTGGGCACACACACAGAGCTTGCGTGCATGTTGTATGTGCATTTGCTCATATCTAAGGCAGAATTTGTCTGTTGTTAGTGCTGTGTAGATTAAGTTAATTGTTCTTTGAAAATGGAAAGGTCTTGATTATAACTGTACTGAAGGAGTCTCTGAGTTGATTCATTTACTGGAGTGCTTCACAGGGGGCTGCACCTGCAATTTTGGTTTTTCTCAGGGTCTATGTTCTCCACCCAGACCGTGCTGTCCGTGTCCACTTGTCTGGATGTAACATTGTCAATGCATAGATGATTCTTCAGCAGAAGTCTGAGTTTGCTACTACCTTCCTGCCATTGTCACAGTCTGGCATTATACACTGCAGTCATCAGAGATATTCTGGGTTTGCAGAATACACCAAGCCCAAAGTCTCTGTGTGGCTTGCCCCTGAGCTGACAACACAGTACCCCTCTTCCCATTGGATTTTTCTGGATATCGTTTGCCTCCTTTCTGGCTTCTGACGACATCATTTAAGATTCCAGGCAACACCAGAAAAAGTTTGATGTTTATCAGTCTGATTATGCAGGAAAACCTGCAGTTGTAGCTGAACAAGCAATTGCATAATCAAAACGTTGGCTTGCTGACTTTATCCCGGCTGGATGATTTGTGTATCTGAACACTGGCAGATCCTTGTTGGAGATGAACAGTGCTTCCGGGCAGGCTCCATCAGCTGCTGATGACTACCTGGCTAACAGCCAAACCTGATGGTTTTCCTTATCTCTAAAGAGGTGCAAATTTATGACCACGGTTTAAGAGTGATTGAAAAGTGACAAAATGGTATCATCACAAGAAAGTACATAAACTGCAAGTCTGCTGTATTTTGTGCCTGAGTTTTTGGGAGAATTTGGGTTAGCTCAGAATAGCTGAGGTTTCCAGGCCTGGAATGCAACCCAATTAGCTTATGGGATTTTTTTTTTCTTTTAAATATAGGCATCATTAGAAAATATAGTGAGTTGAAACTAAGCTGTTATGTTAAACCTGTAATCACAGCTTTGGAAGAGTGTTACGATGAAATGTTTTTCAGTATTACATAAAGAGTACCCAGTTAAAGCATAATAACTGATTCTGAAAAGTCAAGTGAGACAAGCTCTGCAGTAATAACTCAATGCCTTTGAACATTATTTCCTTTATAAATGCTAGAATGAAAAAGAAGTAAGTCTTGATTCAACAGCACTTCAGCTGCAGTGCCCCTGGCATTGACTCGTCTGGGGTTCAGTTCTGGCTAAATGACCGCTGTGGTGCAGCTTCAACCCTCTGAACACTCCTGCTTCTGAAGGACACTTGTGTGTGAGCCACAGTGGCCCATGAGGCTGGAGAAAAGAGGGCCTGTTAGTCTCAGCTTGCTCTGGAGGCAGGAAGGGTTTATAGAACCACAGAATTGTTAAGGTTGGAAAAGGCCCTTAAGATCAGTAGGTCCAACTGTTAATGCAGTGCTGCTGAGTCCACCACTAAACCATGTCCCCAAGTGCCACACCAACTTGTATCTAAATAGCTTCAGGGATAGTGACTCCACCACTTGTTTGGGCAACCTGTTCCAGTGCTTGATAACCCTTTCTGTGAAGAAACTTTTCATAATATCCAATGTAAACCTCTCCTGGCACAACCTGAAGCTGTTTCTTCGTGTCCTGTTGCTTGTTACTGGGAGAAGAGACCAACCCCCACCTTGCTACAACCTCCTCTCAGGCAGTTGTAGAGAGAAATAAGGTTTCCTCTGAGCTTCCTTTTCTCCAGGTTAAACAATCCCAACTCACTGAGCCATTCCTCACAAGACTTGTTCTCCAGACCCTTTATCCGCTTTGTTGCCCTCTTTGGACGTGTTTCTTGTCCCAGAACTACCTTCCACCATGTCTCTATTTAGTATAGGAGGTGGTTGAGGGGATGGAGCTGTGCAGGGCACCAGCAGCCCCCCTCAGACCAGCCTTCCTTACAGCTGCCTTGTGCTGAGGGTCCATGTGGCTGGACCCATGGCTGCTATGCACAGGTACTTCCTGAAAGTAAAGGACTACGCACAAAGCAAAAGGGAAAACATTCCACTTTATAGGCTGAAGCAGGGTGGGCAGGCAGCAAGGCCAGGCAGAACACCCCGTCCTGCTTTGCATGGTGTGTGTAGGCTGAGGTTTAGTGTGTACAGGTTCCTCTGTCCATGCCCTAATCCTGTAACTACATAGATGAGGATGACCTCTGCATACGTAAGTCTTTCACACTGATTTCATTGAAGCTGAGTTTGGGTAAGGCTATGCAAGATGAAGAGCCATGGTTTTGTTTTCTTTCTCCTGTGGGCATGCCTGTGCTGACTGTACTATATAAAGCTGTTTGCTGTTGGGTCTGTCCCCGTTCAAGGTGAGGAGAAAAAGTGTTCATGTTTTTATTATCATTCCATCCTCCCTCCCTATGCTGCACCAAAACAAACAAGCAAATGGTAGCGATTGCCAAGGAGAGAAGCAGTGCTTTGCAGATCATAGTTTTTTCAGCTGGGAAAAACGTAGCCATGTTTAAATTCTTTTTAAGAGTGACAGTGTTGAATATACAAATTAAACTGCAATTTATGGAGTTGAGATTTCCATGAGCACTTCATACAAGTATTCTCAAAGTGCAGTGTTTTTAAATAATGACATTTGCTAGGAACAGTCTTTGGGGAAGTGGGACAATCCTTCTGTTTTTACCCTTCCCCCTTTGACGCCAGCCTGTGTCAGCCAGTGCTGGGAGCCAGGCAGGAGGGCTGTGGCCAGCTCTAAACAGATCAGCCTTTGTGTCCCTAGCACAAACATCCCTCTTCTTTCCGAGGGAATGGGCAAAATGGGTTCTGACCCAGCACGACCAGCTGTTTGCGGCTTGTCAGTCAGCAGGAGAGAGACAAGTGGCTCTTCTGTGTCCCCATTAAAATGCTGCTACAGAGCAAACTGTCAAGCAGACAGTTAAACAGTTCAAATCTTTACAAGCCAAAGTTTAATATCAGCCATAAGGTACTTCAGCTGTGTCACAAGACTGCCCAAGTTGCTCTGCAGAGGTTTTCTGCTCTGGTTAGAGGCGTGAAGCTGTGCAGAAGTGCATCGGTGCCTGCTGAGGTTGTTTATTTTCTTGGCAACTTAAATCTTCAAGTCTTTAGTGGGAAATATCTCATGTGAGAACAAGTTAAAAATTACAAAAGCCAGTAATAAACTCTGACATTGTTACTTTGGAAAGTGTGCCCTTGTGAAATTTCAGAGGAAATCTGGGATGATGTAGAGTCTAATTCTGCCCTTTTCATTTGTATGATGCCTTATACTGATACTGTTCAAGTGCTTGGTATTTTTACTTTTCCTAAGTAAACTCAAATGACTTCTCAGGGCCCAAAACCTACTCAGCATTTTTCCTGAGCATGGTGTAGCTTGGAGCACCTTTTACCTTCAGCAGCCAAGAGGTGGGATGTCTGGGACTGTAGTTTCAGGCTTTGCTGGTGTCACTGGCTCCTTTGTGTTTATCTCTATAATGAACCAGATGAGGAGGAAAAGAGGAAGATGCTTAAAAGCCATTGCTATCCAGAGCACTGCTCAACTGCTGCATCAGTTGGGATCCCTGCTGCCTGCCCTTGTCCCTCAGCCTGGCACGTTGTAAGCTGCTGAGGTTAATCGGGCTCAACTTATCTGTAAGAAAATGCGGAGTGTTTCCATCACCAGGGCCAATGCTTTTCACACCCTAAGTGCTGTGGAGGGAGGGTGGTCTGATTTCTGTGTTCACTAGTTGTGCTCCAGATCTTTCTGCCTCAGTTAATGGAGCCAGGCTTGGAATGTGGGCAGCCATGAAGCTGGAACCTACAAGAAAATGCATACATCACCTCCAAAAATGTCTTTTCTTTGCAGCAGTGATGATGGTCGGTGAGAGGTGGGCCCAGCTGCTGCCTGCCAGGATAGGCAGTATTATTAATGTCCAGTAACGCTGATTAAACATCGAGTGCTGAAGAAGATTTGTGCTGGAGTCAAAGTCCATTCTTTGTTCCTCTAGCTCCCTTGTTAGAGACTGAACCCTCTGTGTTTCTCTGTGGTTGTGGGCTGGGCGGGGCTTCAGCAAATAAAACCAAGTGAAACCTGTCTTTTTAGGCTTAGTTTGGCATGTTCACTTCTGTGTCATGTTTTTTGTTGTTCATGCTGTAGAGGTAACAACAAAGGGAAAATGGAATGATGATGCCTTGGCCTGTGGGGTCCTGGCATGGTCTTCCCTCTGGGGTGGAGGATCTCTAAGCCAGCACAGTATGAGACTGGATTGTGGCTCGTGTGCTATCATCACCCACTGACGTTTATTATGTCCTGTGGGGCAGGAGGGAAGATGCCCTACTGTACCACAACTGCCAGAGGAATCTGTCTCCTCAATACTTTCAGACCTTGCTGGGCAGCCAGACTGCAGCCCAGGCTTCTAGGTAGACTTTAATTTGGTATCAAGAACTATCATATTAATGGCTTAGTTTCTTTTAAAGGAGCTTTGAAGGAGATGATATTCTTTTAGCACTCACAGAGTACAGAAAAGAGCCCTTTACCTCCTAAATTTTTGATGTGCTTGAGTAATTGTGAGATATGTTAACAGGGAATGTGTTTTAACAAGGATGCAGAGCTAGAGACCACGTGAAATGAAATTTTAATTAAGGCTCCCATCAAGCTGTAAAAAAGCATTTGACTTTGTTTTGAGGGGTAGTGTATGGGATACAGCCTTTGCTTTTAAAGAAACATTATTTAATTGCTTTGGGCTTTTGGTTGAAAGGATAAATTATTCTCCCTTTTCCTCTTTTTTTTTATTTTTCCTTTTGTTATAAAATGGACTTGCTTGTATCTTTGATCAGCTTCCTTTTGCTGGCTTTATACTGTGCTTGTTTACTGATTTTGTAGTGACCTTTGCCACCCTCAAAACCTTAATTTCTAATTCTGAACAGTAGAAGTAATAGACTGAGAAAGGTGTTTGTGATTTTGGTTTTGTTTTCCCATCTCTCAGATGTGGTCAGACCTTTAGAAGGATTCCTCTTACATTAGGCATTTAGGTTATACTGAGCATCCCTGCTGTCAGGATGGGCAGCAGAGAAAGAAACAGCCTGAGCGTTCTAGGGCGATGCCATTCTACTTCCTCACTTACTACAGGGTTACTAGCTTGGCTTCTACTTACACCTCTCAGGTGATTAAAGCTATGTGGTATGGATTCCCTCCCTTACAGTGTTTTTCTGGCTTTTTCTTTGCATCCCCAGGACAATTCTGTATGTCTCAGTTCTCAGTCAGTTACATGGTTCTCCAGAACTGGGATTTTGTGTAGGCTAGGATATAATCCAAAGAGCAGAAAGTGCTACATACCTTTTTTGCAAGTAATATGTAAAAAAATATATACTGTTTGAGAATATTACTGTGTAGTTGTGTTATATGTTGGCTTTGGCAAGAGTGTTCAATGAGAAAAGCCCATCCTTGTGGGGCAGTGCACCTCTTTGTGATTGCACTGACTTAACTGCGTGCGATGCCATGCTGGAAGCAGATTACTTTTAACTTACATGGGCTAAATGTATGCTTCAGAAAAGATGTCACCTCAAGTGCTTACCTTTTCCGTGATGGAGTTTACAGAGCAGACTGGAAAGCAGTTGTGTCAGCAGAAGGACTCCAGCACGAGGCAGAAGTGCTGAGGTTGGAGGAAGAACCCAGCAAGATGGTTTTGTCATTGAAGCCAACGTGTTGTGAAACTGCAGCCTGAGCTGATTGGGACTTTCCTGCCCTCCTCTTGGCCTCGGCTGCTCATTCCTGAGCTCCTCCACCTGAGCTCTGACAACTGCTCCTTTGTGGCCATGCTGAATGTTGTGTGTTCTAGGTCTCCAGGTCGGCTCTCTGGGTGGCAGCAATGTCATGGGAAGCTTGAGTCATTGGGGGTCCCTTTTGCAGTACAGCTGTTGTGAAACTGCACCCATCATGCTGAGGCTTGTCTTGTTCTTGTCAACATGCAATGGCCCCAGTGAAACCAACTTCAAACGCTCAGTGATGGAACAGGGCCAGGATCTCTCTCAGTGTTGCAAATTGTGCCACAGTTGAGAAAAAAGCCTTTTTTTTTTTTTTTGAAACGCTAGACTTCTGAGTGACAACCTTGAATTTTCAGTGTTAATTGTGTCACCTACAAGTTAAAGTGTGCTTCTTACCTGCTTTGTATTCTGCATATCCCAGCTTTTATGTAACCTTGTGTTGCTGTACAAAGGATGGATATAAATCTTTCATACACACTGTCTCCTGGATTGTGTGTGGGAGTGGGAAATTCTGCAGAACTTAAAAGTACCTGTCCTGAACAAAGACTGGGTTGATTTGATAGCAAGAGCAATGATCTTACAGTTGAAGTGAGACGCAAGAGCTAGAAAATTAGACACCACCCACTCCCTCTGATGGGTGAGAAGAGGGACAACCGATTTTTGTGGTGCCCAGGAGCAAAGCACAGACTGAATTGAACCTCCCAAGCTGGGCATATCTAAGTGTTGATTTGCATCAACACAGGAAGGGAGACTGAAGTCCAGCAGTTTCACTCATATACACCTTGCTTAGGGATCAAATGCATCTTATTCATTAATTGTGTTAATGTACAAGTGGTCCCCTAGTTTCATGCTGTCACTAGCTATACATAAACATGTCTTAAGTTTCAAATTCACTTTATTCCCAGGCATGCTAAATTTGGCCCACACTGTGCAGCTGGTCACACTTTAAGTGTATGAATCCTGTGGGGTTTTTTGTGTTTTCTTGGATCTCAGATCTGGATGACTTGTCCTGTGCTATGCCCAGCCAAGCTGTATTTACTGTGCCTTGAGGCCATTTAAATACATTGACTCGCCTACCCATTTCATAGCTGTTTGAGTTGCTTTCTGAGGTCTACAACCTTTCCAAATGCTCTAGTTTATTTATTTAAGATTTTTTTACAAAGCTCTTTCCTTCTGTATTCAGTCCCTGTCCTGTTAGTAACAAATTTCATTTTTTAAACTTGTTTTTTATCACTTCTGTTGTTTATGCCTTCTTACTTCTGAGTCTTGGTGACTCCAGCCCAAGTGTGCTGGTTCTTTGCACCTCCACCAGTAGTTTGCTCCATTGCATGCTCTTCCAACATAGTAATTAATCTGGCAATGATTAGACTTCCTTTCTTGAAAAAATATTTTTTTAAACAAAAAATCAGAAACATCCCCAGAACTGTAAGAAGCTTACCTTCATTAGTTAAGTTAGAAAATTGTATAGAGTTCCAAAGATATGAGGAAAAAAAAGCCACAAAACACAACAAAAAGAAACCCAGGAAAAAATGGGATTAGCAGGCTTGGAAAGCTCTGAAAGGCACTTGGGAACTTGACTCACTACTTGGATTGTGCAAATGGGTAGTGACCCTTAGGTTTGAATGCCTCATGCCCAGAGGATGGCTTTGCATGTTCTTACTCAGGAGGTACAACATATTTCTTAGCATGAGGCTGCTTTACAGGTCAAGGCTCTTCCAGGAGATTGAGTGCTGCAATGTGGAAATGCAATTTTCCATGATCTAGAGACTTCAGTGTGTTGATCTGGGCTTAGTTAATGCATGTTGGAGAACTTGGAGTGTGCTTGCATTGCACTTAAAACTTTTCAAATGGTTGCTACCATGGCACTGACCTGCTTCCATCCCCAGCTGTGAGTTCCTGACTCTTCTTTGCATGGCTCAGTTCTTTATCTGAGTTTCTAGGGGTCTGGTTCAGAGAATTAAACTAGCAATAAATTGGGGCTGTTGCACTGGCCATGCAGCCCTGAACTGTCCCTTATATGGATACTGGTGTTTTTGCAATCAGCCAGGGAGTTGGTTCACCCAGCTGAACATGAAGAGTGCTCATGTTGTTTCATCAACAGCGTGAAAAAGATTCCCCACCTGAACATCTCTCCTGATGCCTTTGCTGGCTCTGGCCCTGGTAGAGTTTCTCCCCCAGTATATTGCCCTCAGCACAGTGGATGGGATCACAAACCGTGATTCATGGGTAGGATTGAGAATTTGGCGTGGCACTTCTTAAACCTGCTAGAGAAATCATGATTACCAGTTTCAGCAGGAGAGCACGTTTTGTGAATAGCCACTAAATGCAGTGCTTTTGCAGGCAGCAGCTTTTTTCACATACTTACACATTCTTCTGATTTGGTGTTTTATTTCTTTCCCCTTAACTGATATGTTTTACAATAACATCAGTTTATCTGAGACTTTCAAATTCTGGGAAAGCACGAGAAACAGTGATTAACTCTTTTTTTGGGAGGTTATTTGAATTAATAGACATGACTGAAAAGCACTAGAAGGGGGAGCTCATGGAAATTCCTTGCTGCCAATAACCTAGATGGCATCTCTCCAAACTCACGGTGTGGGCCGACAGACTGCAATACCTCACATGTTCCTTTCTATGTTGTTTTATCATGGATTTTGAGGAATGTGCACAAAAGCTTCCCCTCTGAGAGGGGACTAATCTGCATCAGCCCTTTTCTGAGGTTTTGTATGAAGACACAGCCCACAGTGAGGGCAACAAGCCTGGAGATCAGCCCAGCTACAAGAGTTCCTGGATTCAGGTTACCTTTCAAATATCCCTACACAGTGTTAGGTCTAGTGCCCCTAAGAAAGTTCACAGTGGAGGCAATCAGGAAGCTGTCCGGGAGCGTTAGGTATGGAGCAGGTAAATAGTGTCTGGTGTGAGCTGCCAGGGTCCCTTTTGTTCAGAGATGCTGTGGGTTGGTGCCGGTGGCACACGGCACAGGGCAAATGTAGAGGACCAGACTATATAGTTGTGCTTGATTTTTTTTCCGTCCTTTTCTTCTGTATATGAACATCAAATCTTTCATACAGCATCTCTGCATCTCCTGTAATTGTTCTTGCTCTTCCAAGCTCTTTTACATGGCTCTGCAGGCTAATTTGTCTAGACTCACAAGGTTTATCTGTCATCTCTCCTTCTCGTTTTAACTTTTTCTTTCTTTTTTTTCCTTTAAGCTACCACCAAGGTGCCTAAGCAGCAATTTTCAATAAAAATCTTTGTCTTTGCTTTCCTGAAGTTGCACCCTCCCTGTGACCTGGGCTGACAGAGGTCTCTGCCTTTTCCTGGAGGGGCAAACCCAGGACTCAGTTTTAGTAGAGGCCAAGCCAGGTCTAGCTGCACCTTTCTCAGCTCCTTGGAGAGAATAGAGGTCCTAAAAGTTCAACATTTCAGAGCCTATCAGTTTTGGACAAGACAAAGAAGGTGGGAGGATTTGGCATCTTTCTTGCAACAACAAAGGCATCAAGAGGTGCAAAATGTGAGCTTGTCTCAAACATTTTTTTACTTTATCTTGAAACTAAGCAGGCTGAATCTGGAAAGGAATTAGTCTGCCTTAAGTTATTTTGGCAAAAGGGTGAGCCTTCTTTGTACCAGTAATGTTCCTTGAGGAACAGCATGGACCTCAGAAAGTATGATTGTATACGCCATAGCACTTTGAATATTTCAATTTTGGGGTGAGCAAACTTAGCAGAAATGCTAATAAATATGTCCAGTATTGAAACCTTTGAAAGTACTGATGTTTACCGCTGTTGATAAAGCTACAAATCTCCTGAAATGGAGATGCAAGTGAAGAGGTGATAAATGTATCCTTTATACAGAGAAGCGTTTCTGAGAAAGTAAAAAGCACATCTCCAGATCCAATAAAAATTAGAGATGAAGAGTCACTTGTCATCTAATCCCAGGGACCTGCCAGAGCATAGCAGTGAAACTAGCAGCCCTCACTTCAGTTCAGAATTTCTGATGATTTAGCTTGAAAATACCATTCTTAATTTCCATGATGGAAGAATACTGTTTTACAAATGTTTTCAATTCACACATGAAAACAGATAAATGGAAAAACAAAAAGGAGCTAAAGCATGTTCTTTGCAAAATATTTGAGGCTGATGCCTGTAGAGTTTGGTGGGAAGGGCATGAGGTCAGACCAGCACACCGTTGTCTTCATGTGGTCTGCATCTGTGAAGTACTCTAGGAAGTGAGCCTCCATCCATGTCAGTGAGGACCCCACCAATTCTCTGTTTGCCTTTGTACTTTTGTGTCTTCTGGGACACCATTGCTTGGATGTTTTTTCCTGGTTCCCTCTCCTTCGCGTCAGCTGGTGCAGTGTCATTGCACAAGCCCTCTTTGCCTCATCCTCACTCAGACATGATTAAGCATCTGCTGGAGTTTGGGCAAGCTGCTTACACAATTGCATTGGAGCTGTTGGCTATGGCTTTTTTACTTAGAAGTTGAACTGCTTAAAACACCTGTTATTTTGGCCCTACACTTTAATTATGAATCTTCCTGCTCCATCTGTTTTATGTTTGCTTCACAGTAAACGTAGCTATCGCTGCCCCTCACAAACCTACAGAAAGTGCAATTTATAGACCTAGTCCATGTTTAAGGATTGGGTCTGTTACAGGCTGGCTAAGAAAACTGTCCTCTAATTCAGAGCAATGATATTTTCTGCTGTTTTTTTTAGCCCCTGAGTGTCTCAGTTGCTGAAAAAAACGGGGAGAATGCCTCCATCAAAGAAGCATATTACAAAGTCAATATTAATTGAAGGCTGAAGTTGTGCATACGGGTGTTTGTGCATTTCTCTGCAAAAGTTTAATGTCTTCAAAACTTAGCAACAGAAATGTGCCTGATTTTAAAATCAGCAGTCACTTTTGAAGATGTCGATTTTAATGGGACTAAAGCACATTGGGGGAGAACCAATGATGCAAAATGAAAGCAAGAAATAAAATCTACAGAAGTTGTTCTGGCAAAGCCTTGCATCCACTCTGTTTTTAGTAATGAAATTAATCTTTCCTAAATGGCAAGGAAATAAATATTATGGTTCATTTCAATGGGATCTTTAAATATGGTTAGTGTTAATGTACTTAATTTGCTCTAAGAATGATTTTTTGATTACATCATTAGCAGAAGATCAATTAGATTCCTTTGCACTATGTCTGTAGGAGATTAAAAATGGAAGAGAGTATATGTGTTTCCTTGAGTCTCAATCACATATTGGAACCTAATTCAAAGCCTTCTTAAAGTGGTAAGTAGAAAAGAGTCTTTTCATTGACTTCAAGTTTCTTTGGATGAGTCTTCAGAAGAAAAAAACCATTTGTACAATTTTGTTCTTGTTACAAATATGCAAACTTCATTAATATATGGAATTGGATTTGTGCCTACACCTTTTTAAACATTTTGGTTGTTGTTTGGATGGTTAGGAGACAAAGGGGGGGTTTAGGTTAGATATTAGAAAAAGGTTCTTCACCCAGAGGGTGCTGAAACAGGCTCCCCCGGGAATGTGGTCACAGCGCCAAGCCTGACAGAACTCTAGAAGTGTTTAGATGATACTCTCAGGCACATGGTGTGACTCTTGGGGATGGTCCTGTGCAGGGCTAGGGGCTGGACTCAGTGATCCTTGTGAGTCCCTTCCAGCTCGGCATTTTCTGTGATTCTGTGAAATAAGATTTTGCTTGTGTGAAAACACATATGTTCTGCACCTTTGCTTGTGAATAGGATTTTATACTTTTTTTTCTTGTGGCCTCCTAATAGACTGTTGGGAATGGGGCACTGCATATCCTTGGCAGTTTCAGTGCTCTGAACTTATAACTGTAAGACCTTGTAAGACTCTTCCCTTATTTGTGCAGCTCTTAAACTGAAGCAAGTTTTGAATAGTTCCAAGCTTCATACATTTACTCAAGAAAAGTTTTTTTGGAAAACTTTTATGTGGGACTACTAAGGGTATTGGTATTTCAATCACCATTATGGTGGCTAGGAGAACACTAATGTCAGGGCCAATTTGATTGATTTTGTCAGTACTTTTTCACTACTTGAGGTAACAAAAGGCTTATTTAGAGCTGTAGGGGGACTAAGAGAAAAATGTCCTGCCTTGCAATAGTTTTTGATGCTTCTGGGAGATGCAAAGTGTTTTGTTGACCCGACCCAGCAGACAGACCAGAGATGTATTTTTTCTTGATCTCATTATTGTGAAGGTACGAGATTACCTCTGAGAGGAGGAGAGCTAGAGAGAAAATTGGTCTTGGGGCTTACTCAGCCGGTCCATCTCCAGCTGAGTCATTTATATTTGTCAGTACAGTGTTGCCTTAGGGATTTTTTTGCACTTGTTAAAAATAAAGACAAACCTCAGAGGGGTGGGGAGTCTGGACAGCATCGCATCAGGGTATGGGAACAGCGTGGGCATTTGGCCTCCTTGCAACATCCTGTTTCCCCAAGTTATCACAGCAAGTCTTTGCTCTTTTTCCAGCCAGGCTTCCTGAGTCCCTCCTCTCACCATGCCCTCCTACCTTTAACTCTTTTTCTTCCTACCTTGGCTGGGAAGGAGGAGGACTTGCCTGCTGTGTGTAAGGCTTCTTTTGCCTTCCTGGCGGTGGAGGATAGAGATTGAGGAGCTTGCCTGGTGTGAATCCAGAAAATGGTGGCTGGGTCAGGCCACTACCAAAGCATTGGTCCTCGGGGGAAGGGAGATCTTCTGCAACTTTGCTGGCTGTTGGCATCACATCTTTTTGGGGGCACAGCAGTTGGTGAGCACCCCTGGAGTGCATCAGTGAGGGAAGGCTTCACCTCTGGCTTGGGCTGGGTGGTGAGCCATGTGGTACGCAACATCCCTTGCGTCAGTTAGGGTCACCTGTCCCAGCTGTGTCCCCTCCCAACTCTTTGTGCACCCCCAGACTCCTCACTGGTGTAGTGGGGTGAGGAGCAGAAAAGGCCTTGATGCTGTGTGATTTTTTTTTTGTTACTTAGCAGTAACAAAAACGTCCCTGTGTCATCAACACTGTTTTCAGCACAAACCCAAAACACACTCCCCACAGCTCCTATGGAGAAAATGAACTCTATTCCAGCCAAAATCACCATGGAGGGGGAAAGTATAAAAATCTGCCTGAGGGTGAGGCGCTGCTCCTTTTCTTTGTAACCCCTTCTTCCGGCCTTTGGGCCGTTGGCAGCTCAGGACTGCTGGAGTCAGGCATTGTACCCCAGCCACTGTATGTCATAGCCACCACCACCCTAACCCCCACGGATTTGTTTGAAGTCTTTTTTTAAGCTTTGCAATACCCAAAGCTATGCCTGCAATATCTTACGGCAAGCACATGTATTACATGGAAAAAATACTCTCTTTTAAGTCTAGCTGATAATTTCACAGCATGCTCATTAGTTGTCTGGTAGGAGAAAAATGATGAATAGTTTTTGTTTTCTCTGTCATTTCTATCATCAAACACTTTTTTTTAATGTGTCCTGGTATATTCAGTCTACTGACATGTGTGGAAGCTGGCACACACTTACAGGCATCCTTTTAATTCTCAATTCCTTTTCTTATTTTTCTAAATCCTTGAGATTGGGTGACCAGGAGTGAATGCCGTGTTGGAGATGTGAGTGTATTGTCGATGTATTTCTGTTTTTTGCAGTCCCTGGTTCTGATGTTCTCTGAGCCTTTTCCACTGTCACCTTTAGATTTCTTCACTGAGTTGTAAGAGCTAATGTTAATCTCATCTGTAATCCCTTATGGGAGTATCTTGATGACTATCCAGATTGGTTTAAAATAACCTTGAAAGACTTTTTGTCTGGCATAGGACTGGGAGACAGATAGCATCTCCATGAAGAACGGAAACACCAGAGTCCCCGGCAGAAGGAAAACAGGAGGATTAAGACTTGATGAGTGAATTTAACTGTCTTGTGAAGAACTGCAGCCAGCTCTGTTTGATAGACATGCTAGAAGTAATAAATTTTTTCACTTCACCCCTGGAATAACTTCAGTGGCCATGGCGTAAAGCACATGGGGAGGTTTTATTAGTTCTCTGTCACCCTCTGATGTAATTCTGTCAGCGATTCCCCAACTCAACCCTTCTGTCTCTGACCAGATCCTTAAACCCTGACACAGACCCTTTCCCTGGTGATGTAGCAGTGCATTTGTCCTTTTGCTATATTTGAGCATCTAAATTACACCAAGAGGAAACATGTCTTGAATTCATTGAGTTGCGTGGCACAATTTCATCCTCTGTGTCTGAATGTCATAAGGGACGAGGATGAAGTTGGAGGGATCTGAGATGAGGTGAAGTCCTTCAGCAGACAAATAGAAACCCTCTGAGTGAGAGGCTAGGTCATGAGGGATGTTTGTTTTTAAGCCTCCTATAACTTAGGTTTTTTTAATTAATCTACTAATCCAGCTGGAGGGAGGAGGAGGAGATATCAACTGGGAGTTCAAGGGGAGGAGCGGGACAACTTCAGTGGGGGTCCAGGTGAAACCGCTCTTTGTTTAATTGGAACAGGATTTTTTCTTATTTTGTCTCTGGATCCTCAATGTCATCCAAATCAAGAGTGACAGAAATAATAAATTTTGATAATTAGAATATTTATGCTGTATCTTTTTATCTTCTTATGAAAAGAAATGTACTAAATGTGATGTCACAGTATATAGCTGCATGTTGATACATTTTGGTAATTAAGTGCTCACTGTTAGGTAACTTTCTTTGAGAAAGCACTTGCCAGGGGAGGTTTAGGTTGGATATTAGGAAGAAATTCTTTACAGAGAGGGTAATCAGACACTGGAATGGGCTGCCCAGGGAAGTGGTGGATTCTCTGTCCTTGGAGGTATTTAAGAAGAGACTGGATGTGGCACTTAGTGCCATAGTCTAGTAACTGTGGTGGTAGTGGATCAGGGGTTGGACTTGATGATTTCAGAGGTCCCTTCCAACTCGGCTGATTCTATGATTCTATGAAATTGAACATTTAACTTCATAAAACGATGCAGAATAGGATGAAAATATGATGTTCATTTAAATCACTGCCTTCATTGCACTAGCCAACCTCTTCCCATCATCTCAGACAGTTGAATGCACTAATCTTTAAGCTTGTGAACAAACTGTACTACTTATTTATTTGCAAGCTCTTACTAGCCTGTAGTGGTTTGTTTTTGGTGTTGGTAACATCTCTTAATTAGTGAGTAAACCCATTGGGGAGACTCAAGAGCTTATCTGTTGACAAACATTGACCCTGTTTGACAGCACGGCCTGCCCTGGTTGGGTCATGGTACCTGGTGAAGGTTGGGTTGTCAGCACCCAAATACAGGGAGGAGGAGTGTTCCTTCTTCAAAGTGCCCATAGTCTAAATAAACAATACCAGTGAGAGAGAGGAGGAAGGGGAGGTGAAACCTTATGTGCCAACATACTATGTGTTAGCTCCACAACTTTTGTTTTATTTTTTTTAAATCCTCATTTATGGCTTTGCCCTTGACAGACTTTAGGAGCCCACATAGCAGCCAGCACTCCAGCTGCAGCTTTTATGGCCATATGTGGTGCAGTGCCTGAAAGCTGGGAGGCAGTCACCCTTCTCCTTCTCTTTGGGCTAATGCATGGGCACATCTCTGCTTGCAGTGCCTGGGACTTTGTGGAAAAACCAGATGCTTCCTTTTCTGTATGTGGGCTCATTACTGGGCAGTGCTGGAATTGTCTCTGGCTTGGTTTTTGCTCCTGCTTTTTCCCTTTTTAGTGATTTTGAGGTAATGGTTTGAAAATTGCATTGCCTGAAAACAGCCCTTTTCCTTGGAAAAATGCTGTTGAGAGAGACTTGAAAATAAGCACTCAAATCCCTGCTCCCAGTCTATCTGCACTTGTAGTAAGTAAATATACTCTTCAGATGCATCTTAGACACTGCATAAGGTAAAACTCACAGCTCCATTCCACACACGTTTCTGTCTATACTAATCCATCTAATCTTTCATTTACTCAAAACTGGCAACTAGTGTTTTCTTCACAGGAGTTCTGCTGTGCTGGTGACCATGGCTGTTTTGGGAGGCTCTGTCAAAATAAAGATAATTGGGTTCTGATGACGGTGCATTGCCCCCAGCCTCATTTCCAGAAGACTTGTGAGGGTGAATGCAAAGCCCACTTGAGCAGAAGACTTGGACTAAAAGGTGCTTGAGTGTCTGTGCTGGCAAACGGTGCTGATTTGACTGTCCCAGAAGACAAAAACTTTCATCCCAAGAAACTTTCACCCTGTAGTGTCATGGTGCAGTCTCTGGACTTTTCCCTTTAGTGTACTGCAGACTTCATGTCCCCTAACATGAGATGTATCCCTGTTCAGTTCTTGGTGTGCCAGCAACCTTGACAAAGTTTGGTGGTTTGGTCATGAAATTGAGAATACAATAATAAGGCCTTCCACTTGAGTTTGAAATTCAGTTCATGTCAGTAGTAAGTGAATCCTTTTATGTGATGGTTGTTGAGTGACCTTTGCAAATTAATAGCTTCTTGGCTTTCCTTGTAGTTCTCAGTAGATACAAGGTTACAGGGGATGCTTATTTATGATACTTTTCTGATTTGTCTCAGGATGCTTGGGTGTGTATTTGGGTTTTCCTTCTTCTCCCTGAAGGGTTTCACCTCTTTTGCACTTCTAGAGAGAAATGATCATTGAATCCAGTTTTAGGAATGGCTTATCTATACAAGCTGAGCCATAGAGAGGGCTTGCTGAAGTGCTGGTTACTTTAGTAGGGAGATGTGGTTATTTATTAAAGATTTGAAAGCTAATGCAAAACTATCAATGCTGAACACAGGAGGGATGTGGGACAGTACCAAAACCCAGGTCCTAGACTAAGGAGAGCTTAAAGTTATGGTAGAATATACTGTGCTGGCTTAGGGGCAGTTGTGGACTCTGTCAGAGAGGGCTTTTTTATTTTTGAGAGAACCACACTGGATTTGAATCTCATGCCTATTTTCCTGCCAGTTGCAGATGTGCAGCTTTTTTCCTGTTTTTCTGAATCCAGGAGGCAGCCAGATGTTCAGTTCCTCTTCCAGTCCTGTTTGCAGCCTGTCTGCTGCCTACACCAGCTCCTGGCTCCCAGACTGCTCACTGGGTTATTTAGAGCAGAGAAAAGCCCTGTTGTCGAAGCGTAACAGGTTATGTAAGCATTTTGAAAGTACACCCTCTAGCACTTGAAGTCTTGCAAGTGTTTTTTTAAAAAAATAAAAATTACAGGCTTGCTGGGTCTTCCTGCCTGGGCCTTCTATATATGAAAATGTAGGATCCCTGGTTACATTATGTTCTGCCCTCCCAAAAGGTAAGTGGCCAAACTCTTTCTGCTGTATTCGTCAGTGGCTTTATATTAAAAAACAGAGATCAGGTGCTGGCTAACTTGGAAATGAGCCACTTAGAATTGTAGTGGGTAGACAGGTCATAGGCTTTTTAGCATTTCCTTTTTGAGACAAAACTGGAAATATGAAAATTAGTAAGAACTAAGTATTCTTTTCTTTTGCCCGTAAAGTTTTGTAGGAAGTTTTTACCTAGGTATAGAATTCAGCCTTGCAGCACAAGAACTGCATGTTGTATTTCCAACTGAGAGACATAAGTTTAGGAGCAGATAGACTACTTTAGTACCACATGCCAATAATAATAATAATAGTAATAATAATAATAATAGCCCTTCAGAACTTCTTTAGTCATTTGATTACCTGCTGTGTATTTAACATTTTATTCATTTCTTATGCACAGTCTTCCTGTCTCAAGTACCAGATGATTCTACTCAAGCCTTAGCTGAAGATTAAACTGAGTTGGATTTTGGGGTCTTTGTCACTATTTTGTATATAGTCCTAAGGGTTTTCTGTGAGCTGATAATAATAAGAGAGTATCAAGCTATCTGTTGAAATGGTCCAATTCCTGCTTGCTGAATTACAGGCATCGTTTTGTTAGCAGTATGAGGCCGGAATGGCATGATGAACAGTAATGACAAAGTCAAAGTGTCTGTGGTGGACATAGATTTTCAAAATCCCAGCAAATTTGTAGGTCTTAGTAGATGATGAAATGCAGTTGTTTATGTGACTGAGGGACAAAGAAATCCAGGAGTCATGTGTTGCATGGAGGTCGTGTTTTGCCTGAATCAGCTGGGCATGCTTGTTTCTTCCACTTTCCTGCTTTTCTGTTCAAGCTAACGAGATGTAGGTTCAGAGAAGAACCTTATCTGAATAGATTCACTGCATATCCTGAAAATCTAATGCTGATAAAATTTAGCTCTTTTATCATATTATCACCTAATGGTTTTCTAGACCTACCATAACCTTTTTGTACCTTGAGTACCTCAGTAATCTGGTATCACAAGCTGAATTTTTTGTAAGGATTAGTACAGCAAGTCCTGGATCCGTAGTTCCTGTTCCCTAACAATCTTGACCTCAAATGATTCAGTTGTCCTCCTTGTAATCCACTTTGTTCAACTGTCTTGAGTTGAAGATTCATTAAGATGACTGTAATGAAGTTTGATATCATGAAGAATAATCCAGAAGGTCTCAAGAATTAGAACACCAGAAGCCAACATTTTGCATGTTTGTTGTCCTAAAGAATGTGTTTTGCTGTTCATATCTGCCTTATATCAAAAGCCTGAGAAGTTTTCTGGAAGACTTTCATGTCTTGGCTGTAAAAGTTTTAAGGAAAGTCTTCAATATGTCTGTTTATTCTGCACATTCTTCTGTATTTCAGTTTCATCATAGGGTTGAACTTTTTGACTTCTCAGCATTTAAAATCACATTTCTTTACAGACACATCTTAAGCAGAGTAAGAATCAAGACTTAGGCAGTGATACCTCTGCAGGCCAAAAACAGCTTGGTATTGTTGTGCTGGTATTGTTGGAGCCTCCTGATGAAACAAATGGCAGGGTGTGCAAAAACCAGCAATTGACTTTCCTGTGGAAGAGGAAACATCCCTATGCTGTTATGAAAAGGAGATTGTGGCCACTGCTGAACTGAGTAAGAACTGGATAGGCAGCTTTTGGGTTTTGTTTTTTGTTTTGTAGGTGAATGTAGTTGTCATTTTTGCTTCAGTGAGCAAATAGTGTGACTTGAGCTGATTGATCCATTTAAAGTTTATTCTAAAAATGAGTCTCTGGTCTGATTGATCTCCAGCAGAGAAAACTGAAAGAAAAAAAGATAAGATCCTATCACATGCAACCTAAATGTGTGATTCCCGACTTGTACTAGATTGCCTGATGGAAATGAGGTAAGGGACAAACTGCATCTGATTTATACAAACTGATACATCCAGTTTATATATTTGACATTCTTCCTACTTTGGGAAGTAGCTTCTAATATTATCTTTTAATGTTGCTGTTTTGACAAAATCTTGCAATTTTCTTAAAAACATAGAATTCTCAACTGACACTGTCTCGAGATGAAAATATACTGGCATATTTTACTTGAGTCAATATTATATTAGAAATTACTGTCAAACTGTAGAAGTGATACCTTCTCATATACAGGCTTACAGCCTGAATAATTCAACAGAACTTTTGAAAATGTTCAGACCAACTCAAACATTTGTTCTGTCTGTTGTGCAGTTGACCAGAGTTTATTTGGTTTCCTTTGAAGTTTGACTTTTTAAAAAAAAAGAAATAGTTCTGCAGTTGAGAAGAGAAACATCAGGGACAAATTTAATGGTGCGAGCAATTCAGAAGCATTTCCTGAGCTGTTTCATTGCATCTGGTAATTCTTTGCATAATCTTCTCTTCAGAAATCTTATCTAACCAATTGTATCCAGGCAACATATTTTGAGCCTTTAATCTTCAAAATCCACAGCGTGTGAAACTTAAAAATTTCCTGAAGAGTTGATTAGTGGTAGAACTGGATACAAATGCAGACCAAACAGAGGCTCCTATAGCAGTGACCCAGGCTCCAGGTTGGAGCCACAGTCAAAAGCTCCCTGGGCCATTGGCCAAAATACGCAGATCAGCTCTGGTGACAGTTGGGAATGACCATGTGTGTGTGTGTCTCTACTACTTAGCTGATGTGGACTTTTTTCTTCCCCAGTTCTCCTTTCCCGTCTGCATGCTGGGGAGTTGGAATTTGCCAACACTTGCAGTTCTTAAGGCTTCAAATAGCCGTAGTTGATATTTTTTAATTTTGCAAGTTGAAACAAGGGAAATTCCAATTCAATATAAGGCAGAAAATCTTCAGAATGTGAGGTCAAACACTGGGACAAGTTGCCCTGCGAGTCTGTGTTATCGTCGTCCCCAGAGGAATTCAGAACTTGCCTGGGCAAGGCCCAGAGCAGCCGGCTCCTGACTGAGGTTGGTCCTACTATGAGCAGGGACTGCACCAGGCGACTTCCAGAGGTCCCTTCCAACCTCTACAGCTTTGTATCTTTTGTTCAGTGATTAACGAAATTCTTCTGAAGGCTGGTGAAATGAGCCCAAGATAAGGAAAGTAAATGCAGATTCTTTGTATTCATTTATCATTACTTTCATCAAAAAATTGAGCATCTTACTGCCAGTTAAAGAAGATGTTTTCAAAGAAATATGCATGAAACATGAAGAAGGCAGAAATTGGTAGAAAGCAAAGTTTTTCTTTTGGTAATTTGCTGGTAATCACAGAATAGTAATGCAAATACTGAAAAGCTAGGGGAAAAGACTACTTGTCTTCCTAGAGGAACCTGGATTTGCTGGCTTTATTCGGCCTTTTCTTGGGATTGGCAGTGTTTCTGTAATTAGATTCTGTATATCCAGATTGTTCTTTATGTCTCTGATTTTGGTAAGCCTGCCCACTGTATGTGCTAGCAAAGCCTGTATCAGGAGGATATTCAAAGCTTTAATCTTGTAAAGAAGTAGCTTACAAACACATGCCCAAGAATTCCTGCATGCAACAGCAGCATTTCCCTGAAGGCTTCTTTGTTGGTGGCAGCTAAGCTGAGTTCTCCTTTCAGCTCTCGTTGTGACAAGATTCTTCATAGAGAAAATTATATGGGTATTTTGTGACCTTCTCTGTGTTTTTTTTCTCTCTGTGTACACCAGTTTCACATTATTGTGTTTCAGAATCGTAGCATTATCAAGGTCGGAAGAGACCTTCAAAATCGTTTGCTCCAACCATCAACCGAGCACCACCATAGTCTCTCCTAAACCATTTCCCCAAGTGCCACATTCAGATGCCTCTTGAACACTTGCAGAGATGGTGACTCTGCCATATCCCTGGTCAACTTTGCTTGTACTATTTGGGTTAAAAACTGGCTGAATCGCCAGGCTCAGAGAGTGGTGGTGGATGATGACGGTTCTAGAAAGTGAGTCCTAAGAGAAGCGGCTGAGGGAGCTTAGAGAAAAAGAGGGGAGGGGAAGGGATAAGGCCAGGGAAGGCCTTATCTCTCTCTACGGCTACCTAAAAGGAGGTTGTGTCAAGATGAGTCAGCCTCTTCTCCAGGTACCTAGCAACAGGACCAGATGAAATGGCCTCAGGAAGTCATGTTGGACTGGAATAATTTCAGGAAGAATTTCTTCACTGAAAGGGTGGTTAAGCACTGGAATGGGCTTCCCAGGGAGGTGGTGGAGTCACCATCCTTGGATGTCTTGAAGAAATGACTGGAGAAGGTACTTAGTGCCATGGTTTAGTTGATAGGGTGGTATTTGGCCAAAGTTTGAACTCGATGGTCTTGGAGGTCTTTTCCAGCATTAATGATTATATCTGATACACATCTGTGAGTAAAAAGGCTAACCAAAACAGAGAGGATGAATTAATTTTGGTTGAACCTCGGCAGCCGTATCACATCCTCATAACTAATGCTTGGTCAGCTCTGCTGTTGTTAGCAGGGTTTTTCGGAGAGAGCACCAGGAAGGGGAGTGTGTTGTGGTTTAGCCAAGGCATGTAGCACTCTGTAGGAGATTAACTGTGATCTTGTTTCTATTGTAACCAAGAGACTGTCTCAGTAGAGGGTCTGTGTGGGTGCAGAGAGGATTTGCTTCATTGTTGGAACAACTTTTGACCCCTGAGTGTCTCCCCTACAGCAACTAAATAAATTCCTTGGAGCTCTTAGTTTCTGACCATTATTTTTACCATCCATCCTTGACTGAGATTATGGCAGAGAATTCACTGCCCTGTTTTTATTGCCAGGAAATAGAAAAGGTTTTCTATGCAAACTATGTTTCTTCATGCTCTGGTCAGCTTAAACCTCTGTATGGTTTTGGGTATAGAGTTGGAAAACTTTGGATTTTCTTTTGGTTTTATTTATACCTTGCCTGTTTTGAGATCAATTTCCTGTGTATTTTTTTTCCATAGCTTTGAGGAGACTGAGGGGAGACCTCATTGCAGTCTACAACTTTCTTATGAGGGGAAGAGGAGGGGCAGGCACTTATCTCTTCTCTGTGGTGACCAGTGGCAGGACCAGAGGGAATGGTCTGAAGTTGTGTCAGGGGAGGTTTAGAAAAAGGTTCTTCATTCAGAGAGTGGTTGGGTACTGGAACAGGCTGCCCAGCGAAGTGGTCACAGCACCAAGCCTGACAGAGTTCAAGAAGCATTTGGATGATGCTCTCAGGCACATGGTGTGACTCTTGGAGATGGTCCTGTGCAGGGCTAGGGGCTGGACTCTGATCCTTGTGGGTTCCTTCCAACTCAGCATATCCTATGAATTTCTTACTTGTTAAACATTCATGTCACTCTGACATTTGAAAAGTCAAGTTCTGTACTCTCCCCTTCTACATACACTTTTTAACATTTGAAAATGAAGATCCCAAAGATAACTATTGCTCGACAATCCAGACTAATGTGCCTTACCTGCAGAAAACAAGTCTTGAAAGACCTCAACATATAGCTTTAACTTTTAACGTGTACCTTGAAATTGTGCATATTAGGCTGGAAAACATGCAGCCATGTGAGCCCAGGGAATTAATGTGATGAAGACCTTGGGCACAGGTGCCAGTTGTCTTAGGTGGCTGTTCAGAACAGAGTGCCCGTGTGGACACTGGAGTTTTTCACAGGTTGAGCGAGTTGATTGTGCTTTGAGGGTACTAGTCGTTATGCTCCAATACCAGTTTGGACTAAATGCTGAAATAATGGTGTTCCAGACTAGTGCTTGCATTAGAGAAAATTAATTTATAATAGGTGAAATATTTTTGAATATGGAATAAGTTGGTTCTATTTCTCCTCTACAGATAAGACTAATTATTGTAATTTTACCATAAAAAAATGGAATAAATTTGTAGGTGATTCAGTGATGGAGGTGGATTTGGAGTACAGTTCAGATTTCAGTTGTATAAGTAAAATCTCTTTATTCTTTTAAACAGAAGAAAACATCAGGTAAAACACAGGCAAGACATTATCTGATTACTGCAAACTTTTTTCCTTTTCTTTATTTTGGTAGTATTAGATTCTGAGTTTACTTCTTCCCTACAGGCAGTCCGCACCGTTCAGTGCAAACACATGAGTTCATTGGTTTCAAGAGTAAATATCTTTACAGCAATATTGGTGTTAATAGTAAGAGAAGTTAACAGTTGAATTTGCAGGACTGTGTGTGACTACTCTGTGTTTTGACAGCTTAGCCTTTAGCATTAGGTCTTGTTCATTTCCTGGGGAAGCAGTGGAGTGAAGGAAGTCAGAGGCTGAAAATCTGACATCCACCCATGGTCTGGGGGGACTGCCCAGCTGTTGGGGTTTGCCTGTTCAGCCCGTAGTTATCAGGTGTGAGTGGTATATTGCCGTGGCATCACTTACCGTCTTTGATGTGTGAAGACAAAAAGCAGGACCTTCGAAAACCCTGGGGCTCCCATGAGAGGTTTCCGAGGAAAAGAAGGCGTTGCTGTAGGGGCTGTACGTGACAGGGTGGTTCCTGAACTGTCGAGATGCATATTGAGTTCTGTAATATATTGGTTGGTGACAGGCATGTGTAGTTGGGTAAATCGGTATGAAAAAGGATTTATAGTTTATCTTTTGATGGTCATGATCTTTTAAATTAATATTTCTATTTAGTTTTGTCTCACGGGGATAATTACTTTAAAAGTTTATTTAATTTCAGACCTGCTGAAAAAAGTAAGTCTTTTTTTTTAGCATCCATCCCCCACTGTCTGTGCAAGATGCGATCAAAATAAACCTGCCCAGAAGAATTCCTCAATGTCTCTGTACTATCTCTGCCTTTCCAAGCTTTGTGTTGGAAACAGGGTAATCCATTTTGGAATAGGTTTGGGAAGGAATGGGGGAAGATGGGATGGAAGGGTTTGAGCTACATCTTTTTTTGAGATCCATTAGTTGGGACCTGTGAAACATAATGAACTTCCTCGCCATCTCTGATTATGGTTTGCAGTTAAAAGAATAATGTATATGCATGGGATTTGGGTATGGTAATGTAATCAAAAAAAACTTATGGAAACTCCAGAGCATTTAATTTACTCTTATTTTCCTGTCTCCTAAGTCTTTGCAGTACAACTTCAGCATTTACAAATTATAATTGAATGATATGACCTTGGATTTAAAATACTGGATTTGATGCAAAATCAAATAGATGTTGATCAAGTGGAGTCTCTTGGTCTTCTGTGTAAAGTTCATCCCTCTGAACTTTAGCTAACTGCCTGACAGCTAGGTAAAATGAGATACTTACTCTTCCTGGTTGTTAACAGAGAAAAAGAGAAAACTGGCAGCTCCAAAAGCTGATTTCTTCCCACTTTACAATAACTGCTGCATGAATTGCCCTCTTGAGAGGACTGTTTATCTCTGTGAACTATAGAGATTGCCAGTTTCTAACATAGTAATTTTAAATCAGTGGATGCCTCCTGTTATGCCCACATTGTTGGCTGTTTTCATTTTGGATTTTAAGTTGTATTAGATCACATTAAAGGCCTCCTTCTCCCCCCAGACTTCTCATTTTTAGTCATTTGATTTTGCTAACTTGATCAGCAAGGGAATAGCAGCAGCATGTGTCTACCAAAAGCTAACTGTGCCAAAGCAGCAGAGACAATTAAATCATCTCCTGAAGTCTTGGGAGCTCAGCCAATGCCTGGTTTCTGCTTTACAAGATTTCCTTGTATTTTTCGTCTTATAAGACCAATGTCACCATGCTTGGTTAAGTGTGGGGATTGATGATGTTGGTAACTTGAATGCTGAACAGGGCCAACTGCTGCACTGGATGCTTGTGGTGCCCAGGTAGTGCCATGCCTCTGAACTGAAGGGCACTTCTAGAAAGAAGGGAGTTTATGGCTCTTCAGGCCTCAGTTCTCTACTGAGCTTCCATCCAGGGCTCCATCTGGCCCAGTCTGGAGCACTGCGAAGTGGAGATGACTCTTTGTTTATGGGTACTTCTGGCAAGGACTTGACACAAGCTGAAGGCAGCTGTATGTCTTACACCAGTCAGTTTCTTCCCATAGCAAGGGAACAGATTCCTGCTCAGACAAACTGTTGTTTGGGGCTTGGACTCTCTCTGTTAATTCTTTGAGGAATCCAATGTTCTGTGTTTTTTGCTGTGTGTGTAATTGGACTTCCTGGTTATTTGCAAAAAACCTGAAGTCTGACAGCCCCAGAATTAATGGAGCCTGGTTTTCAGTGAATCCTGTTTCGTGGTTGATTTACTTCTTAATCTAATTAATCAGCTAGAAATATTATAAGACTGTGGTGGGAACTATGTCTTGTAAACATCAGAGTCCAGTGGCAAGAGTGATGGTTGTAATGTCTTAACAGAGGAAAAGTTTTGCTGAGCTTTTATATCTCTTTATCAAAAAATCTGCAAGGGAAGAAAATATTTCATACCATTTTCATTCTGTAGATCTTCTGGCGTCTCAAGAGGGTTTGCCTCTGGTTATTTCCTTTAGCAGGCCACTGATAAAGTCTCTCTACTCTGCTGTGTTTGATCAGTGTTTCCGAGGAGGTACAATATATTGTCCAAGGTTGAGGTGTGTTTTCCTTCCTCCTGCCCCTCCAATTTTCAGTGGGACTGCTTGGATGTCTCTAGTGGTAGCAACCCAAAAGCAAGACAGACTTTTTTTCATCCTAGCAAACATCAGGATCATATCCCCACAATGCTGGGCAATGGAGAAGGGAGCCAGGGGAGACAGTGCTTTGATTGAAGAGATCAACCTTTAAAGATGATGAGAATTCAGGCGAAGTAAAACAACAACAGAAACCCTTGTGCAATTAAGATGAGAATAAAATAGGGCTGAAAGGTGAGAATAATAGTGAAATAGGATGAGCAATTACATAGACTTAGTTTTGTGTAATTACTCAGCCCTGACCTACCTAATTGATTTATCATAGGAAACAAATCAGTAAAATAGAGCTGATCTCTGTTCTACTCCTTAGTGGTTATCAGTTGGGGAAGTCCTGTAGGTTTTGTGTCAGAAACAGAATACAAGCACAAAGAGGTATCCTTACAAAGGAATATAGTGAGGACATCAAAAGCAGAGGATGGTAGAAAAAGGTCATGTCAACTGAAAGCCTATTTGAGGCTGCTGAAGGACTGTAGAGTTGCAAAACAGTAGGTTGTGTTGGAGAATATGTAGGAAAAAAATCACTGTGTGTGTCTCTGTTTCTGCACTGGTATTTCTATATCTGAAAGATGACAGGAACAGGCAGCATTGTGTGAGCAGCTGGGGCTTTGCTCTGTGCGTGCTCAGGGCAGTGAGGAGGGTGGCCTGTGAGCAGGGCTGCCTGTGCGCACACTACCTTTCCTCCGGCTGGAGGAGCAGCTGTGGAATTTAAAGAAAAACAATGGTTCCTCTAAAAGTGATAGCCCATGCAAAGGAGTCTGCTTTTCATCGTAGTGCAGAGTCAGATGCTTGACTTCAGACAGGTGTAGCTACAGCAGAGGTCTGCTCCAGCACAGGGGTGAGGGGGAATGGAGACAGCAGTAGGGGCCACCTGGTCCCTATATGTGCTTGGATCTGCCTTCCTCTCCTCTCCCCTGTGGGATGAAGAGACCCTAGTACTACAAGAACACTTTAGGAGATTTGTTTAGTAAGAAGTGTGGGACCCTTTTTTCACTCAGCCATGTTGTTCAAGAGATTCTCCACTACCACAAAAAGCCTCATCACAAATTTTGAGGTAAATACACACCTGCTCATTCTTGAGCCTCACAGGCAAGTGTCAGACACACGCTCCTGAGTGTGTATTTTAAAAAACAATTATTTCTGTTCCCAAGTAAGAAATAGCAGCATCAGGGGTGCCATAGTCTTGCTGGAAAGTGAAACATGACTTAATTGCACAAGGGTTTCTGTTGTTGTTTTACTTCTCCTGAAGAACTTCTTGAGCTTTCCATCTCCTGAGCACAGCAGGCATCTATCTGCACGATTACTGCGGCATGATGCAAAGAGAAGGGGGGAGAAACTGTTGACTGGGGGATCCTGACAAACATTATTTAAACCATTGGAGAAGTGCAGCAGATTGACTCCCCAGCCGTCACTGCTGATAATGCTGCTCGTAGAACTTGTCAGCATTCCAGCTTCACATTTTTATAACCATTTAATTACTGCCTGTATTGAATATAGCTGGAATTCACCATTGCAGCTAATGCTCTGGAAGTGCACTGTAGACTATAGGAAAGTGGAGAATTTCAAGGAGACAGGCTGTAATGAGTTTGCTCATCCTATTAGGTAACATCAGTAACAGCCCAAATAACCATTCTGTTTGTTTTGCATTTGGGTGGTTTTTGTTGTTTTTTGTTGGGGTTTTTTTGGGATACGCTGTCCTTGATTTGATGAAATTTTCTTTTCCGTTAAAATCACAATCCCTTTCTCAAAACTTAGTTTGACTGTATATTACTAAATATATTTTGACTGTCTTCTAGCTCCCCATGCCTGACAGGGGGTGGTGGTGGGCTGTGCTTTGTTCTAGCACAGACACCTCGTTCCTGTTTTACCCAAGGCTTCCCCTCGTGTGGAGCAGTGCAGACCTACTGCTGCAACTTGATCTGACTGTGGTGGGTGCTGAGCTGCTGTGAAGTGATCTGAAAATACTGATGCATAGAGATTGCTCTGGATATTGTAAAGGTATTTTGTCAGGGAGGCAATATTTCTCTGTAATGGTAGATAGAATTCCTGACGTGAGCACGTTGCCATCATTCACCTCAGTACAACACGTGGCTCATGGGATGCTTCTGCCCTTGCTACTGTGCTTTCCGATGGAGACAGAAGGTGCACAGCACAGGGGCTTCTTGCAACACCTGCCCCAGCACAAGAGACTACTGGGGTGAGAGAGGTGCTGGAGTCTGGCATCAGCTGCTGCTCCCTGTGTGCTCCTTGTGCACAGAGCTAAGGGGGAGAGGGCAAGGACAGCCCGGCCTAGCAGCACTGGTTATCTCTGCCTGTCTTTTCCCTCCTTCTCTCCTTTGCAGAAGAGCTTAGAGGCTGCTGCTGTGAGAGGGAAAGGGTAAAAGTGAAGGTGAGGTGGTTTTTTGGGCAGGGAGGGAAAAGATTGGGACTCGCTGGGATGAGCGAGAGGGGTGTGCAGCGTGTGCCCATGGGAGAGAGGCAGGGAAGGGCCTGGGGTAGATGCTGGCTGAAGGGGAGACTGCTGCTGCCAACCAGTTCCTGGCAGAGGAACACATCCAGATTTGGTCCCAGGGGTTGAGGGTGTAGGACCGCTGTGATCAGGTAACAGCTTCTGATGGAATGGGGAGCCAGAAATCTCTAGCTGTCTAACAGCACCCGATGATATGGCATATGTTGAGGAGATGCACGTATATCTGCATATATTTGAAATGTCTATGCATTGCTGTATTGGCTTGCATATATATAGTTGCTCTGTTGTATAGTTGTTGCTGCTGAATTATTTTGTTAACACTTTTGTTGAAGAGGTCTTTCTGGTCATTGATCATTAATGTCACTGCATGCTAAACACAAACCCTATAAACCTCAAAGTGTGAGCCAGGTCTAGTGTTTGTAAGATAAACTGAGGTGTAGGGATTGTGCTATCAGTCTGAAAGAATCCCATGAAACTTCTAGTCCTGCCTCTGAAGATGATGATGATTTGTCCCTTCAGTGGGCTGAAACAAGGCAGTGCAATATAAGTAGTGTGAAAAACCATCTTGAGGAAGCTGAAGTGACCTAGAAACACTCTATTTACTGGCACATACTTCAGAACTGGTCTGCCCTCTTTGCAGTTAATAGGCTTGTACACTCTCTAATCTATCACGCATTTAATAAAAGAGTTACAGAATAACCTTTGGTTAAACAAGGAGTGTATAAAGCACTCCACTATTCTCAGCTCCTAACTTGGGATATCTAGTGGGCCATTATTTACCCACCAGAATAAGTTTCTAACACTTCCTGTGGTGGAAGAGGTGGAGATATCACAGACGTAAATTTATCATCAGCTGGATTAACATCCTCTTCTAAGTCCTCATCTTTTTTTCTTATATCCAATAACCAACCAGGCAGATTCATCTTACGTTCCTCAGAAGTTTTGCTTTAGGCTCTCAGTCTGCCACCAACTTTATTTCAGCCTCTTATGGCTTCCAGAAGGGGGGGAATTGCAGCAGTGGTCTTTAAAGAGTTGGAGATGAGCATGGTGTAAATATTGAATTGTTTATCAGTTTCTGACATTTTCTGAAATCTAGGATTTCAGACTTGTCCTTTAAAAACTGGAGCACAAACCTACAAAGGCAGTAAGCCCAAAGGTCAGCTTACTTAAATGAGTGATCTTTTTAGAAATATATGTCAATAATATTCTGATGGCCTTTGGTGTACGAGATGAGAGAAGAGTCACCCTGACTGTAGGGATACAGATAGGCTGGTGTTTTGTGATCTGTACTGAGTGAGGCATGGTGTAAGGCTGAAGTCAAAGCTCTTTTCCAGTTGTTCCATTTGGGATATCTCTTGTTGAACTGGAGTTCATCGGCTACTCATGCAGCTTCTTGCCAGGGTTAGTTTTCCTCCCACTGCCCATTCTTTCCTTCTTTATAACTATTCACATCTTCAGTTTTGACCCTTGGACCTGACCTTCCCACTGAAGATGAACCCAGTGACTTTGGCAGAAGTTGTAAGTGACCTTGAGATTGGAAGCTCTTTTGGGGAGAAACTGTTCTTGATACATTTTCTTCCCCTCTGTGCCCATCAGTGCTGCTGTTAAAAAGAAAAAAAAAAAAGAAAAAGAAAAAAAAGAAAGCGGCAGCACTGATATAATCTGATTGAGCTCTCTGCAAGTAGCAAGAGAGACCTGCCCTTGAGCTAAATAAAGCAAACAAGCCTCAAACAGATAGTTATCCCTGTTGTGTATCCCCAAGCCTCTGTGAAAGCATAGATGATCTGGATGGGAAAGCTGTGCTTTCAACTCCTCATTTCAAAGGTACTCCCACACTGGAGCATAAAGAAAACCAGTTATGCTAATGGAAGCATACACGTCTTATCCTTTGCTTTCAGTCTGCCTTAGCCTTGCAAGCTTGTTTACTTTTGCAGCAGGATTATTCCCAGGTCTTACAGGACATTCATACAAGCAAGGGTTTTTTTTTTCCCTTTTGTGGGAATTGGCCTGAACATGTGAGGCCAAGACAGAGATTGTGAGGTTTAGCAGAGCTGCAGTTAATCTGCACATGCATTGAGGACTTTTCATTAAATGTGCCTCAAGGCACATATAATGCTGGGCATCCTTGCCTGGCTAGCTGCTCCTAGTCGCTTGAGCTGTCCTTGCTTCAGACGAATGCTTTTATATCTATATCTAACAGCAGAAGTCAAGCAACAACTCCAATGTGAAAACCTTTTATGCCTGAGGTGGTGCTGAAAATTTGTGTTGATGGATCCCTACTTAGGAAGCAGCCGTGATAACCACACACGGAAAATTCTTGCTACTATTAATTGCAAATGCATCCTAGCAACTGTATCACCCTACTCGGATTTCCTTTTCTTGCCCATGATTTTCCAGTGTTTTTACAAACGACACCTGCTACTGCTTTCTGCCTTACAGGGAATACAATACAACTGTAACAACATTGGGAGATTACATGCATGATTTTTACCGTGGGCTCCTCTGCCTGCTTATTTCCTTGTCATGTCTCTGTTGTCTCTTGTACTTTATTTCTAAGATCTTTGGGAGGGGAACAGCTATTTTGTTCTGTGTTTGCACAGCATCTGAGGCTGTCATGCCCCGGTTTGTCACTAATCCTGGTAAGTGCTCCAGTAGTACAAATGGCAAATAAATTTGAGATACAAACAAATTAGCATTCTTCTCACCGATTAAACAAATGGTTTTCTCTGTGATGATTTGAACCGGGGTTGCATTTCAATACAGCCCTTTGAAGCTCGGCTTGAAATTGCCAGTTTCTTTTCCAGCCCCTCTTATCAGCCTCCTGTACTAGTTGACCGAAAAGTACTTGGCAGGCAGTTTGTGGCCTCAGAAAAACAATAGGTTGTACTGTTTTAACCTGGCTTTGACCTAACCTGGAACAGCCAAACTGGCATTTAGCAGAGTGAGCAAACGTGTTTTGATGTGCCGAGTCAACTGCACTTGCTGAGAGCAGCTGCTGAGAGCAGCCTGTGCCTGTCTTGCCCTACAGAGAGGTGGGGGACCATGCTGGCCCCAGCATCGGCACAGCACCAGGACAGTCTCAGTAATTCTCTGTAATAGGGCTTGAATGAAGCAGGGAATTATTTTACCCTTAAATTGAAGATTAATGTGATTTTTTTCTAGGACAGAAAACATTGCTTGTTTTCTGGAAGGATAAAGTGTCCACTGAAACGGGATTATATTTACATTATTATTGTAGGGTGATCTGTGAAATAGGCTTTCTGCTCCTCAGTAAAGAGCCATGACCCCTCACAGAGTTATCTTTTAAGCTGCATGCTAAACCCACAGGGGCTTATGGCTCAAAGCTAATGGGGATTTAACTTCTCACTGAAAGGAATTTGAAGCCTAACCCTATTTAGATGCTCTTTGCTCTCATTGATTAAGTGCCCAGTGCACTGCAAGAAACCTAATAGAATCATAACTGTATAAAATTTTCCATCTGACAAAATGGATGCTGGGAAACTCTATGCAATATTTATTAGAAAAGGAGTTTGATCTTAAAAAGACATTTTAAATCAAAATGTCAATTCACAGTTCTGTTTTGTTTGTAGAGAAAGAAAAGAATTTGAATGAAGATATGTTTTTCAGAGCACCTCACAAAATCATTTCATGGAAAAAAATCAGATTCTGAATTCAGTATGAGGATTTTTACTGCTTCCCTTGTTCCCTGTGTTCACTAATTTATTTTTTGAGATCCTGTCTGCAGAATAGTTTTAGATTATACTGTTTAAAAGTAATAAACCTGCCCCCACCCCAAGTATTTCCATTCACCCCAAACTGCATTATGCACTTAAGTTCCAGGAGGGCCCTATTCCATCAGGGATCACTGTTATTTTTTAAGATACAGTAACTGTAGCTCCTTGGGGATGAGAATAGGGGAGCTGTCATCTTGGGAAGAACTTTTCACCACAAAGAGCAGCACATGATGCCATCCATGGTCGAATGGCAGCACAGCTGGGTTTCAGTCTCAGTCTCGCTGTGTGCTTCAGTTCTGAGTCCTGTGCTCAAAGTGGAGGTGCTTTCTGAATAACTTTTAACGGTGCTAATGACTAGTGTGCTTATTCTTTAATCGTCATAGTTTGTTGTTAGGTTTTTGGTGGCTTACTCCTAGAGAAAACCATAATCCCTGGGAGAAATGAGCTCCATTCAAATTGAAACCAAAGAACTGAGGCACAAGGATGCGGTTAAATGTTTCATTGTCAGTCTCTTTTCAACACCCTCGCTGGATATACAGTCCTGCTTCCTTCACTCCTTGAAATAAAAGGGGTGGTGTCATGTGAGTTCTGTCTCCCTTCCTATGCCTCTGTCTGCTTCAGGTAGTTTTCTCCAGGTGATAGGTGTAGAGCCAAACCTCATTCCAGGTGTGCCACTCTCCTGATGGGTCATCTTGCAAATTACTTTAGATGGAGTAAGAGGGAGTGTGAGTCTGTGCTTGGACTTCAGAACCAGGCAAAGGTGGTCTTGAGCTGTCATTATGCCACAAAAGTAAATGAAAATAGGAGTTGCTACATTATGCCCACCTCTAATCAGAAACACTCATCCCAGTTCCCCATGGTTAATTTAGGGACCTCCTTGGATTTGTGTTTCTTTGTCATTGAACTTCAATAGTGTTCATATTCTTTCTTTCCTGCCTTCCTTCCTGCCTGCCTTTTTCCTGTACCTCTGTGGATAAGTATTCATAATCTCTGGCACATGAGTGTTGTGGATATGGCCATTGGTCTGTCCTTTTGGTAAGGGTACAAACTAAAGGATTCCAAAAAATAAGGACTTGCACGGTGATCTGATGCCTTTTGATGCACAGCCCAGCCACAGGAGACGCAGCAGGTTCTTAGTTGAATGTGTGCCCTGAGTTTGTTCGTTTCAAAGCACTTGGTATTGTCTAGTGAAGAACGAAAAGGATGAACTGAAATTTTGCAAGTGATTGCAGCTCTGCACTTCAGAAGAAATCCTGGGGATCTTAGAAGGCCTTCATGGTTTTCCAGTAGGGAGAAGACCGTGGACATTGTGAACCCAGTTTTCACTGACACTAGGATCTCTTTGAGTTGTTTAAAAAGCAAAAGTCATGAAGGAGTAGAAATTAAGTTTAATGCTGAGAACTCTGTCACTGACTTACTGCATGACTTTGAGGAAGGCATTTTAACTGGCCTGTGTCAGTTTAGCCATCTGTAAAACAGGTACAGTCATACACAGCGTAATAATTTCCCTCTCTGTAAGTGCCATTTTCAGTCTATCCTGTACTACTTAATGATTTGTGTGACTGCTGAAATAACAGCATCCTCTAAAACCGTAATATCCTTATGTATTTTTCACATAATCACTAGCGGTTGAGGTATTTGTTCTGACACTTGAGATTACTCATGTAAATAGAAAAATTATAACATGCTGGCAATGCCAGACACCTTGAATTCCATCTGAGCATGTGGATGATTGGAGAGGGATCTATAAATAGTAACAGACGCGAGGAAACAAGCATGAGCAGCACACAAGAAATTCTGAAACAAGTTATTCCTGAGATTTATGTAAAAGATTTTAACATATAATGTCAAATTCAGGTAGGAGATGACCCTTAGAAATCTAAGTACTAGTTCCACTGAAGAAATGTATTTCACTCCATTTCCCTGCTTTACATGAAGTCACATTTTTCTGTTGTACTTTGAGTAAGGTTACGAGGAGTATGATGACCTACTCCTAATATCATTTGACTAAAACCACTTTTTTTTTTTTTTAACTTGGGAAACATTCTCCCTTGGAGACAAGCAGAAGCTCCAGTTTTGTTATCAATGAGTGACTCACAGGTCCCACAATGCTTTTTCTCAAAATGTGACTGCTAATTTCCATGTTCAGCTCCCAAATTGCCAGTTTCAGATGTTTTCCACTGCCATTACGAAACATCTGCATAGTTCTAATGGTAGAGTTCATAGTGTCACATAACAATGTGGCAAATGAGCTGTGTAACATTTTACATAAAACTGTAGTAAGATAGCTACAGCTTGCAGGTTTAGACAGTAGTCTTTTCTATTTGTAGTTTATTTGATAAGGGACACTTGTGCAATGTAGCTGCTTCCTGTTCTCCACTGAGTAGTGTTTCTTTTGAGAACAAGCTCTTCAAGATAGCATCAGTGTCTGCTTCTAGATCAAACTATAAGCATCTCCCTGTTAGCGAAACATTGCTCTTCTGGGATTTACAGGATATGTACAAGCTAAAATTTGTTTTTCACATTATGAAGAGAGAGATATATCTGCTATTATTTCAGGGAAGTATATAGACTTTTTGAAAGATAGATGAACGACTTATGGGACCTTGCCACTAGATGTAATTATCATTAATTATCATGTAATTATCATTAGTTACATATCAAAACTCAGAACTGAATACATCCAATTGATTGAAACAGAAACTTTGAAATTTAGAATAAATTACTTGAAGGAAACTGTAACACATTCAGTGTAGTAGGTATGTAATGGAGACCTTATAATGGAAAATACAGAGAAACACCAACTGGAAAGAGTCTGCCTTTAGTTTATTATTACTTTACCAGTCTGAAATTTTTGTGTGCCAGATTACTGACAGCCTGTGACTGCTTTTGATCACTCCATCAGCTCAAGTGCTGGTGTCACGTATTTGGAGCTTTGATCCAGCCTCCAGTTTCACTGTGATTTTGTCTGACACAAGTTTGTGTCTGTTTAGTTTCTGTTAATCTCTTTCAAACAGAAATACAAAAAAAATCTCACCCCAGCATTGAAACTCGTCCTGTTTCCTTGAGCATGTGTGCTGTTAACTTGGAACATGGACTTTATTATTAGACATTTTTATGGAAATGTAACTCAGAAGGAAACTGAAAGGGGGTGGTTAGCAGTGACCAGCTCCAGGTGACCTCAGGAAGAAGTGGGTGGGAAATGCTGACTGGAGGCGAAGTTTTCAGGCTGTCTAGTATAGGCCAGAGGGGAGTAAGTTGTGTGCTTTACTCATGCTCTGGAGTATAAAACTGTGGCTTTTTTGGAGGAATGAAAATGGATTAATACTTACAGGCTTTGCAGTTAACAAAATTGATATGCTACATAAGATAAGAAGACATATAAAGCTTTCTCTCCCTGGAAAACATTTGTGTGCCAAGGAAAGTCAGAAAGGGTTGAAGAAGTGTTTGCTAAAGGGGAACATCAGGCCTAGGGAATCAGTGACTGAATCAGCCCACATCGTAGGCAAAGTCTCAGGAAAGGAAACTGAGGAAAAGTAACTGTAGAATTTTTGGCATGGTACAGAAGTGTGGGATGGCCTGGGAATGTAATCTCCAGCTCTACAAGTGCTGCAGTCAGAGCAGAAAAGGGAGGCCCCTGGTGCAGGTGGGAAGGAGAAAGCTTCCATAGGGGCTGCCCATGGCTCCAGTCTGGACTCACACTCGGTTTCCCCCTGCAATTTCTTGACTTCTAAGACATTTTTGGTGGTGAGTTATGTTTTTTGAAATCTGATAAAGATAACACAGGGTAGCTGGTCACTATGACCTGTTCAGTTATCAAAACCATGAGGTTTCACAATCTGCACCTTTGCATGGTGTCCTGAGAGCAGCCCATTTTGTCCCATTTTCTCCTGTTTGATGGGGCCCAGACCAAAAATCTTCTTGACTTATTGACAAAGAAATTCTCTTAATCACACAAAACTACATATTGAAAGGCACTTTGAAGAGGAACTACTTTCATTTTTTAAGCGCAAGCGTGTGATGGTGCTTATAGCCCTGCTTAACGTTGCTTCACCTCTTCTATAAAAGCACCTACTAATTTTAATTTACACTGTGAAGTATTCTTTGTATTTTTAAAGTGAAATTGTTGATCTTTTTAATCCAGCCAGTTGTAGCCCACTGAAAGCTCAAACTTCAAGCCTCATGGCTTACCAGCCACCTTTTGGCACCAATTGCTAAGGTTCTCCTTTCAGGTAATCCTTGTCTTAAAGATGTGTTTGTCTCCTGGATCTTTCTGAAATTATTCTTTCAAAACGCTCATTCAGGTTTTCCATATAAAAAGTATAATAAGTGTAAATATCAAATTTTTTTAAAAAGGATTTAAAACCAGCCCATTCCTTACAGTTTAGGTCCAGGCTGTCTCTTTAAGAGGTGAATATACTGAATTCAGTGGAATTACTTCAAAGACAGCAGAAAATGGGAAATTGAGCATAATCTCACTATGCAGTATGAGAAATGGCCAAAGCCTAAAGGGGATTTGTATTCTCATAAGGTGTTTATTTTAACTAATTTGTATTATCTCCCAGAGGTGGAGATCTGATTCTTTTGGCATATCAAGAGGTTTACTATTTCAAATCCCTTTCAGCATGGGAGAAAGTAGATGATGTTAATGGATGTTACTTGTCTGAACGTAGCAACAGATGTTTCTGTAGGAAATGTTGTGGAAACATTCACAAGCAAGATTGTTGGCTGCTTTTTGGTTTATGCCCACATTAAAGCTACTGAAAGGGTAATATGACATATCTTCATAGATTATCTGATTCATAAACTCTTTTCTTCAAGTATTTGGGTCTTAGTTTTGATGGTGGCACCAGCAGCTTATCTGAATTTTATATCCCGTTTTTATACACGTGTCTTTACTATAGAGTGTGCAGTTGGCTTTAGGTTAGTGGAAATTTGATCTCTTACATAACACCTAGCAGGCAAATTCTGGTATCGTGATAGAGGACACTGTGCTTTTCATCTGCAAAGGGGAATTCCTTGATCAACTGTCTTCGAGCAGATTCAGTGATGTTATTCCTTTTACTTTCATACTGTAAACCTACACATCCTGTCCTCATTCCTCCAGTAACAAAAGAGCTTTCCTCCGGCTTGCTGGCTTCTCTTCAGTGGTCTTTGTCTTCCCTCCTAGGAAACAGTTTGAATGTGTCAGAAGTCCCAGTTCCTCAGAAAGGCGTCTGGCCAAGAACCTGACCAAGTTGGTCTGTAGTATTTCTCTCATTAAAAGTCTGCTTCTTCCCCCCAAAAAACATCATCTGTGAAGAGTAACAAAGGATTAATTGTGGAGTCTTGGGACTTGGCAGAAGTGCATATAAATGAAGTGCTTTTTTGGAAGCTACATTGCCTATCTTGCAGATCAAAAAATATATCCAAAATATTTCAGTGTGTATCAGTGGATTAATTCATTTGATTGCCACTTCCCTTCCTCTCCTCTTTGTGGGGAGGGGCACTCCGGAGATTGGAATTTTAATTGCTTGACCGCAGTTTCTTATTAGTGGTGCACCAAAAGGGTATGGATCGTTAATTAGGACTAAATATGAGGATCTCTGAGGTTGAGCTATAGCATCAAACAAATGAGTTTAGACAACTCTTGGCTAAAATTACAGTCTATCAGTAAATGGAGTTATAATAATGAAACCATTAAAATTTTTTTCTGAGTCGCTGCATGTTGGCTTCTGTGTTTGCAGAGTACATTCTGGTGGTGTTACAGATATTGGTGGTTCTATATAAATATATATTTAATATTTGTATATAAGGTAGGCATATGTATTCTGAAGGCATATACATATATACATACTTATAGTCTGGTTATACATAAATCAGAGTTGTTTTATAATGGCATGCCTTATTTAATTTTATTAAATGTTTTGGGTTTTAATCCATTAGGTAGTTTCACTGGCAACATATGAAAACAGTTTTCTTGATAGTTGCTTTCTTTTTCAGTCAGTACCTGAATTTGTGCTACTGTATCCCAAGGAAAATTTAGCTCTTGAGTGTAATGGTCTGAAAACAGAATATTATCCACATTATTACTTTAATGTCCAATAGTTTATATCCTATTTTTTCTGGTTTTAAAACTTGATCATGGAAGCAAATTGTAAAACTTCAGTTATACTTTAACTTTGCTGTATCCATGATTCTCAGTGCAGTGTGGAATAGGACTGGTATAACCTTGCTTTCTTCTGTGTGGATTAAGAACTGGTTAGTGGACAGGCTGCAAAATGTAACACGTATGGGGTCACCCTAAACTGCTGTGTAGGGTTACTGGTGCATTGCTGTAAAACAGCATATTCTGCAGTATTTGCATCCAGAATTTAGAAGAAAATAGAAAATATTTGCTCATAAAACTTATGAGTCATCTGAACGATGTGTGCCTTATTTCAGCTAAATTCATAAACTGAACTTTGATTATGGACATGTAATTATGCATGTTGATGAAGCAAATAGAAAACAGTGGCTCTGAAATTTAAATAATAACAAAAAAATCATAAATTGATCAAGTTCTGCCACCTGTTCCACTCCCATATTACATTTGTGCTTTTATGTGTATCCGTTTGGGGGCTTTTAAAATGTGAAACACATTCCAATATGCAACAGCCATAAAGTCTGGGCTGTACAACCCAGCAGAATTCAACCATGAATCTAGAGCTGTGCTTATATTTAGGAGGACATAATTAGTAGAAACTACCAAAATCCTTTTCTTTTTCTTTTTTTTTTTTGACAGAAAGTCTATATTCACTTCATTTTTTTCATTCTCCTGTAGAATTTCACAGGAAGATGGTGGTAGCAGTTAATCAGTATATTAATGGGTCTTTATCCTTGTAAGTCTCTGAGGCTGAGCAGCCATCTCCTGTTGAGAGGTAGCAGAAACTGGATGTCCGGTAGTTCAGAAGTTGAAAGGCATTTTCATAGCACATTTTTCCTCAAAGTGGTTTTCTTGGCTTTTGCTGTGTTTGAGACTCAGTTTCTGGAAAGAGGGTCGTGCTTTTGCGCTCTCTGCCTGATCCTGCTTCCTCGTTCGTGGGGGTTTCTGAAAAGTTTCAGCTGTCTGCCATGAATTCACCGGAGCGTCGCATGGAAACTTGGCTTCTTAGCACCTGGAAGGGACGGCTCTTTTCTTCTGTCCCATCTCTGGGGATTAAATTCACATTTTGTGTTCCTGCTTAGGTTTACAGCCAAATTTTTTACTTCAGCTTCCTTCCTTCCCCTGTCCCTCTCTCTTTTCCTTAATTAAAATATGCTAAGGTCGAATGCATATAGTTGCAACTGGAAAAGGATGAAAATAGCACCAGATGAAACAGCTACACTATTGAGACCTGGACCTTTATTTAGCACTACATTTGCTGGCATGTCACTGTAACAGGGTTCAGAAGCTGACAGGATTACTTTTTTTCAACAGATTAATTGTTAATCTCTAGTTTTAAAGAGAACAAAATTTTGTTTCCAGTTAAACGTGATTTTTACGGCTTCAGCTGTTCCTCCATCTGAGTTAATGACAAAGTCATATTCACTCAGTGTAAACAGGAATAGATTCACCACTTCTGTATGTGTTCAGTTTCTCTGCTTATGAGTACATACATGAGGCTATGAGTACATCCAAACTGAGATGCCAACTGCTGAAACCAGTATCTCTCTGACACTGGCTAAAACTGCTTATTTTTGACACCTTTGAAAATCACGTAATTTATGGAGTACCCAAGGATGAGCACTGATTTTGGGAGTTAGGTGACACAAGTTTTTAGATAATGGACTTCGGGTATGTGTCTACAAAAAGATTAAAAAAATCAATCACAACACTTCTTGTTTTAAATAGTTTCTGGAAGCCCCATAGAATTCTGTGCCTATTTTTCCCTGAGTAGGGAACAAATTAATTTAAAAAAAATACTCAGAATAGGATGGGACAATGAAATCAAAACGCTAGTGTTGGGTAGGACAGCTTTTCTGATAAATCACAAATGATCCTTCTCACAGAGGAATATTGTGTAACATACCTAAACAAAGAAGTCCTTGTAATTGAAGTTAACAAATTTTTTAAAAAGGAGAGAGTGAGCAATGGCAAGATATGCACTAAGGTGTTTGAGAGAAAAGATGGCAATAGATGTTCACAGGGCCTGGGCTCCAGTTTTACACTGATTTCTCTCTTGGTAAAGCTGCTATGAAGTGCCTTAAAAACAGTGATACTGAAATTGTCTCTGGCTTTGACAGAAAATACGTTGTTGTTCTTCTCTACTCTTCTGAATACTCTTCTTGCTTTCTTTTGGAACTTCAAAGGTTCTCTAGGCTTTCCCTTATTTAATGTCCTTTACCACAATGTCCCTTTGTAATTTACCAACCCTTTTGTTACTCAGTCCTTCACAGCTTCTTCAGCTGAGCTGACACACTGATCTGCACCATTTCCTTGAAATGTTCTCTCACAGCATTTTAATAACTTCCCCAAATAATTTCACAGAGCTCCTGCCCTTTCAGTTCATGTCACTGCTGTTTGAGTCCTGGGCACAATCAACTGGCTACAGCCAGTTAGGCAGCCACAGCTGTGTGCAAGGGGGATAGAGACTTAACCAGGGCACTGAAATGTGAGGTCTTTTCTTGGCTCGGGTTTGTGAAGGAGAAGGAGACTGTGACTGGCAGATTTTCCAAGCATATGAAAAGCAAAAGTAATCTTGAACTACCAAAAGAATTAAAAAATAGAGAAAAATGTTGCAATATTTGCCTGCATAAAGAGAGGAGTATGAAATATATGTGTAAAAAAGGTATTGATTTTTGAATACATTAAGATCATTTCGGAATCCTACATTCCCTTTTCCTATCCACAGTGGAAAAAAGCCTGGAAGAGGCTAAGAGAAGGTCTAATCTGAGACCTCCACTCTCATGAGAGGCTCAAACTCAATTTTATTTCCCCAAGAGAAGCCTAAGAAGTGAATTGGTTTTTGTTTACTTCATATATATATATATATGTACAAGCATATTAGCTAAAACTGCTTCCCAGCAAGCAGAAGTAGCTGTTGGGATCAGTGGTGTGACACTGACAAGTGTGAACCAGAAGCAAGATGTGAGTTGGCAGCGCTGGAATTAATACTGGAACATTTTAGATAGGAGAATAATAGGTTCACTGTCACTTGGTTGAATTTCTTTCTTAAAAACTTCCACATACCTCAGACAGCTCATGTCTTCTGTGTATAGAATGGCTGCATGACTACTTACAGTCTATCTATTACGATGGCTCTCCTGGCCTTACATCAGCTGTATGTTCTATTTTGCCTATTCTATTCTTTTGCTCATTTTACTTATTGCACCATACTGGGACTGGCAGCAGTCAGATCTCCATCTCCTGTATTTGCACAGCTTCCAATGCTGGGATGCTGGGCGAGCAGAAATCAGGAATGACATTGGGGGTTAACACCAGCTCAGGGAACTCACATGAGGATGCAACTACTGAATATCCATTTATTTATTGCTTTCCTTCTTTTTTTTTTTTCTTATTTCTGTTTTCTGTAGTGAAATACATGAGAGAAGCAACCCCCTATGTGAAGAAAGGCTCCCCCGTGTCAGAGATTGGGTGGGAGACGCCTCCCCCGGAGTCCCCCCGCTTGGGCTGTGCCTCTGCTGACCCAATGTCGCAGCTTTCGCTCTCCATCCACAGAGACAAGAAGACAATACCACTCAAGATGTGCTACGTGACACGCAACATGACAGTGTCAGACCCCGAAAACAGGTGAGCTGGGGATTTGCCTGGGGTTGGGATTTTGCCTTTGCGTTGAATCCTTGTTGACTTTTTCAGTGCTGGGATTGGTGAGCAGGGGCTGGGCTCTGGCCACATGCAGCCACCCAGCAAGCGAAGCAAGCACCGGTTTGGGAAGGGTGGGTGGTGGTGTCTGAGACATGTGGTGCTGGGTTCAGCTTTTGGGTGTGCTAAAGAAACTCTTCGATGTGGTAATCCAGCATTTTTATAAGAAATGGAATCTCAGGGGTTTGGTTTCATCCTGATTAAGTGTCTGCTTTTGAAGGAAAAGACACTGTACACACTAATTGGTTACATCCTCCAGGCTGACTAGATCTGATTCCGCTAAATTACATTTTCTTTCCTTTTTCTAATGAATATTATTTTAAGAATGGTCTGTTTTGTCCATTCTGTTCTGGACATTAAAGTCAAGAAGAAGAGAAAAGTTCCACTTAAAAGGCATTGGGGAATTTTTGTGACTTCTTGGTTGTTTTTTTTTTCATAATGTTAAAAATAGGATGAGCTTTTACCAGCCCTTATTTATAACATATGTGGAACAGCTGCACAACACCAGCACACTCCCTGATCCCTGCTCTAACAGCTGCTAATAAAAAAGGGACCAGTCAAGTCAGAGATGCAGACTGATTCTCCATCCAAATAACGGCCTTTCTGTTTCTCTGCAGTGTGCTGCCCTGCCCAGAAGCTGGGTGTAATGTCTTTTATTCTCAGCACTTACGGATAGGCATAAACAAAAGTTACATTTTCATTTGCAGAGAAAGTTAAGGAGAGGAGCAGAGAACAGAAAGGCATTTGGGGAGAATGGGTTCCTCTGTAATCTCTTGCACTGCAATTCAGAAACTTTGTTAGTATCTGTGGAATTTTCCATCTTTCTTTTTCATATTTGTCTGACCTTTTAATTTTTGCTCTCCATGCTTTATTTTTTAGTATTGCTTTACTCTCCTTCTACTCTTTATCTCACTAAGTGGTTACCACCATAGTCAGTGATAACTGACCACTACAGAAGTGCAGTTGTAAAACAGAAATAACCCTGGCAGTCTTTCTCAGTTTAAATCAAGATGTTTATTGATATTGACCACTTTTTTTCACATATATCTGTATAGTTTAAGATGTTGAGCTTTGACAGCTGTATCACTTACTTGTCTGAGAGTTTGTCCTTCTCTCTGCTATGGAGTGCATTTTAAAAATACCCGTACGTGTCATATTGTTTGAATTGATATAGTGTAATGATACTTTACACGTGTTGGCTTCACTTTGTCATAATTTTTCCCCTTTTCTTTGGACCATATTGTAGTTTACAGCTTCTGTCACTGTCCTGGTCCTCAGTTTGGTTTGAGGGCCAGGAGGGCTGACTCAGAGGGACACACACTCATTGCTCATGATACTTCTGCAATGGAGCTAACTTTTTTGAAGCATGCTGCAAATGTGTGTGTTCTTAGGTGTTACTAGGAAGTAATGTGTGGGAGAGTCATTTTGCTTGTTATCATGGTTTTCATTTTGTGTTGCTGTCATTTCCTGTGGAAAGATTGACTTCTGGTTGTTACTGTGGTCCAGCACAGTGCGGTCTAAGCTGGATTTTTCCATCAAAGCCCACAGTACCTCACCATTGCGGTAGCTGTAGTGTAGTAGCAGCACCATATCCATTAGCATCTTTACCAGTTTCAGGGTTTTTTAACAATTCTGGAACTCGTATTTCCCAGGAGAAATGCTATTACAATGCAGCAATCCTTTCCCACTGGAATGTATCCCAAGACAGTAATCTGATTCCAGAAAAAGAATTTTATCTTCATTCACAGCAGAGCCCAAACCATGTCCTTATGTGCTTACAACACTTCTGTTTCATAACTCAGTGACCTGACACACATAGATTTTATAACTGATGGTGTCACTTTGCCGGATGACTTTAGGAGAGCACTGCTGGCAGACTGCCAGAGCATATGCTGGCCACAGAAGGGCTCCTTCGGACTATAACTGAGCTAATTTTCATCTAAAAACAAGCATGGGCATGGAAAGCCTGAGTTTTCCAGTGTAGTTATTTCTTCAGTGCAAGCTGGAGATAATGTCATAGCAGCATTGTAGGACCAGGCTGGACTGGTTGGATGTTCAGCATGAGAAAATACCTATGTTAAAAGACCTAAAAGGAAATTCTTGCTTGTTGGCAGGGAATTATCTCCAGTTCTTAGAAAGCTGCAGTGAAATGTGGGTTTAATGGGTGTGGAGGAGAATTGTTTTTGCCATTAGAGCTGGTAGTCCTGCAGAGGATTTCTTCTTCTCCTGGAAGACTCACCCCAGTTAAGAGATTCTTAAGTCTGTGTCTAATCTCAGCTGGTTTGGTGAGCTTGTTATTTTGGAGCAGGAGTGAAGTTTGGTGCTTTTAGAGCCAGAGGTTCTCAGATGTCTACTTCAGCTACCCTGCCTGTGGGTTCACTCTGGAGGAAGTAGGGAATTGTCTTCTCTGTCACCTGATTAAAAAAGCTGTAAGATAACAAGGAGAAGTTGCCTAATACAAACTAGTGCCATATTTAGTGTGTAGGAATTTTTTTAAATAATATAAACATAGCAACAGGAGAAAAGATTCAGAGCTTCTTAGTGGCATCTCTGTCATTCTCCTCTAGATTCAGGGCCCATTGTTATATTTTAGGCTGGAAAAAATGCTTAAAATAATTGCTACCAAAATCAGTTGTTTGCCTGTGTTTTCACTGATAAATTACCTTCTTGGTGGCAGCAGTAAAGGTTAATGTCAGGCCTCACAGAGATGCATCCCCTCCCAATGAAGGGATGTGTGGGAACGGTTGTGGATGGTAATACCAGTAAGCAGTGAATCTTACTGCAGTGTACAAAGCTTTTCATCAATTTCTGATGATGCTATTAAGGAATAGGAGAAAAAAATGAGATCTCTGAGGTGAAATTTTTTCAGTTGGTGCTTTTAAAGTCTTGGGACATAATACAATTCTTCTGTACATGGCACGGGGGACATGACATTCCCTGGAGGAATGAGACCATACTTTGTGGACTGAAAAGGTTTTCTCATCTGCTTTTGAAGTCACCCTAAAATCCTGCTTACACTTTTTTCAGCCAAACCCAGGATGTGTGGGCCTGATCCTGTCAGTACTTAATGTGCAGACATCATGCCAGTGTCAGGAGTCCAGAGCAGTTGTGATCCTTACAGGGAACTTCGCCAGGGTCCAGTCTTAATGATTGAGTTACTCATTGGCAGGATTTGGCCATCCGATGGGAAAGGTTTGCTTTGGTCTGGAAGCAAGGAAAAATGGGCCAAGACTGATTCAGAGCAGTGTAGTGCCAGCTGTCAGCTGCACACAGTAGCAGCACCATAGCAAGTACGGCTGCAGCTCATAGACTTCACACCAAGGACACGTGGAGACCTGGATAAGGAAGTTTCCTTATCTGTTGTCCATTTCAAGGTTGGACTGAGAATTACAATCAGAAGGTAAAATTGAGCAGGTATGTTCTGTAGGTGTGTTGAGTTTGTGTGGCCAGGTTCTGGTAGCGGGGCAGCTACAGGGGTGGCTTCTGTGAGAAGCTGCTGGAAGCTTCTCCCATGTCCAACAGAGCCGATGACAGACAACTCCAGGATGGACCCATCGCTGGCCAAAGCCAAGCCAATCAGGAGTGATAGTAACGCCTGTGATAACATATTTAAGAAGGGGGAAAAAAATTACTGCACAGAAGTAATTGCAGCCAGAGAGGATTGGAGTGGGAATCTGTGAGAAAAACAACTCTGCAGGCACCAGGGTCAGTGAAGAAGGAAGGGCAGGAGGTGCTCCAGGTGCCAGAGCCAAGATTCCTCTGCAGCCTGTTGTGAAGACCATGCTAGGCAGCAGTGCCCCTGCAGCACATAGAGGTCCATGGGGATGCAGAGATCCACTTGCAAGCCCATGGAGGAACCCACGCTGAAGCAGGTGGATGCCTGAAAGAGGTCTGTGAACCCATGGAAACCCATGCTGGAGCAGGCTCCTGGCAGGGACCTGTGGATCCGTGGAGAGAGGAGGCCACTCTGGAGCAGGTTTCCTGCTAGTCCTTATGACCCTGTGGAGGATCCACATTGGAGCCTGTCCTTCAGCCTGTGCCTGAAGGACTGCATTCCATGGAAGAGTGATCAGCAGTTCATGGAGAAGTGTTGCCCATGGGATGGACTTACATTGGAGAAGTTAATGGAGAACTGTCTCCTGTGAGAGGAGAGCGGGGGAAGGTCTCTCTCTCTGAGCTGCAGTAGAAACAACATGTGGTGACCTGACCATAACTCCCATTCCCCATCTCCCTGCACTGGTAAGGAAAGGAGGTAGAGCTCCAGAAGAAGGGACTGGTGGTGGGAAGGTGTTTTTTAAGATTTATTTTACTTCTCATTACCCTGCTCTGATTTTTTTAGTAATAAATTTGATTAATATCCCCAAGTTCTCGTCAGTTTTGTCCGTGACGGTATTTGGTGAGTGCTCTCTCCTGGTCCTTATCTCAGCTCATGAACCCTTTGTTATATTTTCTCTCCTCTATCCACTGGTGGAGGGGAGTGATAGAGCAGCTTTGATGGGTGCCTGGTATTCAGCCAGGGACAATCGACTACAGGGTGGCTGAGGAACTGGCCGGTATCCATTCATTCTGAGCTCTGCACGCTGAGCTGTGTCTGGGCATTACCTGAGCTTCCCAAGGCAACAGGGCAGGACAGGACAGACTGAGAGCTATTTACTCCAAAGGCAGCAATAGAGTTAAGCAGCTTCATTACTTTGTTTTTTTGGGTTTGCATTAGGAAATACTGATTCACTGAAAGAAGTATTTGCAAGGTTTATCGCAAGGCTGTTGCTCCCCAAAGTGGTTCCTTTTGTACACATTCTTCTATTAAAAAAATTGTTATATTATTTAATAACATGTCAGTAACGCACAGGAGCAGGGTCAGTGAGATTTAACATTTCGAAATGTAATTGGTGTATAAGCATGTAATTTATGTAAGCATGAAAAAGCCCAGTGTGATTCTGAAATGGCATTTCAAAATCCTAAGTGGAAAACAAATTCTGGTGAATTTGCATGTATTTACTTTTGTTACAATAAGACATGGAAAAAAAAGAAAGCTTCTTTTTTAAGACAAAAACTGAGTTTCAGACAGATTTAATATGACATAGTAGAAACAAGTCCTTGCATCAAAAAGCTTAAGTCATCAATGCTGACAACAAATGTAAGAAGGTAGCAGAAGATTGTAAAGATGCAATAAAAAGAAAACATCTTGAACTAAAAGTCAGGGATCTAGGATGCTAGTTTAGGACAGCACTGTTCAAAAATTGACTTCCTGAATCTTTTTCTAATGCATTTTTATCTATGAGGCTGATTATGTGTTTATAGAGGTGATGTCTGGAATACTAGTTTTACTTTTCAGTAAAACTCTACAAAACATGACCACATATAGTTCAGGACCTGCCAACACTCCCAGTTTCACTACTGAGACAAAGTACACCTAATTTTCTTTAAAAGGATTACAAGGCTTGACACATTCAGACTGGACATTGGGAGTCATTTTTGTACTGAAAGGGTGGCCAAACCTTGGAACAGGCTTCCTAGAGAGGTGGTCGATGCCCCAAGCTTGTCAGTGTTTAAGAGGCATTTAGACAGTGCTCTTAATAATAGGCTTTAACTTTTGGTCAGCACTGAACTGGTCAGGCGGTTGGACTAGTAGGTGATCACTGTAGCTCCTTTGCAGCTGAACTATTCTCTTCTGTTGTGATTCTTTTCTGTTCTGTGAGGGGGTGAAAGACGGAGGAGCTCCTGTATCTCTTCACGTTCCTGCCTATATAACTTAAGGGCAACTGAGGGGGCAGGGAGGCTAGTAGAAAAGATCTAGATTTCTTAATGAAAACATGGTCTGGCTTATGCCTCCACCCTGCCTGTTTCCTGCTTAGTAAACAGGACCATACATTGGTGCTGCCAGGTATGAGCAGCCACTGGTGCACAAAGCAAATGCCGGATTCTCCTCAAAGAGCAGTGTGGTTTAGGTGTGCAGCTTTGCAGCCTGGGTTTTTTCTTTGCTGTTGAGGAAATGGTTTCCCTGAGTCATGTGTATATGGGGCTTGCAGAGGGCAGAGCACTGCCACAGAGTGTCCATAGTAACCAGAATGAGCTACAGCTGCTCTTGGAGAGCATAGATCACATTTATCTTGTTTTCTGCCTCTTAAGAGGTAGTTTGATAACACTGGGCACACTCAATGACACTGGCAGTAGCAAGCACAGATGGGGTTAGGTGCTGGGCAAAGGCTGAGACCTGGACCCAGGACTGAGGAGGTGATGGACTGTCTCCATCATTGTGCCGGCACTGCTGCAGCATGCTGGAGCTGTGTCAGTCCTGGGTGGACATCAGCAGCTCCGTAGGGCTTCCTTGGGAGGTGGAAATTTCCTTTTCCTAGTGGACAGTTCAGATTTAGCAGGACTGGGCTCTGGTTTAGGAAATGTGGGTCTTTTTTCTGTTATTGTGTGTTGTATATGGGCAGCGGAAATATAAAGGACTTAGATATGCATGGGATAAAGATATATAAAGGGTGCGTTACTAGTATTAAAAAATCCCCCTCCACATCTCCTCAAGGAATTGCTCCTTGTGTTGTTATTGAGCTACTCTCTGGCTATAGACAAAACCTCTGTGAAACGGAGAGACCATACTTAATTCACAGTGTTGTTGTGAGCTGCAGCTTGAGATCCTTGGATGAAAGGCACTTAATTATCATTATTGGTACAGACATGTTTTACTATTGGAATATCAATAAGTCCTTTGAAGAAGTTATTGAGCCTGCTAGAGTCAAAGTCCTGATTTATATCAGGAATTTTTGTTACTTTTTTTTTTCCTGGCGGGCTGTGTTTATTATCTATTTAGATTACTGTATCAGCAATCCAACGGTAAAGCAACTTGAAAGAGTGTAATTCGAATCCAGAAAAGAACAAAAATTACAATAACCAGGGTGAAAATCTGATTGACTCGCCCCTCATCATTAAACCACCCTGTTGTTCTGTGCTGTCGCAGTGTGCACAGTCTGTTTGAGAAGGACACTGTGATAGCTTTTACATCCTTGCCCACAAAGGGTTGTGAATTTAAGGTCAAGCTGAACATGGGTTTTTAACCTTACCTCCCAGTTATTTTACTGTATTGGATCCAAATCCACCTTTTGTGTGAAATTGGATGTCTCTTGTGTTTTTGCTTATAGTACTGTAACTGCTAATCTGCTCACAAAATCTGCTCTTTACCGGAAGGGATGAACAAGTAGGTGGCACTTGAGATTATCTATTTTTCTCTCTTTCAAGCTGAGAGACATTAGGCAATTTAGCTAAAAAGGTATTTGCTGTGTCCCTGTGTTCCCTTCAATACCCTGAGGGTAGGAGAGGGAAGAAGTTGGGGTGTGAGGAACATGAATGGAGCTGTGGGATAGGCCATGGGGAAGGCCTCCTCTTCCTCCTTGATGTGTTTCATGGCTGTGGGACCCCCTCCTTGGTAGCCAGGATCAATGCATTCAGGGCTAGGGTAGTCAGATGAGAGACCTGTAAGATTTTATTTTTTCTCTTATAGCAGAATTTTGGGGCAAATCATTAACTGCTAGAATTAATAATAAATGGTTCAATAATTGGGTGTCTGACAGTCCTCTGTCATCTACATCAGCTGCTTTTTGGGCAGCTCTGCAATTGCTGGTGCATTTTGGAAGCTGCAGTCATCTAGCTTGTTAAGGGGGCAGTTTTCCAAACCTGTAGGAGCTGGAACTCTGAAGATCCTATAGGCAGAAATGGTGATCTTTTTTTTCCCTTTATTAGGAATAGTTGTTTTCCATCATTTGTGAAATTCCTCACCAGCCAAACAGGTTTTACTCTGGGTCATACCTTTTTTGTCTATTTTGTCAGTTTTATTGAAAGGTCATTGAGATCAGACCCCTCTGTAGGATTATCTCTTTCATAGAGAGGAGTGTTTATGCCTCTTCTGAGTTCAAATCACCAGCTAAGCTTTTTGGAAGAAGGAAGAAAATCCACCAGACAATCCAAAGGCAATTTTCTGCAAAACAGCCTCCAGGGTATCCAGGGTATACACAAATACATCAACAAACTAGGTTGAATTCTGAATGTTCATTACTTTTTTTTTTTTTTTACTTTGGATGTAATCCTTGTTCTGTTAAATCATGTTAAAATAGCTTTCTAATGTCCTAAAGATTGTTGTAGTCTCTGGGCAACGGTTTGAGAAGTGGATTGCTGGGGGAATGTGCCAGTATTTGCGGATACAGTGGAAACCGCTGAGTTTTCTTGAAAGGTATTTGGAATACCAGTGTAGAATTGGATAGTTACAGTATGTTGTGATGAATCTTCAATTTGTGCAGGTCCTGGTGAATCTGGGATTAGTTTTGTCTCATTTTCTTGAAGGGGAAAAAAAAAAAAGTCACATCTTTTCCCCTGAGATAATGACAGGGGGCTTTCTCCCTATCCCAAGAGCAGTGTGAGTGCTGCAGGGCAGGACAGAAAAGAACAAATAGTTCATCGTGGTTTTATGTGTGTCTGTATGTAAAGCTGTGTAAGTGCAGACATCCAAGTTGCTGCTAAATAACACTGAAGAGCAGTTTTAAGACCCCTGAGATCTTCCAAACAAAGTAAGTTGATATGGAAGAGTTTCAGTTTCCTGCCATGGTCCCAGTCCCCACAGTCTTTGTATTATGACATATTGATAGTGACAACCTCGAGACCCTTTACTCTGCCCAGCTGTTGTCCTGTGCTCAGTGCTGGACTTTCCCTTGCTTATCAGCTGGTCTGCAAATTGGATTTCAGTCTTACAGCCCTGATCTGGCCTGACCTGCCATTAATTAAGAAGCAGGATTTTCATCTGGTGTATTTAAAGCTGCTCCCTCCTGCACGTTGTGTAGTCACTGATACGGCAGCAATCTACATCCTCAGCATGAGCCTTGCGTGGTGGGTTGCCACCATAGGTGCCCCAGCTCAGTGTTGGTACATGCTGAGGCTGATCTTTAGTACTTAGGTTGTGGATGCATTGCTATTTTAGTACCCTGCAGTCTCTTTTAGCTTTCTTGCACATCCATTTCTGCTGATGGAAATTCCTGGTTTACTGTAGTAGGAGTTGTGGTGAAACTGTTACTTCTTCTCATCACTTACATACAGGTTTTCCATCAATCCCTGAGTCTATTCAATGGGAAAATGAGTTCACTGCCATTGGTGAAAGTCCCCAAGGAAGCTGCCAGTATCTTCAGGGCGACTGGCTCCCAGGTGGTGCTTTTTCCCACAGTACTCAGAGGCCAGTAATTGATCCAGAGTGAATTTGTGACTTTATTGTCTTGGTTGTCTGGCTTCTGTTTTGCTTCACTTGACAACTAAGCAGTGATCCCTGGGATTCTTGATCATGGAAGCCAAAAATTAGGTATTTAAAATAATGAGACATTGAGACATGTCCTGCTAGATAAGGTGGATGTGCTCTTTCTCTCTTCCAGCAGGACTTTCTCCTGTGACAATTCATCCATAAGGCAGAGCTGATCTATCAGCAGCCCTACTCGTTTTTCCCATTTCCGTATCAGTTTTCACCCAGGTTTGTGTATCATGTCCTCTTCTTTCCCCTGGGTCCTACTACAGCACTGCCTAACAGCAGCAGTGGCGTTCCTTCTCAGAAGACACCTAATTCCTCTCCAAGACCATGATCTCTTATTTATGCAGCACCATGAGACCCTCCACCCTCATCTCAATTTGAAGGGGTCATTTACCACTATTACCAGCTGCTTTCAGGTGCTCTTTGCTTAGCCCAGATGCAGTTCCAGCTGCAGAAGCTTTGCTTTGCTGCAGAAGATGCTTTGGGATTGGCTTTGCTTCAGAAAAAACAGCTGCTTCAGGAAGCTGTGGTCAGTGTGGTGACCACACCGATCACGTCTTCTAGCCTTAAAGTTTCAGACAGCATCTTCTAAAGGTTAAATCAAATTCCTGCCATGCCTATGAAATAATGCTGTTTGTGGGGTTTTTTTCTCAAATAACTGACCCCAGCCGCTCCTTACAACATCACTTTTGCCATTGTTTGGTGTTGAATCCATTGTGAAGAAGACTGGACTGTGTATTCCTCGGTTACCAATACTCAGCACCATTACAACCAGACTATAAAAGAAAAATTCAAGAAAGTAAAAGATAAGAGGTCTTTTGGGCAATGTGGGCTAAGAGTCCTGCTCCTTAACATCCATATGCATTTAAAAACTGTTCATTTCCTTTTGTACTTGTTTTGGGTGGAGAAGGCAGTGTGTGATGTGCTCTGCAGATCGGTCGGCATCAGCACACAGTGGCGTGAGCAAGTCCATTACAGAAACATATTCTTTCTTTACTTGCATGTGGCACAGCTCTGCTGATATCCCTTTTAAAAAAGCCCAGCTGGTGGCAAATAGAAATGAAATCAACTGTGACAGCTCATTACTTATATATACACCCTCTGGTCCGACATCCCTCTAGTCCAGCTCTTGAGGAACAAGAATCTACATCACTTTTAGCGCTGTAAGTTGAAAGTCATCAGGTAACTGTTAATACCCCTGTGACAGCGAGGGGACTGAGGGATTTTCACATAGAAAAATTCCCCTTGATTACCAAATAACTCTCGCTTGGTAAAATTGTTTTCACCGCCATTTTGGTTTATCATAGGAAGATGCTTCTTCAGAGTATGCTGGGGAATTCATTGTGAGCCTAACAGCCTCTCTGGAATATTTTCCTTGCAGACTAAACCCAAAATTTTCATTCCTTAATTTTAATGTATTTTGTTCCTGGTTCATCTCCTGATGCTGCATGTGGAATTCTAAAGAACCTTAACAGTTTTTTAAGATTTATTTAATAACAAAACCTAGAACTATTTAAATATAAATCAGATTGTGTTCCTCTAAGTCTCCCTTTTTCCTGGAAAGGCTCCTATTGTTGTACACTCAAAAGTAAGCAAAATTACCGTGGTTTCATGTGCAGACAGTGATGCAGGAGATAGAGTGAGCAGTTTGGCCTTTGATTCATTTTTATGTTTGCAGAGTCACTGACAGACTGTTTTATTCCTGGCTATGCCGTTGCAAAATCAAAGCAGTGTGATGGACTCGAGTAACTCTGGCTCCAGCTTATCATTAACTTCAAGGGACTTACTCCACACTTTAATCAGTCACTGAATGCATAATCTGACCCAGGAAGAGGCATGAAGTGTAACTCAGTGCCTGATTTGGTGCTGAGCCAATGCTGGTGGGAGAAATGCTTTCAAGAGTTTTGATAAAAGTTATTTCTTAGATAATGAACACTCCTACAGAGAGAGGCCTTATCAAATGGGGAATGAGTATGGTCTATCAAACGTTCGCTTTCAGCTTCTTCTGATCCTCTGTAAAGTAAAAAATCTGGATGATGAAGCGAGGGATGGAGTTTTCCTCTTACGTGCCAGGTTACAGCATTTGGAGGCACGGGATTTTGTGTCACCTCCATGTTCTGCAGGTGGAGAAGGGGATGCTGGAAACACTCCTTGGCTCATTGAGACTCTTGGAGAAGGAGAGAGAAAATTACTCTTTCATTATAAGGTTTGCCAAATGATCTCTGAGAAAATGTGATATCATTCATATGCATTGCCAAGCTGGAGAGATGCCGCACATCTTGGCAGTCATCTAGAGCTAACATATAATTCCTTTGGGTTGGTATGGGCTTTATCAGAAACAGCTCCATATGCAGTATTTACATAACTGTGGTGGAGTGTGAGAATAAACACAGCTGTGGCATTGCCCTAAATACTTCAATTCAGTGGGGAATTAAGGGAACTTTATCACTGAACTGCAGATAAACAGAAGTCAGTAAGCGGTGGTCAGTTTAGCCAGGGAACAAATCAAAACTACAATGGCTGGACTGCTGGAAATGTTTAAGTGCTTTAGTCTTGGAGTTTACTAAGGTCACTGGTATTTTTTTGCTTTTCAAAAAGTATGGAAATGCCATCAGTCAGCTGCTATACAGAAAGCATCATCCACATGGTCTGGTGAATCAAAGCAGCGTAGGCTGAAAGGCAGAAAAGGGAAAAGTTTATAGGGACACAGCACTTTCAGCATCTGATTGCCATCAGAGCCCATGGGTTTCTGGGAAGATTTTAGGTTTCTTTTAGTATCTCCATCCCAGCTGACTGTGGAGACAGGAGTCTTGGGTCTTCAGTGGAAATCTGCAAGCTTGGTTTCCAAACGTTTTCTAGTGTCGCAATCTTATAGCTTAGGCAGTTGAGGATTTAGACTGTCATCCTTAAGGTGTGTAAATAAAAAGTGCCCTACCTAGCAGCCTGCACAGGAGTGATGCTTGCAGATATATTTCTAGGGCTGATGGGAAAGTGTTGTGAATAAAAAGATTCAGTTTTAGAGCTGTCAAAGCAGCATTTATTCCTGTTTTGAACTAACTTTTGAGAAGTGTAACCTGTATTGTCCAGTCGTCCTGTTACTCAGCTCTACTAACAAGGTAGACTTTCCGCAGTTGTTAGTGTATCACCATCAAACTTTGATGACTGACAACCATTCCCCAAAACAGCTCCAGTAGAAGTCACCAAGAGTTGATATTTTAAGAGGGTTTTTTTCCAAGCATGGCTCAGTATGTCTGTTATGCATATGTATACTAGAATATATACTTTGGTATCACATTTGAATGTGCAGATATTAGAATATGCATGTTTTAGAACCCTGAAACAGAATTGTTAACAGCTGTCTAAGTTTTCATTGTTGTAAGGGAAATACTCTTGTACATAACTCTTGTACAAATACTTATAGTCACCGTCAAGGGAAATACACTTCGATGAAGGCCCAAGTAGCAAAATAGTTTTTTGTATGTAAATATTACCACTTGCTTTAAGGAAGAATTTACAAATTGGAGGTAAGCAAGTTGCCATTTGGAAACTCTTTCAGATCTAGATAATTTATTTTTAAACCAAATCCTGCTACAACTCTAACTTATAAAGAAATCATAGAAGTTTGCTGCTGCTCTTTACAACTGAAAGAGCAGCACATTCTTCTGAGTCTTTTTAGTCCGTGTTCAGCACTTTGTTTACTGCTTGATGTGCAGTGACTTTGTAGGTGGCAGTTCCCTTATAGAAACCACAGGCTTTGTAAAGAGCATTGTTTCGCACCATCCATATCATGCATTGATGTTTTTCAAAACCAGCACAGTGCTGGTTCAAAAAATGTTCAAATAATGTTCAAATAATTTTTGTTTCTAAAAGAAGTATTAAAATGGGAGACAGAGTGCTGAAAATCCTGATTGCTGCTCCTGGCCTTGTCTGGGTTCTTCACTTTTCTACTTTTTTTGGTGGTGAAATGGGGATGCTGTCACTGACCTCATTGGTAAAATGCTGTGAGATCTCCTGCCAAGAAGTGCTCTGTAGATAATAAGCAACATTTCACTGATTACAATGTACTTTGAAAATCCAAGCCTGCATAGTTTGTTTTCATTGATGGCTGCCTACAAGAAGAAGCTCAAACTCCAGCTCAAACGGCAACGAGAGAGCAGTGTTTCTGATGGGAAGACAGACCAGGCTGTGATAGCTGTGCATGACCATAATCATCAGTGAACACAAATGGCTAAATCATAACCATCAGGGAGATGGCTTTTTCTCCCAGTTCAGAAGAAGTGAGAGTGTGATTGGGAGCATGCATATCTATAAACATAGTTTTCTTATTCACCAGACCGGAATCATCTGACAGGGAATTTTACTTTTGGTACCTGAAGTTGAATGTTTGGTGCATCCTGGAGCAGCTAAATAAGAACCTTTATTTTCAGACAGTGCTGAGCTGCAGCAGCTTTACTGAGGAAACATGCTTTCTGAAAAATCAGCCCACTTTTTAAGCTATTCAGTGATTTAGGACCCTGAACATTTCAGCTGCTGAGTTTGGAAAATCATGACCTTTTCTATCTTTAGAACAGTGTCTATGTGGAGACCTCCCCTTCCCAAAATGGACAAACATGAAACCAGTGATCCTTGCTCTCTGAGCCCCAGAGAGCTGTGCAGATAGAGCCACCCTCTGTTCTGGTTTCTGCTCTGGTTTAACCAATTAATTAAAACCTCTTAATTGTTAGTTAAGCTCCAAATTGCAGGACTTTGTAATTGCGTAACAAATATTTGCATTACAGTGCGTTTTGAACCTCAACCTGAATAAATTCCACTGAACTAATTAATTTTCTGCTGCAGAAAGGAGTCATTGTGTGTCCCAGAGATTGGGCAGCCATACGCAGGACAGAAGTATGTGCTTAGGCTCAGATCCCAGGTCAAATTTGTGATAGTAACATTCAGGGGAAGTCACTGTACCTTTATAACGAAAAAGCACAAATGTGATACAGAGTTGAGTGATGGGCAATGACAAGAGCTTGGTTTTATAATTGCCACATAAAGATAAATAGGACTTTTACTCTGTGGGTTATTTAACAAATGTCCCAGTAAAAATGGCCCATAAGAGCACACAAAGCCCTACTAATAACTAATAACTTCACTGAGAACATAACTGAAATAGCTGTAGCTGCCTGTCAAAGCATTTTTGTTGTTGTTGTTGTTAGCAAAGGTGTTGGCGCATGTCCCATAACCACAATGAACAGGATTCGTTTTCCTGAAAACTGTGTTCGTTTGTGCATTTCAAACAACGGTGGTGGAGTGGAAACCTACACGATGGTCTAGTAGGCATAGTTTTTTTGAAAAAAACCTCATCTCTTTCCACAGGAGTTTGAAAATCTGCAAAATATGCCTGCCAGCAGCAGTCATATGGTTGTGGTTAGCACTTTCTTCTTGCCACTGTTAGCAGGATCTAAATGGAGCATTGAGGATGCTGGTAACTCCTGGAGAAGGCCAGTTGCAGTAGCCTCTGGCTAATGCATAGTGGTGTCACTGAAATCACAGTGCAATCCTAAGAGAATGTGTCTGTTTGGGATGAAGAATGGTTTTCATTTATCTCTGTAGGTGTAAAGTAAACACAGTGAAAAAGTCTGATTGTGCCATGATGCCCAGCTAAAGAAGGCAGCCTCTTATCCCTGGCTTCTCCCCAGTCATCTTCCATGCATTTCTGGGTGGCTGCCCTGTGAGTGAATGTTGCTCTTGCCTTCATATTTGAAACTCCTATTGATGTGATATATGTGGGGTTGTATCAGCATTGGCAGATCCCCTTCTCAAGGATTGAATCATAATGCCAGTACAGACCTGGCTTCACTTAAGAAGATCCTACTGTATCCAGGTGTTGTAAAGGTAAGTTTTTAGTGCTAAATCTCAATATTAGTATCATTCTTTTTAACTCATTGATATCACTAAGTGAGGTAATAAATTTAGCTGCCTAATAGTGTATGAATGAAGATAACGTTTTTCCCTCTATTTTTCTAGAATTATTGAAGTTCATTCACCTGATGCAAAGCACACTGTGGTGCTCAGGAGTAAGGATTCGGCGACAGCCCAGGCGTGGTTCAATGCCATCCACTCCAGTGTCAATGAGCTCATCCCCAGGGTGATTGCAGAGGTCAGAGACCAGCTGGGTAAAACAGGGATTGCTGGAAGTCGAGAGATTAGGCACCTAGGCTGGCTTGCAGAAAAGGTAATGAAAACATTCTTATTTTCGTTTCTAAACTCTCTCTCTCTTGCATTCTTCCTGAATTCAGACTTGTCTGGAAGTGGAGAGACTAAATGAAATTCTGGGATTTGATTTAGCTTTCCTTGAAGACCTTTCTTTTCTTAACATGCCAGTTTTTGTGCTTTAAAAAACTCAGACAAGTAGAAAATTAGAGGGTCCCCATAGTCTTTGCTTCTGTATGCCCATTAGCAAAGACTTTCCTGAGAGATCAAAAAGTGTCATGTCAAGTTCAGGTATGGGACATGAGTCACAAAAACTGACTCACACCTGCTGTTGTGAGTCCCATGATGTATACGAGTTGTCACCTTCCTGTTCCCAGCTTGGGGAGTAGCCGCTTACTTGGTCCGTGGTCTCCCCCTCTGCTGTGCCTGGAGCTGGGCATGGTCTGGAGCATGAGGTGGCATCCCCATTAAGCCTAGGACCTTGTTCTTTAATTGTAATCCTGTGTTTGAGCTGAGCATTGTAGAAGGCTGAGCTTGCAATGGCAACTCTCGCCCCTCTTGCAAAGTTTGAGTATGAAAATGTTTTACGCCACAGGGGAAACCTGATGTTCAGGTGTTCAAAAGTAATTTGGGATCTGTTGGCCTGTGGAAACACCACCCGATGGATGCATCAGTATGAAATGATCTGGTTTTAAATCAGTAGTCTCAGAATTTGTTTTAGGCACCGTACCAACTGACAAGTGTGGATTTACTTCGGTAACAGTGTTAGAACTGTGCCTCAAAATAATTCCCATCCAGCTACTGCCTGGGCAGCTGTTCAGAGCATCTGTGCCTCTCCAACTGGAGTGTGTGGAAAAATGGCTACTATGTACACACTGCCCTTTCAACCCATGCACCCAGGACAGATGTGGAAAACTGACTGCAGTTGCCCAGAAAAAAATTATTGTATGTTTTAACTCCATTTTGGATTTTGTAGATGAAAATAGAGGAGCCACAGGCACACGTGCCATATTTCTATCTAGTGTCTTTTAAGAAAGTACACCATTAATTGTTAGCACAACACGTGTCAGTCCACGCCGCTTGCAGTGACACAAAGATTACAAAACCTTTCAGGCAGATTTTTTATGTTTTCCTGTCTTTCCATCCAAGCTTGCACAGTGGGGATGACAGCACAACTCTGCAGCTTTGTGCTGTAAAATGTGTAAAAATTTGGGGAAATAATTTGGTGTTAAAGCACCAAAGAATTGGTAAGTAAATTTTAATAGTATTAAACTATACAGCCATGGAATCTTTAATCTTGTTTTCTCTTTTGTATTTCTATAAACTTATGAAAAGCTGAATATAAGAGGCTTTTTCTGTTGCAAAATCCTCTCCTCTGAAAGGGTAACTGCTCTGTAGCAGATCATATAGATCTTGTAAGTATAATGTTCACAGATCATCTTAAATGGACATATGGCATGCTTCTGGTTTATGAATTTCCTCTTCTTATTGTTAACACACAATATCCCATTCACATGCTTTTTTCTCCCTTTTTTTTTCCTTTATGGACTGAAATCTTATTTCATGTTGTTCATTATAGACCATTTCAAGGTCTTGATGAATTTAATAGTGAAACTTGGTTTGCCTTTATTAGGGTCATGCCGTGGCTCTATGTATGTTCCAGTGTATTTACAGTGTCTGCCACCAAGAATTAGCCTTGAGAGATTTGCAGTGACATTGTTACTAAAAATCCAACATGTTTTTCTCACTAAAAAACCTCCAGAGCTGTGCAATAGTAATAGAGTGAGCTCAAAAGTTCCCACCTTTCTCTCATGTCGGAGACCTGTTGAAAAGTAAAAATTCCTATGTATGGGAAAAAGCAATGTGAAATTCCTTTTCTTTTGTTACTGGACTGTGGGCTGTAAAGTGTGGATGAAAGAGTGATAAAGTGCAGGGTGGGAGAAGAAGGTGCATATATTGTATATATGAAAGCTCTTTATATACTGTTTCAGAGGAGGTGTTCAAAGCAGCTAGATGAGTTGCTGACCACAGATGCTCCTTGTGTGAAACCTGGGTTTGTCAGCAAGGAGAGAATAAATTCTGCAGTGATTTGTGGGAGCACACCATGAATACCAGTGTGGTTGGTTGACCCTGGTGGGACACCAGGAGCCCACCAAAGCTGCTCTACCATTCCCCCTCTTCAGCTGGATAGGAGAGAGAAAATAAAAGAAAGGCTAATGAGTTGAAATAAGGTCAGGGAGAAATCACTCACTGATTGCCATCGCGGGCAAAACAGACTTGACCTGGGGGAAAATTAAGTGAATTTATTACCAAACAAGCCAGAAAAGGCTAATGAGAAAATGAACCCAAATCTTAAAAAAAAACCACCTTCCCCTTGCCCAGCCCTTCTTCCCAGACTCAACTTTACGTGCAATTTTATCTACCTTTCTCCCCTCCCTGTGGCACTGGGGGATGGGAATGGGGGTTGTGGTCATTTTATCACACATTGTCTATTCTGCTCCTTCCTCCTCAGGGGCAGGACTCCTCACACTCCTGCCCTGCTCCAGCATGGGGTCACAGAATCACAGAATATGCTGAGTTGGAAGGAACCCACAAGGATCATAGAGTCCAGCTCTTGGCCCTGCACAGGAGTCACACCATGTGTTCAAGAGTATCATCCAAACACTTCTCACAACTCTGTCAGGCTTGGTGCTGTGACCACTTTCCTGGGGTCACAGTTCTAGTACCCAACCACCCTCTGGATAAAGAGCCTTTTTCTAATGTCTAGCTTAAACTTCCCCTGACACAACTTCAGGCCATTCCCTTGGTCCTGTCGCTGGTCACCACACAGAAGAGATCAGTGCCTGCCCCTCCTCTCCCCATCACGAGGAAACTGTAGCTGCAGTGAGGTCTCCCCTCAGCCTCCTCTTCTCCAGGCTGAACAGACCAAGTGCCCTCAGCCACTCCTCCCTCCCCAGGGAGACAGTCCTCCATGATCTTCTCCAACATGAGTCCTTCCCGTGGGCTGCAGGTCTTCACAAACTGCTACAGTGTGCATCCCCCACAGGGTCTCAGGTCCTGCCAGCAAACCTGCCCCAGAGTGGATTCCTCTCTCCATGGGTCCACTGGTCACGCCATGAGCCTGCTCCAGCATGGGCTTCCCACAGGGTCAAAAAACCATCTTAGACTGCAACTTTTAAGACAGCTATTATGGAATCATATTATGTTACTGACATAGCATATCCTTACAGTGAATTCTCAGGAAAATGGAACAACTGTAAGTGAGTTGAATTCCTCTGCTTGTTTGGGGAATGCAAAATGTAATCCCATTGATATTTCACTGTAATTTGCTATGATTACTCTCTGCTTTCATTAAGCTGTTTCCTGGGTTGACATTTTTTATGACTGCTCTAAACTTAGCTCTAAACTTCAACCTTCGTGATACTACAAAAATAGATTCATTAGGGGAGCCTCCCTCAGTGGGTAACATTAAAATAAATAGTAGGTTATCTAAGGTACTAAGCAATTGCATGCTAACGGGATTCTACCACCTTAAGTGAACTTCCCTGTGAAGACAGCCCTAAATTTGTGGTCTTCAGCCTGAAGCATCCATCTTGCAGATCCGCTTTCAGGTCCCTGGCTGTGCCCTGGGGTGGGCAGCGAGGGTCTGTCTGCAGGTAAAGCAAATAGCTCTGTATCACTTTAAGAAAGCAAATGCTCACTGTGGCCTTCTTATAGATAAGGAGAAAAACAGCCAGAAGCAATCATTAGAGATGCCATATTCCCTCTTTTTATTAAGGAAGTAACATTGTCCTGACCTTGACCTTATGAGGAGGGTTTCTAAAGCTGACCGAGGATTAGGGAGTTGTATTAGTCACCAGCATCCTCAAACTTCTCTGTAACTAAAAGAAATATCAAGTATTGGTTTGTAACGAAGTGTGTGCACTCCTCATCACCTTGTATTTCCTGTATTTGTCTTTTCATTTCAGCAACACCTGTGCAATTAACAATCATGCAAAGCATGAGGGAACAGTTACATGTGGGTTTTAATATTTCCAGATCCTGTCTTTTTTTACTGCTCTCTATAAAGATACTTTTAGTGCCTAAATAAAAAAAGGCAAGTTAATAATGTCATCCAAACTGAGGAGCTTTTCCATGTGTGTGTTAATTGTTCCTCTTCTTTCCAGAAATGCTTTCAATCCTTGTAGAAATGTATTCTCCAGCTTTCTTTTCCGCTTTTTTTAATACTGCTGTACATCTCATGACTTACAGAGGAGCTGAAACAGGAATTGCTGCTCTCCTCCTTATGCTTATCCACCTACCACTGAGTTCCTTCACAAGGAGCGAATTCTGAGGAGAGCTAAACCACTGAGGAAGTGGTAGTTTATTTTATCACTCTCCAACGTCTGCTCCAATGGACCAAGATATCATTGGCAAAAGCCTTATCTAAATTTTTGCCTCTTTAATGCAAACACAAAAAGGTGTTCTGGCAAAGGGGGTTTTGTAAAGGTAGCTTTTGCCAATTCAGCAGTCAGCTGTACAAGCAAAAGCATTACTGGCTTCAGGGGCAGCTGAAGCTGTAGCCAGGCACCAGCTTCAAGCTGGGTCAGTTAAAATATCCCAGACTAAATGAAACACTGAGCTGTGCATCTCTCCCTGTCCTCTCTGCGCCAGTGACACTTTAAATGTAGGTTTGGAAGAAGGAGAAAGTGCTTCTGCAGCCAGAGACTATTTTCTTCTCTGGAGGTCAAATGTCTTACAGGCAGTGGACTTTTAAAAATTATCTCCAAGCTCATTTGAGAAACTTAAAAATAGGAAATGCTGCAAGTTGTCTTTTAGAATGTTAATTTTTGAAGTTACAGAAAAAAGGCCCTTCTGGGCTTTTCTCATTAGGTCTTAGCCCCAGCACTTGGTTCCTGTTCATGTTGCTCTGCCTGGGCAGGGCAAGTGTGTTGCTGATCCCTCAAATCTGGTGTGGGTTTCAGAAGAAAAGACCTGATATTGGAGGGGGAATAACCAAAGCAGCATGGTGAATTGGAGTTGTTTTTCAGCTCCTGACACTATCTCCAAAATGAAAAGTGTGTTAATATATTACAGGCTGTTCAGTCTCCTCAAACCTTAGATAACCATATCATTGTGTTAGCACTGAAGTGTGAGGCACATCACAGCAAAGTGATCTTCTTCAGTATCAAGCTGTATGTTGCAGTATTATATTTATCTTCCTGCTCTCGCTCTAATTCAAAGGAGTTGGTGATAACAGTAATATTGTGAGATGAGCAAGCTGTCCAAACAAGATTTAGGCAAATGACATGGAAGTGTATTTGAGGTTGTTTTTTTTCCCCAGTGTGAAATGAAAATGTTTCTGTTTTACCATTTCCTTTGGAAGTATGTTCACTAGTTAGCAAAATAACTAGGCAGCAATAGAGCTGCATTGTTATTCTCATCACAGATAAATGAATTTTCAAAGAAGTGGAGATGATCTTCAGTTTTAAAGTTTTATCAAATTTCCAAAGTGTAAAAGTGAGCTTAAAATGTCTGTGCATGAGAAAACCACCAGCCCATCACATAGTTAAAATATTTTACCATTATTTAACGTTATGAATCTGATTTTATCTGATATTATTTATTTATATCTGACTTTTGTCGCCTTCCCTTGAAGCACAGCATCTGCTAGGCAGCATTTTAAAAAACATGGCACAACCATGTCCGTGGTTGTAGCTGGTTCCCCTTAGCACTCACAGCTCTTCCATCATGGTGGTGGCAGTGCTGGTAAAAATCTCCTTACTTTCAGAGGGACACCATTAGCTTTCTGCAGGTTTTATGACAAAGGCAGATCCCAGTGCAAGACAAATAGTGAGAACCTGTGGCCAGGAGGGGATCGGGAAACTGCTGCTTCATTAGGCAGTGTCTAACTCTTCCTGTGGGGTAGCTGCCTCGTCAGGCTGCACATTCTGAACCAGCGGCATTTTGAGGAATAAAATCCAAGATATACTAATCCCCAGGTCTTTTTTCTGGGCCTGGAATATACCTGTGCATGTTTAGGCTGAGATTGCAGCAAGCTTTGGGTTGTATTGTTCTCAACCCAGTACAAATCAGTGTATTATTTAACCAGATAAATAGCCTGCTAGAAACATGAGTATGTGAAGAAAAACTTATTATTGAATGCCTAACTTATTTGCAAGTAAAGTACACGTTCCTGTAGCACGGTCTTTGAAATGCCTGATCTCTACAGGGATTTTTTTTTCTCTTTTCTGTGTTTTCTTTACTAATGATCCAGGCAGGTTTGGAAGTATTACCCACCTGTCATGCCCAGGAAGAAGAGCAAGGCAATTTGGCCCTGGCCTCCTGTTTTCAGTAGTTAGAGAAGGATGCAATTTCTCATATTGATAATATATATATGGTCATAATCTTAAAATTAATCTGACCTTTTCGAGATTATACATACCTCAAATTGGAACCTTCTTTGTGTCCTAAATTAGACATTGCACTTTTAAATGGCAGGTAATGACTTGCTGTGGAGCACCTACATCCAAGTGAAGAATCCTGTCTTTTTTCCCATGTCACTTAACCTTGCAGCCTGTCAATACCGGAACTTATTTGTTTGCTTTGTAAAACACCAGAACAGAGCTCTTAATTACATTAACAGTCTCATTAGCTGGGATAACGATCAGCCTGTTCTTAGGAAAGACGTAAACCTGAAATAGCATGAAGAGTAATTTCCTCTTCCAGCTTCAGCAAGGTTCCTCCACAGGCCACTTTTATCAGCAGTGACATTGTTCTCTTCTGCTTTATGTGCTTCCAGTAAATGGCTACATTGAGGAAAACTCAGCCTTTTCATTCACTGTACTGTTTTAAAGGCTTTGCCAGCCTTTATCTATAATACACATGCTATTTTTTGCCATACCAGTGAGTGACAAGCAAATCATAAAATTAAATCAGGTAGACATGCTGCAAGGGGATTGGAAAGAAGAATAAGTAAATAATGAAGAATTATTGGAAAATTATGGTAAATGCATGACAGACCTAAACTCAAAAGTGTGTATTTCTGCAGTACAGTTGGCTGTTATAGTGAAGGAAAACTCCTCTATTAGATAATTATGGAGCACAGTTAAATAGCAAGTGAGCACTCTTGTGCCTGTGGTAGCCTTCAGGTGTGAGATTATTCTTGCAAAATTGAGCTGCAGTTTAAACTGGGCCCTATCCTCTTGCCCTTCCCAGGAGTGCTGCATTAGTTCTGCTTGGATCCCAGCAGAGGTAATCACACCTTTCCCAAACTCCCTCTGCCTCAATTGTGGATTAACCTTATGGATGGTTAGATAACTTTTTCCTTAAAATACAGTGTATTGCTATCACTATTCCTGTGAACCCCAGGAATGATGAGAAAGTTCCTTTTTATAGTGATCCCGCCCTGAAGCTTTATTTAGCTTCTCCCTTCCTGCATCAGGAGGAATTCTGAGCCCAGAGATGTGGCTCGTGCTCTGGCAGCTGTGCAGGCAGGGGGACATGAACTGCAGGTGGGACCCACAGTGGCCTGTGGCTATGCTGTGAGAGGGACCTCTGCAGATGTCTGGTCAGCAAACCCAGGGCAGGGTGTGAGAGGGGAAATGATAGGCTGTAGCTTGGATGCAGGAGCGGATGCCAAAAGGAAATGGGGAGTTCAGTGCCTCCTTGGGGTGTGGGAGCTGTTTGTCGCGGTTTCTTCAGCCTGATAAGGTGGTGGGACCACATCCCCTTCTGGTCCAGAGCACATCCTGATGTGGTCCTGAGCACTGGCTATTTTAACAGTGTGTCTGCCATGCCATGGCTCTTTCTTCTAGATAACCCAAACTGGAACTGCTGTTTGGCTGGGTTGGATTTTGTTGCACAAGGTGCTTTCTAGATTTTCGTAGATGAGGAATTTTATTCCTAGATCTTGCTAAATTTTCAGGATGTTAGACCTCTCCATCTTTTGCCTTGACAGCTGCAATTGGATTTGTCCAAAAGGGTCTGTCTGCCCTCGCTCACATGTTGGGTCAGCTCACCTTTTGGGGCTTCACAGGTTTGAAAGTCTGTGTTTGAACATATTTGCAGTAAAGTTCAGTTGGAAAAAAAAGCAGCAAAGGTACAGGTATGATGTGAAGGAAGCTTTGATCCCCTTCTTTCAGAGGCAGGAAAAGGCTTCCTTTTTTCTCTCAGCCTCTGACAGAAAATATTGCAAGAAAGACAGTGAAGGAATTGGAGACAATGATGCTCCTTGGTTTTCAAATGTGATTTAAATGCAACATGATCCCCTTAATAAAACACATGTTGCATAAGGAAGCAGAGACCTCTACTGAACCCAAATCTGGCCCTGCTGTCAGTGGGGAGCAGAGGGTGCCCTTCCCAATTCTTTTAAGCACTTAAGTACCGAAACAACTGATCTGCTTCTGCCCCAGTGTGTTCCTGCCTCCTCTCACTGACGCAAGTAGGGTGTCAGCAGTGGTGAGTCAGGAACAGGGGGGTGTCTGTTCTTGCCCAGCTTTGGGATGCAGGGTGGGAGATAGCAGACCATCATAAGGCTGAGGAAGGTGTGGAGCTCATCCTGGGCATTTGGAGATGCTGTGGAGTCATTGTCCAGCGCGAGGAGGCTTCTATAAAGGCCATGCTTTGGGGCAAACTCAGCTGAAACAAAGAGCAAGGCAAACGCAGTCTGAGCAAGAAGAGAGCCCTAAGCCTTGATCCCACTGACTTGCACTGACCTGAGCAGCCCTGTGGACACCCTTCAGCCCTACATCCCACTTCACTTGTGTGGAACAAGCAGACTTGCTCTTACACCTCCAGGGCTGATCTGCCCTGAGTACCTATCAGTGAGATGTGAGGGGTGCTGGGAAACAGTTTTGCAAGAGCTGTGCCCTTGCACTCTGTCTGTTTGCTCATTTGTCTGCATTTCTGTGATTACAGGCTGCATGTAAGAAGCTTGAAAGGACAGGGATTGTCTATCTTAGAAAATCCTAGATTTTCCAAACATTAAGTTCCCATCAAACTGCATTTTCTCTGTTCAAAGTTACCTTATTATCATTTGCTGGTTTTGTCTCCTGAAGTTAAAAATCACGTTCAGGGGAATAGAGGGGCCCATTAGGGGTGTGTTGACCTTCAGGCTTTGCCCAGTATGAATTCCTCTCACCCCAGTCATCGTTTTTGTTTTTTTTTCTAGCACAACAATACTCCCATTTCAGCTTTTTGATTAATGTCATGAATAAATAGATCAGAAAGCAGCAGAATAGACCATAAAAAAGCCTCTTCTCTCTGCCCCGCAGCCATTCTTTCCCCAGGTCCCTCAGCTGTTCCCCAGGGAAAATTTCTGGCAAAAATGGAGCTATTCTTAGTAAAAATATTCTAATTTAGAGGGAAACATTTGGGTTTTTTCCCTGTGTTTTTGCATAGTATTGCCCCATCCTGCTCACCCACTCAGCTTGCAATCAGAGGTGTGCTGTCTCTACCCACAAGTGCTTTTAGGACAGATGAGCTGCTTAATGTTTGAGAGGTGTTGCAGAAGAGCAGCGTATCACTGCTGGTACAAGCAGAAGCAGTATATGCCTTATATGCTATTTTGCTAAACAACTGTTAACAGAGAAAAATAAACAGTTTTTCTAAATATATCTTGAGGAGAAGTCATGTTCTGTGTTGGAAAGGAGGGATTGACCTTTGGAAGAAGAAGAGAGCTTAAAAAATAGTGAAGAAGTTTTTTTCATCATGGCAAGACATTCATTCAACGCAAAATCTGCAAATTCAGTTCAATTTTAATGCTCAACCTCTGTTTATATAATAAGTTCCTAAGGCTATTAATACCAGCTTTTTACCTTATTATCAAATCCTGTAAAAATAAAATTATACCCATAATACCATGACAGCCCTTACAAAAATGTGCAATTAGACAATTATATTGCAGCACAGCAACTCTGTAGACTGCAGGGAGGTATTTCTCTTACAGTCTAATTGTTGTATCAATAGCATTTTCAACACCCTTGGTTACTGGGGAAGAAAGAACATGCTGATACCGTACGTAAAATAGCATATTTTGAAGTTCTGATTTCAGGGCCTGACTGTGGCAGAAGTGCTTGACTTACGAGTAAAATCCTTGTAATAACTGTACTTGAAAAAAATCCACAATTGAAAAGATTTCATGTATCATTCCTCTCCTCTCTCCCACTCTTAAACTAATGATTGTTTTATTTTAGTTATTTTAAGATGGGAAATGTTTTGACAATGGAGTTTTAACTAAAAGAAATAATAGTGCTGATTCAAAAAAAAAATCCATTTATTTCCTTCTCCCAGATTATTCAGTTCTGAAGATTTATTTCTGCCTGCAGAATTATTCCCTCTGCTTAAATGGACAGGAATTGATAGTGCACATCACGATAATTAGTATAACGAGTCTCCTAAACCCCAAACCCCACAGCTACCTCTAAGCTCCACATTGTCTTTACTGTAACGTAAATAAAAGCTTTAGGAAAGGACTGAAAAAAAAAAAAATTGATAGTGAGGGAGCCTCCTTACCCTCTCCAAGGGATTTTCTCTACTCATTTTTAATGAGGCCTGTATTAGTTGTCATTTGTACCTTCCCTGATGAATAGTTTGGAAGAAAAGCTTTCTCTGTTCACAGCGAAATTTGTGCCAAGTTGCTGACCTTTGCTTTTGGTGAGACCTTATTTGAGTCTTAGTCCCAAGCCCAAACATGTTGCTGGATCAATCATGTTGATTTTTGGCTCCGATAGCAGTGCGCGGCTAATGAGTTGTACTGTGTACACGTTAACCTCAGACCTGGCAGAGCCTGTGCCAGGCACAGAGCAAAACTGGGCTGGGGCTGCAGGAAAGACGTTCAGTGCTGGCATCTTAATAAAAAGAGGCAATTAAAAACAGCAGAACAGTATCGCAGGTTCATTGCTTGTGGGATGTAGGATTTAATCAACACTGGAAAAACAAACTGCCTTCTCTCTGTTTGGAAAAAAAACCACCCTCAACACCATAAAGGTGCTTTATGAACTGTGAAATAGAGAGGAAAGCCTGAATGTTTAAACAGTAAGACAATGATTCTACTACCTAAAGGGAATCTACTTCAGGGAACAGCCTTTGAATGACATTAGATTTAACCTTGTCAGAGCTTACAATATGTTGACTATCACGGCATTGCAAGGAATTTGGGAGCATTGGGTTTTTTTTTTTATTAGAAGATACCTTATTTGCCAATACTTCAGAAAAATTTTCCTTTCTTCACAAGTAAAATTCCTAAGACCAATTGTTGAATTACCACAAACAGCCAGCATCACTGTTTCTGATAATTTCAAAAAGTAGCATTTCTCTGGAAGGACCACATTTTTACCTCAATTTAAAATTGCAAATCTAGGGAGAGACAGAATTTTGCTAATGATCCTTATGGAGAGATAGACCACAGTCCCAACATGCACAATATCCTTCTCCTGACTGTTTTCCTCACTTAAATGATAAGGAAAGGAAAGAAGATTTGGTCAGTTACTACATAAGAAAACAACATTTTCAATTTTAGGGTAAGCCCTAAACAACTAGTTGCAGGGGACAGAGAAATAGAGACAGAATAAATTTGATTTCTACAGATCACACACAGTTTTGTGTCCTCCTCTTTGTGCAATAAAAACTGATCAATAAGGCTGAAAGACCATTACTGCTTCAAACAGAAAATCCAGTGAAATCAAATGGAAAAAAACACAAAATACAGAGAGATGCAATCTTTGGTGTTCACATTAGACTTTGGATGAAAGATAGGAAACAGATGAAAGAGGCAGGGTGAGAAGGGGGATCAGTGGGTAAGAGCATTGCTCCTGGTAGAGCTCCCCAAACATGAAACATTTCTGTGGTCTGGAGAGGGTGGACGTGAAAGTAGTGAAGCAGCCTCACACTCACATGAGGCATTGAGGACTTACTCAGACATACATACAAGGGGATTAGAGAAATTACGTACTGTCGTGTCACACCTGACCTCATGGAAGAACCTGTTGGAATTATACTGGATTTTTTCCAACACTAGCATGGCACACAGAAGTCATGAAATTTCAACAGATATATGGTACACCATCCTTAGTAATAACCGCTCAGTAGGACCCGTAGAAGGCTCTGCAATTGATTTTAGGGCTGTGCTTGCTGAAATGTCCCATGAAATCACTTTTTTTTGTTTTTTTTTTTTGGTCTAATGCTGTCATGAAGTATTTTTCTCTTCTAACAGCTTTTTTTCAGAAAAGTCAGACAACAGCAGTGGATTCACAGGTATAGCAAGCAACAGAAGTTAAACTTTTTGAAGATGGGAATCAGAAGAGTCACTGCTAAAAGACTGTAGTATTTAGATGTCACACTGTTACAAACAGTGAGCCATCTTGTCAGCAGCTCCAGCAACTACAGCAAAAGCACAGCCATTCTCACCAGCTCCAACTACAGGATTGTTTAGGACCATCTTGGAGACCTAGGTGGATACCCTGGAACACTTCTTTTAAGTACAGGGATTTCCACTCCCTCCTTTAGAAGGGTGTATTGGCTTGTACGGAGTGCCTGTTCAACAGTAAGGGTACAGAAAGGGGATCTGGAGCCAAAGGGGCTGTTTCTTTTGGTGTATGTCTGAAGGACTGTGTGGAGGTCTGGGCCTTCTGCTCCCAATGTGGTGATGCTGCTGTTGAAGATAAATGGACTTACCAAAGGTTTTCCAGGGATGTTATTTGGATTCCCTGCATTTCAGGTGCTCTTACAGTAACAGTAGCCCTTCTGGAAGGAAGCACCTGGGTTTTAATCACTAACGACTGTTACCCACAGTGAAGATTCCCAAAACTGTGTGAATGCATCGTGTTATTGTTGGAGCTTCTTTTATTTATACATTTCTGCTGAGCAAATGCTGCTGTGCAAACATTCATTTGTTGATCTTGTGCTGAAAATAGTTGCAGACATTGGCCAGAGTAGCTGCTGATGTGTAGGGTGGCTATAGCTGCTGTTTTGTACTTCATGCTGGAAATGCCAGTGATGTTTATGGAAATGGCTCTAGAAGGTTCACTTTGAGGAGAAGCCTGCTATGGGAATAGAAGCATATTCGTTTGTGAAATAAAAAGCTTGTACATTACTATGAAAAGAAGTGTTTTGTGGTGTTGTCTCTGGCTTCTTTCACCCTAGGAGACAGTGCTGGTCTCTTCAGGTTGGGGAATGCATTAAAGCTTCATGTTTGAACACACACTTGTATTCATTTCACTTAAAAAATGCTTATTATCAATATGTTCTTTGGATCTCTGAGTCACAGGATTAAAGAATACATTAACATTCTCCCACCTAAAATTTCAAAACAGAGGTTTAAATCTGCTTTCCCAGAACTGCAGGCAGGTGTTTACAAGGCAAAGGCAATTGGAAGAAATGGAAGAAGCCGGAAGTGTTGCAGAGAGAAGTGTGGAGAGGGGTTGCACAGCTGCATAGGGTAATGTGAGAACCTTTTACGTGATGTTTTTGTCTGGATGCTCCCTGTTTTTGTGGGTTTTGGGAAAGCTGGCTATTGAGAATAAGTTGACTTGCTGTTGGATTCTTTGTTGTTGCAAGAGTCTGAAACGAGGAACAGAGCAGCACTGATTCCAGGACTGAATGTTGTGGTTAATAACTTAATAATTATATTAGTATAAGAGTGCCTAGGGAATAGCCAAACCTGGAATGCCATTGTGTAAGATTGCAGCATAAACAGTACCAAGAGAAGCAGACTCTGCTCCAAACTATAAACATCTGAGTAGGCAAGGAGAGGAAAGAGGAGACACGGAACCACATATCAGATGATGTGTCTCTGCTGTGGTTTTTGTTCTTGTGGGACACAAGCCAAATGAATGAGTGCAGAAAGATGAGTTAGAGCCTGGGAGAAAGGAAGTGTGGGGACAGTACCTTTCATAACTCTGTAAGATTAATTCTTCACAGCTGCAAGGAGATCTCAAAGAGATGAACTTCAGCTTTCCTGTCTTCTCAGCCTTCAGATTGGATAGAGGGGCTGTTTGCACTCATAAAAGGTCATGTACATCATGAGTTTCCATTAGCCTGGACACATCAAGTAAAACTTCATTTTCTAGCCCCTTCAAATAACTTAAAACATCTGCTTGGATATTTGCAAACACAAGCAGAAGGAATGTGTTGTGTGTACAGGGTCACATCCAAGTGAGTGAAAAATTCTGAATAACAATGACAAGGAGACAAACACTAACAGATGGTGGTTACACACCTGTAGCCCTGTGTGGACCTGAAAAGGGGTTCACAGTTTTGGGAACAATAGCATTACAGGCTGCTCTGCTAAGAAATGCAGTGTAAGAATACCAGTCTCAGAAGTAACACAGATCTCGGACTGCTTTTCTACCAGGGAAGCAAATAACCCCCATGTTGCCTTGTGTCAGCCCCAGAGGTCATTAGCTTAGTGCCCAGGATTCAGCAGCAGTGAAGGTTATGTGCATGAGCAGATAGCAGCAAATGAAGTTTGCTCCAGATCTCTTCTTTCTCTTCTCCTTCTGTCACTCCATTGCTCCTCAGCATGCCCCATCACTTGACTGGCCCTTTCTCTGATGTTAGCTGGATTATCTGAGCATCCCTGCTGACTGAGGATGTGCTTTTGAATAAACGGTGCTTTTAAAGGGATGCTAGTTGTATGCATGAAAATGTGGTAATAGCTAGCCTGATTTCCATCTGGCATAATTTAGGAGTAAATCTATTGACGTCAGTAAAATTGAAAGGATATAAATATAATTGAAGTCAGATCCTGTATTTTTAAGGTTAAGCCTAAAAAATGCTGTAACTTACTCTCCCCCCTTCCACCTTCCTTTCTTTTCTCTTTCAAGATCTGCCACAAAATTAAATGTCTTAATTGGGATTTCATCTATTTCTGCCCAGTTTAATCAAGGATCTGTCAGTAGGGAATTTTAGGAGATGCAGAGGTGAAGCCTTGCTGACCCCCTAGCTATCTTTAGAAAACCTTGCTGGCTGCTGGTGCTGAAAAACCACTGCAGCAGTTGTTCTTTCTTGCCTTGGTCAGTTGTGTCAAGCTGTCTATCTGTAGCTATGTTTAGTTCAAAGCACAAACATGAGGCAGGAATGGAAGCTTTTTGGCAAGCAAAGAACCTGATTTTCAACCCATTCACACAGAATGGTGTTAATTAATAGATTGTTTTCTGATGAATAGTTAATTGTGCCTGACTGTTTTCCATATGGCTAAGGAAATAAAAAAGCCAATGAGGACATGTTATTTAATAATCCAGAAATTTTGGTATGAAACTGCTGGTATGATATCCAATGCACTCCCATTTGCTATACTTCTAAAATGGGTTATGTGAATATTAGCATATGACCATGTAATGAAATACAGTTTCTAATTTTCTTTTTGCAGTGTTACTCAACTGAATTACTGAAAATTTTTTATACCAGTATCTATAAGATATTTAGGCCAGTACAAACTACAAGAGAGATCTCAATGAAAAGACAAATATTTACCTCTACCTTAGGAATAAAACTGAGAGAAATAATTCATAAAATTTCCCAGAGACTTCAGGGCAAGTCCATTTCTAACACCAAGGGTGGAATTAGGTGTAGTCACTTGGTAATATTCACACGTATTTGTCTTCTTGGAGTTTCCACTTTCTTGTAGGTGCAGAAGTAATAGCAGCTCTGTGATGTTCGTGTTATCCTCAGCCAGTTCATCCTGTAAATGCCTGGCACTTGCTGGCTGGGGTGATTTATTAGCCCACAACAGGAAAGAAACTTCCATTGATCAAATCAGTTGGTTCATGAGATTGTATGTCTCTTGTGCCAAAAATACTTTCTCTTTGGATATGTGATATGTTTGTTAAGAGATCTAAAAGTCTATTTGCTGTTACCAGGAAGTTCTTAATTTTATTAAATTATGTGTTCCAGGGATAGTTCTAAAATCTGAAATCTTAGTTTCCCATCCTGGCCCCAGGTAGATAACCTGTAGCATGGAATCTGTTTATCCTAACTTTGGAAATTAACTTTATTCCTCCAAAGTTTTTATTCTAGAAGAATGTTCAGTTTTCAGCAGACTTTTCTGTGAGTAGTTAAATGCTGTGATTACTTAAAAAATACGAAACACTGAGAGTTAGAACCAGATAAAGAGCATTAGCTTTCAAAATTGCATAGCTTTTAGCATGTAATTTGCTGATATTTGTAGGATTTGTGTCTGAAGATTGATAGGCCTAATTGTGTATTTTTTAGTAATCTGGACGACATAACATGGCACAGCACTAAATCCATTAGTTCCATGTGGCTAATTTAAAGCTTAGCATAGGTAACTGCCAAGTAGAAGATTCTTTGTCTTCCTTGTGTTGCTTTGTTAAGTATTCATAGTTTCTATTAACACATGTCCTTCAATATTTGCTATTTTTTTTGTCGTAGATAGTAGATCAATTGAAAGAGTTGTTGCCATAAATCCCTGGGCTCTGATCTTGTCAGGTCTTGTAATATAAACAGTATCTGATCTGGGAAAGTGATGCCTCTTGAGAAGTGTCAGCTCACATCCTGACCATAGGTGCAAACCTCATAGCTTGAATGCTTTTATTTTAGGGATATTTCTTCTATTTCATCTCCTGAAATAAAGAGGCTTTATGAAAGCTGAGCTCTCGTTTTTATTATATGTTCCTAGCCACAGAGAAAAGCTTGAAACTATGGCATGTCAGCAAAGCAAAAAGGCTTGATGTATCAGCAAGAATTAAAAATGTATTTTAAATACCAAGCAAACCTCAGTTGGATTTTCAAGCCCCACTTGACATCCCCAGGGGAGCTTTGGCTGGCTAGAGTTGGTAATAGTGGTTTCCTATTAAAGCTGCCTTGTCAGTTATTTTTGCGACATCAGGTATGTGTGTGTGTTTCTTCATGTACCAGATGGTTAGTGATGACAGCTGTCCAGCACATCACAGACCAGTGACAAACTGGAGTTATCCCCTAGCTCTGAACTTTCTCTCCTGCATTCATCCCACTTGCCCGTTTCCTCTGTGACCATTGCTCTCCTGAAATTACTTTGGCAGGGTTAGAGTCATGAGCATCTTAAAACTACATTTAGCTAAAAAAGCAGATTTCAGTTTTCTGTTAGTCTCCCAAAGCATGTAGTGATACCTGAACTCACAGTATCCCCAGGACCACAGTGGCATGTGCTCCAGTATGGGCAACAATTTCTTAATGGTGAAACTGGCCAAGGACTATGGTAGAGTAGCTGGGAATTTCTGTCAGGAAGGGTTTTACAGAACAGTCTAGGCAAATCTTGGGAATCAAGTCTGTCCTCTCCTGAGCAGAGTTCATGTTTCAAGTCATCTAGGAGGTTCCTGGAGTTATGTGGAAGATAACATCCTGACACAGCCGTTGAGGGAGCCAACTCAGGAAGGCACCTCACAGACCTTTTGTTTGCGAATTGGTCGGTGATGTGACGGCTGGAGGCCGTCCTGGGCACAGCGATCACGAAACGCGTTTTTGATTTTTGGAGAAGGAGGGAAGTCAGCAGAACTGATGCCTTGGACTTCCGGGGGGGTAGACTTTTGCCTTTTTGGGAGACTGGTTCAGAGAGTCCCATGGGACTGAAGGGCAGAGGAGTCCAGGAAGGCTGGGCAGTGTTCAAGAAAGAAATCCTAAGGGCGCAGGAGGAGGCCATCATCATGTGCCAAAAGATGAGCTGGTGGGAATGAAGACCAGCCTGGCTGAATGGGGAGCTTTGTCTGGAACTCCGGAAAAACTGGGGAGTTTACAGCCTTTAGAAGAAGTGGCAGACAACTCAGGAGGACTACCAGGATGTTTTGAGATTATGCAGGGAGAAAATTGCAAGGGCCAAACCCACGTAGAAGTTAATCTGGGTACTGTTGTAAAAGACAAGAAAAAATGTTCCTATATATAATACATCAGCACTACATCTACTGCATAGATCCACCATGAAGACCTCCTGGATGGTATCCCAGCTCTCCAGCACCTTGCTTGTTGCCAAGGTGTAGCAAACCTGTTTGGTGAGCAGAGGTCTCTTGGAGCTCAACTGTATTTCTGGGGAAAAAATCATCCTGCCCATCAGATAATTCTGAATTTGAGAAATTAAAACGGAAATTACATGTTTAAGTTCCAAGCCCCCTGCCCCCCCAAGAAAAGCAGGTATGTTGCTTGAGTACCTTACATAGCTTGTGGAGATCTGTTGTACTGATGAAGATACAGAATTTCTAGCCATTTTTAAAAAAGATAATAAAAGAGGTCTCAAATAATTGAATGGCTTTAAAAATTACAACCAGGTAAATAAATAAATCATAAAAAGACTAATATAGGATTTTTTTGTTATAATTACTTACTTAAGCATCTAAATAAGTAGATTTGGATTCCAGATTGTAACTAATTTTCACCAAATTTTTTCAGACATTTGTGACTGTTCCACATTTTTTTCAAAATTAAACCACATTATTAAGGATTCTAATTGAATTTTTGCTTTTTCAATAGGGCTTCCAAATATTTCTCAGCAAGTTCAAAATTCCAGCTGATGAAGCACAGCATACAGACTTTAACACCTTTTTTTGAAGATAATACGTTTTTGTGTCAGGCTTGTAGTGAATCCACTCATTTGCTTGAGGTCATTAGTTGCATTGAAGTCTATCAGTATTACTGAACATTGATCCATGACACACAGACTGAAACAACACAGTATTCTGGACTGTTCTTCAGACAGCATAATAACAATGAGGATGAAACATCTTGTTCTCTCTGTATTGCTCCCCTACTATTTTTGTTCCACCACTTGTGATTTATTATGACTCTTGAGTAAAGTAGTCAGAACTGTCAGTCTTCAAAAGGTACCATTCATGCTGGACCATTATTTCTGAGGTGGAATATTAGGAAAGACAATTTGATGGAGAAAGGCACAGAACATCTCCTGGGACAGATTTCCGTCACTGTGGTTTTAATGTAGACATCGGTCATTACCTGTCCTTCACCAAACAGACACTGTAATAATTTCAAATTGCATTTTTCATGTTTCAGCCATCATTAAAAACTACAAACTGCTTTCAAATCAAAAGTCCACCTCCAGCACTCATATTTGATTAGAAGCTGTTGAAAAATTATTTTGAGATGATGTTCTGAAATCCACACAGTTTTACTGAACTGAAAGATGACATGTGTGTCTCTTGTGCGGCAATGGGTATTATTACTCATTTTTCCTGTTGTGGTATCCATTTGATCAGTTACTGTTATGCCCCGGTGATGGTGATGGGCCCCCTCAAACATTGCTTCGCCGTGGCCTGAACAGAAAACTGCTCACAGCAGAACTCCAGCATATAGTATATATATAGCATATCTATAGCAGAGTATATGCATAGCATAAACAGGACCTGCAGGTCACAGCAATGGTTAGTGTTGTTCTTGCTATCCTGGAACATACCCGTTTTCCCCACCACAGAGTAACAATATCCATTCTTGAGCAATTCCGTAGGAGATGTGGTAGAGCTTCCAAAGCTCCCCATCTGTTGTGATTTCCTACACAAAGCCACTCACAATGACCCCTCTTCTTCTGTGGCTGACCCTGATGTGCAAAACAGCTCCGTGGACTGAAGAACATAGACAACCATGCTGCTCTTCTTCTTAGTTTTTCCCATGGCAAGTCTGGCTTACTGGAGGAAGGGGACTGCTCCATTTTCAAGGGAAGTACAATGTTTCCCCTCTCAGTACTAGGTTTATTGTTCTTTTTGATCCAGTGATTATTTTGGAGAGAACACAGCTGTTCACCTTTTCCAGAATTAAGCTGTGATTTAGAAGTACAGTTTCTCCCATATTTTAACTTTGTGATTTTTATTTTAAATATACCAGCTTTTTGGTGATAAGTTCATGAGATGTTACAGAAAACACGTTTACAGCCATTCTCACCTACAGTCTGGAGAGCCCAGATAAATAAATAAATAAATAAATTTATAAATAAATAAGCTATGCCTATAAATAAGCTATGCATGAACACACAACAGAGTCAAAAGTGTCTGCTAACAGCAGCTTCCCTTTTATGCTGACTGTGTGGTGTGAGCATGCTAGAAGAGAGATAGATTGTGTGAAACACAGGTGCTGGTAGGTCGAGCAGTTGCTGGCAGGCCATGGAGGTAGGGAGTTGTGATTGCCTCCACTTTTACAGAGGTTTTTTCCTTTTGTAGAGCGGTTTTGTGCTCATCTCCACTCTTCAGGCTTTCCATTCACTTGTTCAATCAGTATAACTGATTAGAAAATCCTGAGGTTAATGGTATTTCCTTTCCTTTTGTCCTCCTTCCCCTGTGCCTCTTTTATAAGCAGTACTAAAAATGTGACCTCTTCCAGACCAGGTTTTGTTCCCAGTCAAGCTTTCTTTGAAGGTCAGCTGAACTTTAGCTGTCCACTATCTCTTGATGAGCCTCAGTGGCCAGTGGAGTTGGGCTGTGCTGACCTTCCTCTATGTCTGTCTTGCCTTCTGTTTCTGTCCTGGTGACTTACAGGTTGGGCAGGTCTTCCTTGCCACAGCCCGTGAGTGATGAAATGTCCTCTTCCCTTTCCTGCTTTCCCTGGCAGTTTCTGAGAAGCAATAAAAAACATGGGGCGGGAGAGAGAGAAGAAAGCAGCTTACGGGTTTTTCTACAGAAATCATTTAGTTCAACACTGGATCTTTTCAGGAGTAGGCCTATTGCATTTGAAAAGCCTTGTTATCATAAGTTACCACGACTCTAATTTCAGACAGTGGTCTGAAGATTCTGCTATAGAAGAAAATGAGTTTTACCCAGGAAGCACCAGCATACTTCTTAAAACACGATAGTCACCTTCTCTAAGATGAAAAGCAATCAGCGCCTTAACAAATGGTGTGGGGCTTTTGCCATCTCCTGTGCACACTGCCTGTTTGTTCTTCCCTGGAAAGACTCCTGACATTATAAGAAAGTTAGAGTTTCCTGTCTCACTGCAAATAGCTCTTACTTGTGGACCTTCAAATCTCAACTTTATGCGTAGCAAAAGGATTGTGGGTCATGGTAGAGATTTCTAAAATAGAGGTATTACCATTTTGTCCCTTTCTGAGTCCCCTGGAGTTGGATTTCTGTGTATTTAATTAATCAGTTTCTGTGGATTTTAAAATTTTCTCATTTTGTTGTGTAACATATTTTTACTTAAAGTGAACAAAGTTTATATGATGCTGGGTTTTTCACTCCCTTACATTCCTTATCTTTGGCAAGGAATCTATTGCAAAGGAAATGCGGTGTGTTAGACTCTATCAAGTCAGAAGGATCAAGGATGTACATCTTATACAGCTCTAGAGGATTTAAGGTTCAAGGCAACTGCAAATCATCCTGCAAACCCTTAAGCACAATAACTATTTTAAACGATTATGCATTCATACTGACGCAACATCCATGCAACACATGCATGAAAAACTGCATGTGTACAGAATAATTATACAGCCAGTTTTAACTCAGGGGCAACATAAATGGTGACACTGATCCAAATCTGGACTTCTTCCATTTTTTCTGTTGTTTTATGAACTCACAGAATAATATCAGTTGGAAGGGAGTACTTGGGCTTCAACTCCCATGCTCTAAGCAGAGCCAACCAGACCAGGTTTGGTTAGGGCCTTTCCTAGTCATGTTGTGAGTTTCTCAGGGGGTGGCTATTGCACTGTCTGTCCCAGTATTCAACCACCATGACACACTGAAAAAGTTTCTCTGAATATCAAATCAAAATTCCCCTTGCTTCAATTTGTGTATATTGAATGCCATCCTCTCACTGTGCATCTCCGAGAAGAATTCTCTGTGGCATGGGAGACATGCAGCCCTCCAGGTTTGTTTCCCAGGGGCCTAGTCTAAAACAAAAGAGTTTGTAGAAAAGCTCCAGCTGACTTCACCAAACTCTGGAATAAAGCTTTACTGCAAAACTGTGATCAGGCATTCTTGTTTGGCTGCAGGAAAGGTCTCAGATCACCTGCCATTCCTGCATGGGTGAGTCCAGAGTACTCAGGTGCTTCTCTTGCATTTAGAGGTATTTGGATATGAGCCAGAGCTGCTTGAAAATTCCATTAGTCCAGAGAGTCGGAACATTGGCTTGAAAATATTGCCGTGTTGATGTGGTTGGCTGTGTTAACTTTGAGAAAAGTTGGCTTGTGTCCTGTCATTCTGAAGGATATTTAGGAGTTCAGACTTGAACAGACCTGTCTTGAGAATGGGTGTCTCATCCATGCTCAGCAGTGCTCGTAACTGAGGCTGTCAGTGCATCCCTGGGCTCTGCTCAGGATTGCAAAAGGGCTGGATCCACGTTGTCCCTGCTGTGGTTCCCACCTGATCTGTGTGGCTCTGGCTGCTTGCATAGCAGTGGTATGCAATGGTACTGTGGTCAGGTGTGTAGTACTGAGGCCAAGCATGTGTATCACTTGCTGCTCACTGCTTACAGGAGGCAAATATTGTATCCTTTTGGGGATTTTCATGTGTGCTTTGACTCTGATCCCTATCTGATAATGGCACAAGCCACCTTTGAGCCATCATTGAGGTCAAAGAGAGAGAAGAACAAAACCAGACACATTTTCATCAGCTTTTTTTTTTTCCTTTATCCCTAAACACTGTGAACATTGTTTCCTGTTTAAAACTACAAAGTTTAGCAGCAAAACACATCTCATCTGCATGTGGTGTGGGAGATGTTGATATCCCCTGCCTACGGCTGTCGCTTACACCCACTCCTGCATTACAAATTGCCTCCCATCAAATGAGCTCACAGAAATATCAGTGTTGTGGCATATGCTGGGGTTTGCAGGATGTATTTCTGCATCCCTGCTGTTCATCTTGCTAAAATCCTATTCAGTCCCAGCTGTTATTTTCAGGAACTGCCAAGTAGCTTTCTGTAAATTAATCAAATTTATTCTGAACATGGATGTAACCCTTCATCAAAAGACAATGAAAAGGCAAGAAATACATAGCAGAACATAACCCAGCCTGTGTCAAAGCTGGCTTGTCAGCACAGAGAGATTTTAAATAAAGGAGGAGGGAAAGTAGCAAGAAAATTCTTTCTTGGTTGCTCTTCCTGTGCTCTATGTAAGAGAATAGTGTAGGTCTGGAATTTGGGAGGAGGTGATGGAAAAGGGGGTTAAACAAACAAAATATAAACTTGCTACCTTCACAGTGTCTCTGAAAAAAACACATTTTGGACACTTGCTGCAGTGGAGTCTGCTGGCAGTTTATAATTTGTTTACTAAACAAGGAATGTAATTGAAATGTCCCTTTTGAGGTGATGAAAATATAAAACAGCTTTTCAGAGCAGACCAAGGCCTCTAATTTAATTTTCTGTGAACCTCATAGATTCTTTCATCCATGCCTGGCAGCCTGAAGTAGATGAATAACTGAAATTCAGAGAAATCCTTTTGAAAAAGAGACCTGGCAGATGAAAGAGCAGAGGGCCAAACAGTTTGTAAAAGGATTTATCTTCACTGAGATGCCCATTGTCTTTATGGCAGCAAATTATATGTGAAAACTGTTAAATGTTTGGAACTATGATCCCCATTGAAGGGGACAGGGGTCCCCATCGCTGCAGGCAAAACAAGCTGGCTTCCTGAAACAGTGTTTGCTGTGTATCAGAGGAGTTATTTTTTATAAGGGTACATTATAAGCAGTGGCCTTAAGCACGTGAGCAGTTACCACAAAACAAGCAGGAGCAGTCCTACAGGTGGCATTGAGGTTGTGTCATCATCTGCAGTCAGTCCTTCACACCGCAGATCTGGCCCTAAAGCAAAGCCTGGAGCAAAGCTGCCCCACCTCTGCAAAGGCATCCAGAGGCAGCCGGAGTGGCTCCGTGGGGCCTGGTGTGTCCTAACCCTGTGTGAGCCGCCTGCTTTCTGCATCAGAGCACGTTTGCTCCTGTGTCAGCCAAAGGCTGATGGCCAAGTCTCCGTGTAGCTGCTTGAAATACAGCAGCTGTTCTTGCACACTTTTTGTCCGCCTCCACATTTACATCTGTTCCCACTGTGTGTGTTACAGGAGCACTTGACACCTGAGCAGAGACTGCAGTGTCCATACGGAAACACACGACATTTAGGCTGACTTTGCAGAGGAAACCTGTGGCTGAGCAAGTTGTGGACACAGGTCTCCTCTGGAGTCATTCCAGGCCCAGCCATCATGTTGTTGCACAGCAAAAAATTAGCTTTCATCCCTGCCATACATGGAATATTTTCTGAATTTGGAAAGGTAAACCAGAGAGGTGCATATGGGAAAAAGTAGCATTTCCACTTAATGGGGTGAGTAAATGAGGAGCTAAGAGGTTTGGAGTAGCAAAAAGGATTCTTCACTGCACTTGGGTTTTTTTCTTAGAATATGTTCTCCCTCTTCAGGTTGGTGCTTGCAGACTTTGATCTAGAGGCACAGTGTGTCTAGGAAAGAAAGAAATTAAGTTTGCTTCTGGTATAAACATTTACAGCTTCATTGACTTGAAGTGGAATTTCTTCTCGGAATATAAGCAGTGACCTCAGTGACACAGGGAGAGGGAACACTGGTACTTGTTGCTTAGAGGTACTCGATCACTGCCCAGAACACCAGCAAAATATTTGTGGATTCATTTTTTTCGTGGAGTACTGATTTTTCTTTTCTGTAGTTCATCTAGATTTGATCTAACAATTTTGACTTTGAAAAAGGGGTGAGTTTCAAGTTTTTTAGAGTGGATGGTGATTTTATTTGTCTGCCACACAGATCAATGCACTTTGAATTGTACAGGTGCAAGTGGGAACTGGAGTGAAGAAACTGTAGTGTAAGTTCTAGAATTCTGCAAAATTCTGGCTAAGAAGCTGCCCCTAATCATTATCTAAAACGGTGCCTCTAATATGTATCTCAGACGATGCTTAAATTTATTCTTGCAGAAGTATTTCATGTTATCTTTATGATATGTCAGATTTTTAAAACCTTTAACACTTGAGCAAATCCCTCACTTAGCTGCCCATAAGCAGTATGGCTTTTTTCTTTTGTTTTGTAATTTGCTATTATACTCATGCTTGGTATGACACTTGCTTGATCTGGATTAATTTCCCATGCTGATTTGTGCTGAATGTGCCCTGTAGGCTAATGGTATATTTGCAGCCTCTCTTCTTCCTTTGTAAAATCTGCTGTTACCATTTACAGGACAGCGTGTTCTCTTTGACACCTCCCAGAAGTGCCAACTGCCTGTTGAACAGCACAGCATCAGCTGTTACAGCCTGATCCAAACCCCAACAAAATAAGGGAACAATAATACAATTCAAGGTTTTTTAAGGAAAGGCAGTATCTTTTATTAGATCAGCTGTTAGAGTTGGAAAAAAAACAGACAGGCTTTCAGGCACACAATCCTTCTTCAGGTCTGAAATAGCAGCAGTATTGCTTACACCAGGATTCCTCATCGGTGAGGCAGCTATGGTCCCAGCAAGGTTTAAAAAATGTGTTTAAAAGTGTGTGTGTATTGTGTGGCCCTTCTCACTGGGGAGGGCTTCATAGCAGGGCACAGGCAAAAGTAATTCTCCTCCTCTCCCCTTCCCAGTACACACCCTACAAACACAGGATACATCTTAGACGGAGAGGTAATGTAAGGTGACTTATTCCTGAGAAAAAAATCTTCAATATCCTATGACCAAGCCACATTTTCTCCACAGTCACCCTGCTGTGGGGAAGAACTGCAGCAGAGCTGTGGGGTTCACTGTGCAGGTGGTAACTTCAGGATACACATTGAAAAGTCTGTCTCCTAATGTTTGCAGCTGTCCAGCAAACAGTTGTGGGACCAGCTGGCAAAATGAGTTTTGGGCTCTTTCTTGTGGTTGCTTTGTAGAGAACAGTGTTTGCCAAAGTTTCTGCAGTCACATTTACTGACCAGCCACTTGATAGCAAAGCCTGTGATTGAAAATACTACACAGGCAGGGTGGTTCTGCAGAAAAGCTGTGAGCAGCTTCCCATAGTCTTTGGATTGCTTGTGGTCACAGAATTAAAAAACAGGAAGTAAGACCCCAGTAGACTGCCTGCTTACTTCTCCAGAGTGTGGTTCTGAACATCCTACTGTTGCATCCTGTGAGAGATTTCATGTTTACTTTCCTTTTTCTTTTCTGGAAATTTTCAAAAGTATGTACTAAAATCTTTCTATTTAAAGAGCACAGGCAGGTGCTCCAAAATTAAATGTTAACATTAACCATAACATTTATTTAGTGTTAACATTAACTGTAACACTCATTTCTATATTCCCACGCTAGGAACTAGGGTGTTAACTGTAGTTAATAGCTGTGGCATTAGGAAACCGAGGATGCTTTTTGCTCATGTGAATATTTCCATAGTACATGGGCTCTGAGAACTCTGGATTTTGCATTCTTTCTGGAGTGTCTTAATAGGTGTGTAAATTATTTGGCTTCTCTGTTCAGCCCTATTTGAAAATGAAAGTTTGTGTTCTAAGAAAATGTTACCACAAGAAAATTGTAAATAAGTATTGAGGCTTCTGAAGAAATTGAAGAAATTTCAATTTCAATTGTGTTGATGACTTTTAGTTGATTCGTGACCAGCCAATGGGCAAGTAATGCTGTAAACAGGAATATGATTATTGGAAAAACATCATTCAGAGGGAAAAATACATCTTGAAAATTATGCAAGATAAAAATCTTGGTTTAAGCTCTGCTTTGGTCATTGGTGTTCTGGTATGAAGTTATCTTATATCTGTCTTGAAAGCCCTTAAAAGTTTAGAAATTTGTGGGACCCTGTCTTTGTATAAAATACATGTGTTTCAAATGTGGTTCTCAATGTGAATCCATCACGTAAAGCTCATCGTACTTAAGGATCTGAACTACCATTCCTGGCTGTGGCACTCCCAGTCTGCCCAAACTTTGATCCCTTTTATATGTTTCTCCACCCAACAATGTGCTCAGTGACACATGCCCGTGGCAAGTAGCCTGGCATCAACCATAAATCCACACAGACAATTGCTTCTGTATCTCAGGGAAGGTTTAAATGGGGGAATCATGTAGACAAACTCTCTAGTGAGTGTCAGAATTTGTTTCACTCCCCTTAGTACCCAGCCAAGATGTTTGATTTTGAAAGCATGGCTGTGTTACTGTGGGCTGGGGCTTCTTTTTCTATATTTTTTATGGGCAATGATTAGTGTGTCTGTGAAAGAGCTTCATTCTTACTTGAAACTAAGGTTCTTTCATATTCTCATCTATTTTAAGACACTTCTGTGCTGCCAGGGTAGAATAAGTAGAAAGCAGGATCCATACTTGGTCCCCATAGCAGTAATTGTGGAGCCATGAGGACTGTCACACGTCTAACCTGCAAAATATAATTCCACATCTGGATTCTGCAGCGAGTAAAGGGCTCTGATGTCTCAGTCTTTAGATGTCTTCAACCGACAGGTTTGAAATGCAGAGCAGATCCATCACTGAGTCAATGCTTGAGATCATCCCCATGTTTAGGTTGGATTTCTCTACAAATAGGCACTTGTAAAACTGGAAGAATGGTATGAAAGAAGAAGAAGCAATGCAAACGTGAACTGCTGAGGAAAAAAGATCTGCTCCCAAACCCCTAGTTTTTACTAGCTGTCACTCTTTAATAGTGATGATGTTGCAGCTTTTTTTCGCTCATGAAAATACAAACAGCAGCAGCAACGTCCAGCATTCAGATTAATGTGTCAGCCACACGTGAGTGGTGCACATTATAAATATACATTTAACATCCTTTTATGCATACCACGGCTAAGTAACAGCTAGCTCCACCTCAGTGTTCTTCCACTACTGCATTTATTGAGTAACCCGTAGTAAGGGAAGGCTGGAAATGGCAGTGCTAATGGGAGCAGCAGATGACGTTGCACTTCACTTCTGCTGTACCTGGTTATAAATCCATGTGGGAGATGTCAAAAAGCCAAAGAAATCAAACTCTCTTTTGTTTATTTTCTCACCCAGGACTCAATATGTTCCTTTGGTCAGGCTTTGCATGATGGTAGCTTTGTTTCTTGTTTCACAGAGACTTTTCTCTTTTTCAGGTGCCAGGAGACAATGAGAAGCGCTGGAAACCAGTGTTAGTGGTTTTGACAGAGAAAGACCTCTTAATATATGAGAGCATGCCCCGGATGAAGGAAGCTTGGTTCAGCCCTCTGCATACCTACCCCCTGCTAGCCACCAGGTACCTGTGCCTTTTTATTATGACCACTTCCAGAGCAGTGGGAACAGCTGAGTCAGCCAGGAACAGGTTGGAGAAGTAGGTTCTTCAATGGGTCGATGTGCTGAGCTTAACTCCCCTCTTCTCCTCCGTTTCAAGTTCTGGCCAAGGCTGATGGCCAGAAGCACACCAGGATTATGGATGTGACCACTTGGCCTGGATACAGAGGGGAGAGTGCTGAAAAAGCCGAGAGCTTGATCTCCTGAGATTTCTGTCTCAGTGTGCAGACCTTAGGGATTTGGCAGAAGCACTTTGATTTCTAGCTGCTCCTCCAGACTGAAACAAAGTGAAATTGGCCCTAAGTTGAACGTGCTGGTGTGGCAGTTGTGCACCACCAGTATGGGGCTTTTGGAGGGTTGCTCATGTAATGGAGACACTTTCAGCACAGCTTCTCTTCCTGTACTAACAAATGAATTCCTGGGTTTTTTTGGCTTAAAATGGTAATCTTGGAAGACACATTCTTGCATTAAGGTTGGAAATAACAATTTGCATTATTCTGAAGGTATCCATCAACACTAATTCAGAGAGAGCTTTCCCATGGTCATCTTTACGCAGTGGAAATTGTCTGTGCTTCTTGATGTGAATCTTAATCATGTTTCTCTGCCAGTATAGTCAAAGGGCTTGAGAAAGAGCTCTTGTTCCATTGTTTTGGCCTCACTACAGGCCTCTATTATACCATTTTCAGTGAGTTCTCATTCAGAAGGGCTGGTTGCACATGGCCAAAAGCAGTGGGTCTCTCATTGCACTCTCATTAGTTAATTTTTGTTCTCTGTCTCTTAGTTGTCTCCTCAAATGAACTGAGGCTTTGCTGCTTAGTCATTATATTAAAAAAATAAAATGGAACTCAGAGAATTACACTGATGGTTGTTTGTCCCAGCCTATCTACCCATGATGGAGTTTCCAGACTTCCTGGGCATCCAGCTTCTGACTCACCCTTTGTTACTGTAACATTAGGCAAGAGACACAGGCTTTGCAGCTTGCAGCCTGCTGCATGGTGTGGTGATGAATGTTGACAATTCCAGATGACAAGTCCCAGTGAAAACTGGGTAGTGTTGGAGCTAGAGGCTGTGTCCAGGTGTATCACTAACCCTTACAATTTGAGAAGCAAGAGTACTCCAGCAGAAGATGATACCTTTCCTCCCCACTGTTTCGGGGTCTCATTTGTTTATGGACTCAAGTCCTTCTTAACGTGACTGGAGATCCTGTAGTGCATCCTGTCCCTTGCTGCCCACGTGCTGTCATGTGTAAAGACAACTCTTTGGTGAGTATTGCCAGCCCTCATCATCGGTGACCTCCGGTTTACTGCATCCAGCAATCTAAGTCCTCATCTTGGAGGGCCTGTTAGTTGATTATTTTTCCTCAAGAGGTCACATTTGATAACAGAGCAGATTGCCTTGGGTGGGGATAGTCCTCTCCCTGTACGATGGCATACCTGCCTGAGTGGAGAAACATTGGTCTTCAGGATGGAGGGGAGTGAAAAGTTGCACAGCACATGTGTCAGGCTGATAAAGGGTCTTTACAGGCTGGGGATATGGTCTGTAAAAAACCAGGATGTGGTTCAGAAAGGACAAGTGTAAAGTTCAGTGCTGGGGAATAATCAGCTGCACCTTTGTGGGGTGGAATATGAGTGACAAAGTAGTTGCTCTGCCAGGAAGCACCTGAATAGTGTGGCAAAACTGCTTAAATCTAAGGTATTATGTTTCTGAGAGGGGATAATAAACACAATCACGTTGGGTTATAGCAGAAGTGTTGCATGTTGGGCAGATGTAATAATCATACCTAACTAGAGACCATGAATAAAGCCTCCGGTGATACACCACCTTCATGTGAGGCACTGCACTTCCAAAAAGGTGCCAGTTAACTGTGGAAGGTCAAGAAGAAATAAATGCAAATATATAGAAACACTTTCAGTAGGGGAATTCTTAAGAAACCTTAGTTGTTTAATCTAGAGAAGTCCATGGAAAACATGTCAATAGTTTTCAGGTATGAAGGTGAGACACAAGTAGGACAGGGGAGCATCTTCTCTACATCCCTCCTGGATACAACAGGACATAGTTGACTGCACTTGTGGCAGGGAAGGTTTAGAGTAGGTCCTGGGGAAAAACTTGGTGTGCAGGTGAGGTACTGATTAGATTCCCTAGGAAATGTGTACAGTCCTCATCACAGGGGACTTTGAAGGATGGCTGACACAGGAGTGTGTCCGTACAGTTAGCCTTGCTCTGTGAAGGGGGATTTGCTGGGTGACCTCCTGAGCATCACTCCAGCCTCATTTCTGTGATTTCTTACTAATATCACTGTGAATTTAACACTCGGGTAAAAAGGCAGCAGCTATACAGAAGCTGGCATTCAGAATGGAGTCACAATGTGATAAATACATATAAATACATGAATCCTCAAGGTGAGCAGATTACATAAATGGGCAGATTCCCTAAATTATTACACCTACTGTTTTGGATGATTCTGATTAAAACCCTGCAGGGTCCTGCTTTTATGGCCTGTCACACTGAGTACAGTTATACCAAAAAAATAGAGAGGGTTTGCTGTTGGTATTGACTGCTGTGTTCATTCTCGGTCAGTGATTACCCTCCTCGTGACAAGTTTTTTAATCCCCTCTGCGCATTGATCAATGCAATTTAGAACTTTTCACCTGGAAAGTTTGCAGAGTCCATGTTGTAATCTTGGCTGCTCCCATCTTTCAGATTTTTATGAGTCCTTGGAAAAACATTTTTGCTTAGCTAATGCATATTTGAAAAGCTGCTGAAACTGGAAAAGTTCAGTGCCAGATACTGTACGGAGTCATGCTTAATCTACCCAAGACATAATGAGCAGAGAAAATTGGAAAGTGGAGAAGGATTACAATCTTCTTACAGTCCTTTAACAGCAGAATTTCAACATGCCCTTTTTGTTTGTTGATAAGTTTGCCTTCAATCTCTGGATGCTGTTAAGACCTAAAAATATTTTCCAGTCAGTCTTTTCCAGCTTTGTGTGGAATATAAGCAATAGTTCAAATAAAACTGAGATCAGATTTAAGTTGTTCCTTTAAATCTCTGCACCAGGAGGCACAGAAGCTGGCACACAGCCCTGACTCCAGGGACCTTTTTGTCATAATCTCTGTTTCAGTGTTTCCTTATGCCTGAATAACAGTGCCTCCCTCTGGCATGGGGATGGGGCTTAAGTAATTACATCTTATATGTTTGCAATCAAATTCCGTTATCTATCATAGCCAGGTATGAAATGAAAAGGGAAAATAGTGCAGTCCATGTTGGGCTCTGATTAAAGATCAGGTAAGTAGCTTTTGTGTACAGCTGAGGTCTGTAACCTGAAATTATTAAAGCAGTTTGATAGCTAATGACATGAAAAGTTGGGAAGGAGTTTGGGCACTGATTAGTTATCTGGGCAAGCAGGCAAAGGGACAGGCAGAGAGCATTGGGTTTCCTGAGAACCCTGAGAAGGTGTGTGAGGTGCCCTGCAAGTTTTCTGCTTGTCTTCCTGAGGCAGTGAGGGTGGTTGTGGCTCCCTCCATGCAGATGAATTGACAGCATGTGCATAGGTTTCCAAAGAGTACAGCCATTCCAGAGCAGGTTTCAAATGCTAAGTCAAGGTGACATAAGAAAAATCAGTGATAGTGGTGTTCTAACCAGCAGAGCTGCAGGAGTGTCGATGCACTTGTTTCTTGTGAGATAAATCTCTCGACTGAGTGAGCAGCTGAAGGCTTCCTTTGAATGTCAGTGCTGGTTTCACTGTCCTTTCTCAAGAGGCCTCTGGATTTGGCTGTTGCACTACATTGTTGAAGCTCTTCCCATAGCATTAGGATGAGAAGCAGCTCCCAGTGCATCTCACCCAACACCAACAGTTCATGTTGGACCCTCTCCATCTTGCTGTCACACATTTGCAACGAAAAAATGCTCAAAAGGCCCCCAGAACGTAGAGAGAGAAGGGAGAAATGAGAGAATATTAGAAGGAGAAATGAGAGAAGATTAGAAGTGTCTCCCTGGCTCCCTGGAGCGTGCCAAGAGCGGTATTCACAGCCGCTCCAGTTCCCTGGCTCTGTGCATGACCAGCCTTCTCCTGCCCTCTCGCGGCTCTCGCTGTGCCGGGACGAGCCATCAGCGCCCAGCGCTCCGTGACGGGAGGCGGGGGCGAGGGGAGGCCTTCTGTGAGGTTTCTAAGGATGTTTTTTGCCTTCTAAACTGGTTTTGTGGTCGTTAGGATAAAATATCTTCTCTGTAAATGAAACATCTCACGCGAATGCAACGTTATTAAAGCTTGGGAATCCTTTGATCTTTGCCCAAATACATTAGTACTGACACGTGGTACATAAATACTGTCAAATGTTCCCCTGCATGTTTGTCTAGTTCATGTTTAGGTGCATGACTTTCCAAAGCACTATCTGTGTAGTGTATGATAGAAAAGGATTTTTAAATACTGAGACTTGATTTTTAATAAGGAGGGGATAGTAAGAGAAGGCAGGCAAGAATAAATGTTCATGTTGGATGTGTCCACATACTTTAATTTGTAAAGTACATCTTCATTCTGTCCATGCGCTGAAAAACCTGCAATGCCAGTGGTATGGATAAAGCATGAAGGTGTGACGATGGTGTGTGTTTTTAGAGGAAATAAAACATTGGTATCATCTGTTTGTCTTGCATTCAGTGTTGTCAGTATGAGGAAACAATTTTTAGCACAGTACTGCATACAAGAGTACTTGTATCTACATACAAGTACTGCTTACACAGTACTGCATACAAGAGTACTTGTACTGGTGAGTACTGCATACAAGAGAAGGAATGACCCAGGGAAAAGCTGGAATAGTTTTATTTCTACTGACAAACTTGATGTGATTTTCCAGGCTGCTTTCCCACAGCCCGGTAGCAGAAGGCAGCATGAAAGTGGTGGCCATGGCTTTGGCTGGGTGACTGGCTGGGGACAGGCAGCAAGAAGATGTCACTAGAGATTTCAGTTCCTTGGCTCCTGCCTTAATTATTGCGATGCAGCTTCTGCTTAGAGCTTGCACCCTCTCATGCCAAATGAAAGGGAATTCAAGTTTTTGGCTTGTTTGCTTGAGACTCATTCCCCAACCACAAAGTCTGTCCAGAGTGCACTTAGGAGGCTCTGAGTATCAAAGCTGAGTGGGCATTAACTCAGCCCTTATAGAGGGAAAACAGTCATAGAATCATAGAATCACAGAATCATAGAATCAGATGGGTTGGAAAGGACCTCTGAGATCATCAAGTCCAACCCTTGATCCACTACCACCGCAGTTACCAGACCATAGCACTAAGTGCCACATCCAGTCTCTTCTTAAATACCTCCAAAGACGGAGAATCCACCACCTCCCTGGGCAGCCCCTTCCAATGTCTGATTACCCTCTCTGTAAAGAATTTCTTCCTAATATCCAACCTAAACCTCCCCTGGCAGAGCTTGAGACCATGCCCTCTTGTCTTACTGATGGCTGCCTGGGAAAAGAGACCAACCCCCACCTGGCTACAACCGCCTGCTAGCCTGCCCAGACAGAGGCAGGGCAGCTCTGACTAGGATTTCTGCATTTTGCTTCCCAGGAGCTCCTGGGACTGTAAAATCAAGGGGGATGCTCAAAATCCAAAGAAAGTTTCCATGAACATGCGCATGAACAAATCTTGCAAACCGTCCAACAGGGTATGAAAAAGGGGCACATCTGTTCATCACCGTCTGCATCCCAAATGCCAGCACAGACCATCAGGGAGCTGGGGAGAATTTCAGATACCCTGTGATTAGTGTTCAGCAACTGAAAAGCTAAAGTTGTGCTTTGGTTGTTCTTTCCTTTCTGCCTTTTTTTTTTTTTTCCTATTAAAACATCCCTGTTTGATGGCATACTCCTACAGTGTCAGCTAACAGGCAACTATTCTTGTAGATGCAAACCAGTAATTTGAGGGTAAATTAGCACTCCGTTGATGATTAGGATAATCTAATGTTTTATACTTCAGCACAAGTGTTCTACTACCATGTTACATACTTTGTAGTGTCATATGAAGTCTATTGTTTGCCTATAGAAAGGAAAACAGGAGACACAAGACAGAAATAAGCTTTTCAGAAGAATTTCATTTTGTGATTGCCTCAGGGGGTTGGTCTGTGAATCTCAAGGAGTGATGAGCTCCTCTGGATTATTCTTTTCAGAAGAATCAGTGTTGTGTCTCTGAGTGAATTCTGTATTGACTGTCCACGCTTCTGCAGGGAAAAAACCCCAACAAAAAAGGACAATCTTAAAGAAAAATTAATAATTATGAGGTATTGATTTTCTCATTCAAAACTATTCTCTGTGATTTGTGTTTGCCCAGATGAACAAACCTTTCCTGGTCACAGGAGATCAGCTGGGCAAAAAAATGTTAATTGCAGACAAATGTGAGAGAATTTCAGATTACAAGTAGCTGAAACATTTTGCATTTTACAGGTTTCTTATGGGAAAAGTAAGTACAAGGCAGTACTTGGTATCTGCATATTTTACATATGCATGTACATACACATATTTTATCCAATAGTATTTATCATGGAGTTTGTCTGCAAATGTTTAAGGTTTAGGGCAAATGTTGCTTCACAGTGAAAGGTGGATTCACCTGCCTCATCTGAGTGAGCACTTGTATCTGTGGACCAAACTCCATTATCACAGACCAGTCAGTGATTTCTCTCGGTTCCTCGTCCAAAGGGGTGTTTTGTACAGTTCAGTAGGAAATTTTGGGACATCCATGTCATCACCTACATGTCCAGGTGCTTCTGTGCTCACTGCCTTGGACCTTCACTCTTCTAAGTGAATACAGAGGAGATGTGAGTTCCCATGCTCCCAGCATTTAGGAATGTGCAGAGCAGAGCTGTGCTCAGGTGGGGATTTTGGGGCAGGGCTCTGTGTCATTGTTAGAATTCCCTGATGTGTATTAAATCCAATTGCAGGTTAGTTCATTCTGGCCCAGGAAAAGGCTCACCACAGTCAGGGATGGATTTGTCTTTTGCAACCCGTACTGGCACAAGGCAAGGGATTGAAACTCATCTGTTCAGGACGGAGACTAGTAGAGACCTCTCACTGTGGACAAGGAGTGTGGTGCAGGGCTGCCACAATTCTGCAGAGCTCATCACGGAAATCACCACATGTGAGTAACACCTGCAGCGCCGTCCCCACACCCTTGTCGTGACAATTGTGGCAGTTGGGGCTCCTTCTGCTTGATGTGATTCATTTAAAAATGAGCATGTTTAGGGTACTATGTGTCCCCTTGGTTTCTGAGCCAGTCCCCACTGGTGTGGTACCTGTGGCCAGTGACACAGTCACTATGGTGCTGGCTTCTGGTTTTGTTTTCAGCATGTTGTTTTAGACAAAAGTCTGTAGTCAGCCATGTCATCATAGAGGAGTGATGGTCAGAGGTTTGTCTAGAAACCATGAAAAAGATCATTTTTCTGAGATTCAGGAGGCTCCTGCAAGCCAGGCAGGAGTTTTTCCTGCAGAGGGAAGAGGCAGAGGAGGACTGGCACATTCACAAGCATGAATTGGTCATTTATTCTCCCAGCTCTGCACACTTGAGCAAAAAAAAACAAACCAAACCAGCCCAATAGCCACATTTTGGTGGGTAGTCATGTCCCTCCCTGAACATCAGGGTGGCACTTCTGTACATGCAAAATCGACTGAATAAGTAATGAGCTGCAGATGCTCTGGAGTGATGCCCTGTCTGGCCAGGTACCTGCAGACCTGGGGTGGCTCTGTGGCTTTGAGGCTGTGCCTTTCTACGGAGTGCCCCCAGGATTTGCAGTCCATTCCCTGCTTACTCTACAGCTGGCAGGGCTGTTAATGTTGAACATTATCTCCACTTGTTGCCTAAAAATATGAGAGCAGGAGCCAAAGCACAAATCCACCCACGACACGGAATAGTTGTGGTTTCTTGAAGTATCAGGTACAGCCACATGCTGCTGAGCACAGGGATTCCTGCCCGTAGGCTGCCTGGCCCTGTGCCTCACAGGGAGCTCAGGCTGCTTTGGGAGGGCCCCTGACGTGGAAACCAAGCAGAGTGCTTCGGGGGGACACGTCCGTCTCCTCAGCACAGTGACATGGATGCCGTTCTTTCCAAAAGCAGAAGGAGAGTATCAGCCCCTTCTTTTATTGCAATGCTTTTATCTCAGTGCCAATGACCTTTCTTGGCAGAATTGTTCACAGGAAAGTGATGGAATGGAGAATTTGGGATGTGAACACCAAAACTCTTCTTTTTTAATTTGGATCATGGGCTCCATTTCTGAGCTGAGAGGAAGATGCAGACTTTCTGCTGCAGTAGCTATTATATACAATTATCTGGGCCCTTTTTCGATTACCACAACACTAATGAGGACTCAGGAGTGCCTTCATCTTTGCCAAAATATGTTAGGGAAACCCTTTACAGCTTCTAATTTTCTCATGCATTGTGCACCACATTTATTGATTTTGGCTCTGTCTGTCAGGCACGAGAAGAAGAGTAGCTGTGACTTCGTCAAGGTTTGGAGGGAGGAAACGCCAGTCTAAACCTTCTTAAATTTCAGTGCACTGGTTTTCCGTCAGCAGGCGGATGTTTGCTGCAACATGAAGAATGAAGCGAGTAACTGAAAGGATGACATCAGTCCTGCTGCTGCTGAGCACAGTTTTAGTCTGTTGTGTTTATTGTCATAACTTCGCTTGGACCTTGCACAACAGGACTTCTGTTGGTTTTCCAAATTTGCAGGTTGATAGTTAGAGCATGATGAACTCAGGTTCAGGAAGGGTTAGTTTTCCACAAGATAGCACTGAGATCAAATGCCAGATGCAGGCATCTGCAACCAAAGGGAATTTAGTGCTTTTAGGAATGTTACAGACTAATTTTTTACTTCTTCTGCAGCTTGCACATACAAAAGCCAGGAGTGCCGCCTGACCATCCATTACGAACATGGATTCTCTCTTACAACTGAACCACAAGATGGTGCCTTCTCCAAGAAAATTGCACAGTATCCCTACGAAAAACTGAAAATGTCCTCAGATGATGGGATAAGGATGCTTTATTTAGACTTCGGAGGAAAAGATGGGGAAATTGTAAGTACTACTCTTTGAAAAGGGATGCATGTTGCCATCCCTTTGGCAGTCCTAAAGGCTCTAGGAGTGGAGAAGCACTAATGAAAGTTGGACTAGATGATCATTGTAGGTCCCTTCCAACCAAAATACTGTTTTATTCTAGGAGTTGGCCAGTGCCAGGTTCAAGTACCAGTGTTTAGATGCTGTGCTTTCTAGTACAACATGACAATCTGGTTATAGAAGATGAACTAAAAACACAGTTAAAATCCTAAAACCATGCAAAGAGGGATGAAAGATTTGTCACATTCAAGAAGAAATTGTACCTGTAAATAGCCAGATACTAGAATTTTTTTATGTGTCCCCATCACTTTTTAAATGATCAAGGGTGAAAGAACTTAAGAATGAGATCTTATTAATTCCAGTGTACGCTTAGGGACAACAAGCTGTGTTTTAGACATTTTTGAACATGTAGTTGCTGAAAAAAATTATTAAGGCTACAGATATTCTGCAAACTGAATACTTAGGCCTCTAAGCTGTCACAGTGCCTAAATATAAGGCACATATTCCAATGAGCAGTTTAAATATCATAAATTAGGAAGGTAAACATGGTTTTCCCTCACAGATTTTTTCAGCAGTTTCTGAGCATGTTGGGTGCTCAGGAATTTTTCATATAATTTTCATTAACACATAGCTTTGCAAACTGCTTATTGTCAGGCTTTCAGAAGGGAGTTTGTTACGAGCTCTCAGTAAAGCTGATACTAGTGGAAAGGCGAATTTGTTTTCTTTCGATGTGACCCTATTGTTGAACCTGCTGTCCTCACTGACAAGCCTGTCGTGCTTAGCAAGAGTGTGGTGAGGTCATCTGAACCACGACTGTGGGGAAAAAAAAGACTCAATACAGTGTCACTGCTGGCTGTGAGAACAGAGGAGCAACTCTGCAGCATCAGCTGAAGGTGCTTCAGCTATGAACAACAGCAGCTGCACTGGGTATCAGACAGTGCAGCCCCACCATCATCCCCGGTCAGAAACAGAGCCTGAAAAGATGGGAAGGGTTTAGCCTCATGGAAAACTGCTTGCAGCATCTGACTCAGTTTTCTGCTGCTTCACCCAGGTAGATGCAAGGCCAGAGGCACCAGGATCTCATCTGCTCTCAAGATGCTTATTAATTGCTTTTAATAACCTAAATATTTGCAGCTGTATGTAAAAGAAAAGCAATATGTTGTAGAGAAGGGTTGTTAATAATAGAAGCCTGTTCAAAATACCAGACAGCAGTTCATCAAGTACTTCATAAATTATTCCTTCTTTGAGCTGTAATCTAATCTAATAATTCTCAACCTGATTTTTTTGTTTTCTGTACTTTCAGCAACTGGACCTCCATTCCTGTCCAAAACCAATTGTTTTCATCATTCATTCCTTCCTGTCAGCAAAGATCACGAGACTGGGCTTGGTGGCATAAGTGGGATCCATCTGTTTCTTCAAGGAGAGATGGAGCAACCATGCTCATCTGAAGTACAATCAACAGCAGGAACCTGTCCCAGCTGGCAGCAGACACCAGCCTGGCGTTCAGCACTGGGCCTTGGTCATTTCTGCAGTCTTCCAAGGCCCAGGTTTCATTTTGATCAGCTAAAGAGATGGCATGACAAGGAAGACGGGGGATTTCATTGTAAATAATGAGATTTTAAAATCCCATGAGACCGTAAAAGCGTGTAGTACCATATGTGTAAATGTTTCAGAATCATAAATTGTGCCTATTTCAATGTACTTGTTTATATAGAATAAGTAAAGGGCTAAGCAGACAAGAGCATGTTGGCTGTAATGCAAGCTCAAGATTGGCTGAGGAGAAGTTCTCCAAACAAGACTGTCCCACCACCCAAAAGTAAAAGATTCTTTTGGTTGTAACCTGTGCACCACTTTCAGAAGATTTTTATTTTGGAGCTCTGTCAGAACCTGTTGCATGAATGCCCAGCAGAGCATTCAAATACACACCTTTGGTTGGACTCTCTGAAGCGATACAGCTGTGGTCAGGGAACAGCTGGAGGGCCCCTGCCAAAGGGAGTTTCAAATTAAACAATAAAGACGTGCTACATGTACATTCCTAGTGATGGAGCCGAAGTAAGACCAGCTATAGGATGTATTGAGAGCTGGCTGGGTGCAGGTAGGACTGTCCTGTATTGATGAACATTAGGGATGCATTTTTATAGTGACTTCCCACATTAGATTAATGAGTTTCAGTTATATGTGATCCCCAACCCAGGTAAAAGGTACCTGAATCCATGCTGAAGCATGATGGAAGCTTCTGCCAGCATATTTCCAAGGCAGTTTTCCAAAAGAAGGCCATGCTAAGCTTCCTGTCCTACCCCTACTGTGTCACCCCCTCTGCTCAGATGAGGCTGGTGGTGTGTTCTTCATAGAAGAACAAATGCAGTGAAGGAGGAGGACATGATTTTATGAGTTTTCAGAAAAGTTATTCAAGCAGCTCCACAACAGTGAGGAAAAAGGCACCAGCACGGGAACAGGAGCTGCACTCCTTTAACATGGAGCTGCTCCTATGGCCATGACTTGGCAAGTCCAGATTTCTTGCTGGTGAAACATAAGACTTACTAGTTCCTGTTCTGCACCACAGCTTACTGCTTCAAGTCAAAGCATGCAATTCACTGAGTTTGAGCCTTGTTCAGTTACCTTGGCCAGCACAAAGCAGGCAGGAACGCTGACCTTCATCATCAGAGATGATGCACACACAGCTTGCACCTGGAAGATTACTAGTAATAGGAAGAAGCAGAACAGGGATGGCACTTAGGTTGCTCTTCCTTTGTAAACAGAACTGCTTCACACAGGGGTGGGGTTTTGTCTGCTTTTAGTGTTTTGCCCTAAATTCACACTTTGGATTTATTACTTCCTGTACACACCCTTCAGAGTTTGTGGGCATTCAGTTGTCATATTACAACATCTCTTTTATTCCTGAGAAAGTACATAAATTTCAACGTAGCATCACTGGGCTGGCAAAGAGGAAAATTAAAAACACAGTTTGGCTCCATGTTGTTTTTAAGCTAAGTTTGAGAGTTAAGTGTAAGTCATGCTGTTTATTCACGGCATAAGAATTAGTTCATTGTGGTTTCCATAGGTATCTTAATCATCAAAACTAATTAGAAAATTAGGATGATAGGCTGAATTCATAAATACAGAAAACAGTCATTGAAGAACAGCTAAATGCCCCTTGGGAAGAGCAGCCCCTCTGCCAGCACCTCTCACCACTCACAAGCACACCTGGGAGGGGATTCACCTCGCTGTGAACTTTGTTTTTACTGTCACGGTACTTGCACTTAAAAAGTAATTCCTCATGTAAATTCACAAGGTAAGAGGTAACATGTTACATAACTCACCAGTAATTTCCAGACGGACATTTCTCATTTCGTGACCGCTGCCATTCACACAACTTTCTGTGGGCAGTTACTTGGGTCTCCTTTGGCTTGGAGGCTTCTAGAAGAGCATCTGAGAAGCTGAGAGCAGTCGGTACGCGGGGGGACGGGTCCTTGGGTAGTAACTCGCATCACATGATCAAATGAACCGTTACAACACTTGTGTCGGTTTTAAAACAGTGAAGGTTTCAAAAAGCGATTCAGAACATTTTGATCACTGTTCCAAAATATGACTTAAAAATTTGGACGTGGGCTCCTATGAAAGTTCCAGAGGTTAAAGTGAAAACTTGCATTCTGTGGGGTAGGTTAAATACATCTGTAAACTATACTGCACTATTTCCTTACTCCTTTAACATTTAAAAATCACTGGAATGTTATCCTTAACACGTATGTGCATTGTAAATATTACAAATTCCTATATTAGTACCAACAATTAAATGACACAAAATGTAATCTAAGGTGCTCAGTACTATATGAAGTCTAAGTGAATAACTAAGCAGTTTGCAAAGAAGATTCATATATATATTTATAGAAAAAAATAAATGATAATTACAGATGCTATTTCTTCATTTTCAGATTTTGAACTGATTCATATTTGGATGGGATAGACAAATTAAATATGGACCTACTCCACATTTATAAGAGTATAGTGAATATTTATATTTTAGAGGAAAAGAATATATTTAATAAAGTCATTTACTGGATTTTTGTGAGGTGAGCTTACTTTGTACCCAGACAAACTATTTAGAAGGCTGTTCTTTGGTTTTGAGCTGGGGAAAAATACATTTAAACTTCAGTTCTTTTGTTAAGAGTTGCGTTATTTGAGAGAACCGTTCATTGCATTGATGGAATGGCTTTTAAAAATTTAAAATTAAAAAAATCCCTGAAAGCTCACAGAGATGTTCCAGGGCAGGTCATTCAGACTCCTCTGCTGAAGTTGCAATGCTTTCTCTGTTGCTTATATTGCACTAGGCAGTTACAGAAGTCATAAAAAAAATTTTTCTGCTTAAGCTTGTGCATTCAAGGACTGAGGTCAACATGTGCCTTGTTTCTCTTATAAGCAGTTACAGAAAAAAAGATGGTTTCCTTCCCTTTGACTTTAACTCTTAATTTAGTAGCCCAAACAGAAAACCTAACTGGAAATTTAAGCCTGTTCTTTCGGTCTGACCTGAGGTATAACAGACCAGCCTCGTGGAGATCCAAAAAAGGAATATTCTAGAGCCTCACTCTTTTCACAAAATACTGGCTGTAAATTGAACAGTCGGATCAGAAAGTTTGTATAGCAGCTTCACCGTTAGAAAGATCTGGATACATATTGGAACATAAATGTCATTGGAAAAATGTGATATAAAGTGTTTCCTAAAAAAAAAAAAAGGAAAATAAAGCTGAAGCTGATCTGATTGTGTTCAGGGAAGCATATGGGTGTTTCCTACAGTCCTGCTCTTCAAATGGAACTAGCATCTCAATTAAGGTACTTTATAAATCAGAACACAACTCTTGAGGTGCTACCAAGTAAATCACTACCATGAACATGATTAGAATTGGTCTTCTGCAAAATACGAAACAAGTGTTTTCTCTCTGCAGAAGATCAGTGTTCCTTCTCCCCACAGGACATGGGAGCACACTTCATCCAGCTCTCTGCATTCTGATTGGAAGGAGAGGTTGATCTGATTCCATCTGGAGGAGTTCTCAGTGTCCTCTTACCCGTGTTTAAAAGTTAATTGAAAGTTTCTTTTTCTTCAGTGGAAGCAAAATCAGAGCCCAAACAAATGATGTGCTCCAGATCATTAGACTATCACTGATTGCTAAATTTATCTTATTTTTCAAAGAAGTCAAACTGGCAGGTTTATAACTTGATGTTTACTGAGGCTATTCACTATATAGAGAGACCATTAATACAGTGTATATAACATAATATATACACACTATTACTGTGTATATTATTACTATAAAGTAATCGAGAATTTTATCTGAAATGAAGTTTTGAATTTAGTGATGACTTTGATTTTACAGAGCAGATATTAATAATATGCTAGCAAAATTTTGAGAAACTGAGCCTGCTTGATATAAATGGACCCCTAGATTAACCAGGGCAAAAGTTTAGTTTAAAAGCATGAGGGGGAAAACATTTTAACAAAGGTGATGACCTTTTTCCCACATGGGATTAGCTTTTTTTCCTTCATCAGAATTTCTGTGCTTATGTGAATAATGGGAGGCATTAGAAAACAAATTTAGAAGAGAAATCCCAAGAGAGAACTGTGAATTTGGAAAAGGAAGTTTGTGAATTTGGACAAGCATTTGTACCCAAGCTAAGTTCTGTGGTAGCCCAGTGATATTCATCACGCAAATGCTGTAATACTGCAAGCAGTTGTATCACCAAGGAATTGCAACCACACCAGTGTTGTCTTACCCCAATCCTGTGGATAATAAAAGCACATAAAATGGATGGATTATGTGCTTATAATACATAATGTTATTATATTAGGCTGCGTTATGTGCTTATTCTGTAGTATGGATGGATTATGGGTAAACTGTAAATGTGTACTGGTGAACGTGACTTAAATCCTGATTTGCAAAAACATGAAAGCAAGCACCCAGAGGATGCATAGGGCAAACTGGATTTTGGGTTCAGCAGCCCCAAACAAGAAAATAATCTGAAGTTCCGAGGCAAAAGGTGATGTTCTGTTCTGCCTCACATAAGTTGCAGCACATCAGCTGAGTGGGAACTCTTGGTGTGGGGTTTTGGAACTACAACAGAGGTAAGATAATTTGGTGTAGTGCTGTTACAGCAGACCAGGTCAAATTATCTGCATGGTTTTTATAGGTTAAGTGCTTGGACAAGGACAGTTGTCACAGCTCAAATGGGGCACAGTGTTACTAAGCCACAATAAACCAGCTACCACTTACCCTAAAAACCGACCAAGATAAAGAGCATGTGAGACACGGGCAGCAGTGTATTAGCTCAGGACTGGGAATCATGCAAACAAACAATACATCAAAATGCTTATGTTTCCCTAACTGCTTTCCTGCTTATTATTTCAGGCCAGCCTTTGAGTCTGCAGAATTAATTAAAACAATAACCGTCGGGCTCTACTTGAAGTAGAATAAAACCAGTTCAGGAGTAAAGGTGTTTTCTTTGCTTATGGCAGCTACCCTCAAGGATTTTATGAAATGTAGAGTTCCTGTACTTTTGCTTATCGACTTACGCATAATTTATTAACTACAAAGTTTTTGTAATTACACATATATAAACCTCTCAAAATTTAGTAGAAAATACAACTTTCAGTGGCTTGCTTTAGTATTCAGACAAAAGTATCAGCATTCAGGCTGAAGAGAGAGGGCTATAACTTACAGGTTTTCTCTCTCTATTTGGAAGTAGAGACTTCCTTTATTCACTAAAAGATGTTAAGGAAGATTAATGTCATGATTAATTTCTTGTTTTCTGTCTTGAATGCAAAGAAATGTGAGCCATACACAGTAATCATTACACTGGAACAATTTCATGCATGCACTTATCAAATCATAATTTAAATATCTCTTCATTGCATTTCTGTGTCACCAGGATGCTGTGGATGTGTGGCATTCTGCAGACAAATGAAATCTGTCTCGTAAGTAGTTATGTTTGTCCTGGGCTAAGATGCACATGGTACTCACTAGAGCCCCCTGTCACAGCAGAACAACTACAAAGGTCTCCTATTGCAGCTCAGAGTGCAGTTAAACCAAGTATAAAACCCCTTAGGAAAGGTCTTGTAGAGTTCAGGAGAACAGTAAACTGACAAAGGAACAGGAGAGTTAAACACAAGATCTTGTTAGACACAAAAAACCTCCTTAGGGCTCAGTTTTACATAAAATAGAATTAAGCAAAGAACAGTGCCACAAAATCAGGAAGGCTTTTTAGAGAATGTGTAGATTTTACAGTATTAAATCTAACCTCCACATGGTTTATTCATTTACTTTTTCATAACATTAGATTTCATTTATATTTGTATTGCTTAATCCATTTTCAGGCCAGGGGAATATAGCAAACAACAGCGCTGCTTCTCTATCAATCATGTTAGTTTATATGATGCATAGGAAATCCTTATACTGAAAGCTGTAAAATCTGTTCGTTTTGGTAGGAACTCCTCATCTCAAAATAATACTAACTTGAATAATTACATTAGTACAAGCCAGGTACATGCCTGAGACTTCAGCAAACTGAGGCTGAATTTAGTCTTTTACTGTACTTGCAACACATGCAACAGGTAGAAATTCTTCTTTCCATTACATTTCAGCACAGCTTGCCAGCTCTTTCCCAGCTCTCACCATCATTATTACTGCTATGGCTTTGATTTTCTCCTCCTCCAGGACATGAAATCTCAGACCCCTCTGAAGATTTTTTTCTAAGGAGTGTTAGAAAGATCATGCAGGAAATTATAACAGAAATTCAGCTTGTAAAGGGATCCTTTTTTAATGGGACCCTGCATCAAGTTTCAAAGGACATTGGTTTTTTAGCTTATACTACAAGAGAGAGATAATTGTGATTCTAATTACGTTTGATTTCACCTGCAGAATAGAAACTGCTCTTAATTAGTATACAAAATGTTAATGGCCAATGCTGTAAACAGCTGTTTATACAACAGTGAGCTATAATAAATAGTGGAGGTCTTCACGCAAAAAGATAAAACGAAGCTGTTATCAAAATTAAATCTGTTGGAGTTTTTATTCACATAAAAAACATATATGCTAGTTGAAAAACATACAAAGCTTTATCAAACCAAGTTAAGCTATATTCCTTTTAACAAACATAATAAATATGCATATAAAATAAAACCTTTTTTCATTTGAATTTAAAAAATTTAAAAAAATTAAAAATTCCAGTATAAAAAGTTTCAAATCTTGCTACTGTGCTTGAAGAATGAGTCTGTGTAATTACACTGACCACCAGTGTGCAGATCTGTGTGTGTGTGCCGTGGGCAGTACGGTGCTTTTCTTACAGTCAGAAGTGCTCTGTCCCTGCAGTTCCTAGGAAGGTGTGAATATCATCCACACAGTACCTCTACTTGCCAGTCTTCTCCAAAACCCATTCAATCACCTGGGCAAATAAATGAGAAAGCACACAATTTTCATAACTCTGGGTCTCGAAAGCAACTTAATAATATCTCACACATTTTATCAATTCTTTCTTTATCACCACCTTTATCATCATCTGTGTGGTATTCACTAGACAGTAGAAGAAAGAATAAAAGATAATTTGTGCACTGCTGTATTTAACACCTTTGTCACCACTGCTTTCCAAGCAGGGCAGTTGTTCAGACCACTGATTAGTCCTTGGCAATTAGTTTTCATAAGGTAATTTCAAAATATTCTCCAATACAGGGAGCACCTTAGGAGAACACCAATTTTAATGCCTCTTTTGCAAAAAAACATACACAAAACTACCCATTTTCTACCCAGACAAAGATGGTAGCGAGAAGCAGTGTATCAGCACAATAGCCCAGTTCAACACCAAACATCACAACCCCTGCAGTTTTTGAAACCTTACCATCTGTAGGAAGCAATTCACAAGGGAGCACAGTACAGAACACAGCAAATACTGCTCTCGTAGAATAAATTCTGTGGGGATCTAGCAGTTTTCTTCCATGTAATTTATGATTTTGAAAATTGTATTGTAATTATACATGACACTTTTTTTTTTCAATCATGGAGTCACTTCCATGTATTTTTCAGAATCAGTTACTTAATTTCTGGAGGGGTATTTACTTCAATGATTTACTCTGTGCTACTGTTCACGTAAGTCCCACTTTACACACAAATAAACTCACCTGATATCCCTTGTGCTTACAGTTTTTCCAAACTTTAAACTACTAATTTTCATTGCTTCTTTTAAGAAGTTAATTTCCTTTTATAGACCCTCTTATTACTTCCTAACCTTTGAAAAGAAATGTTATGTACTTCAAAACAAGAAAAGAACAATTCCCTAATGATCCAGGCTTCCCTCTAATGAAGAAAAATCTCATCTCTCATTTTTTTGTTTCAGTGATGTAGAAACATTTATTGCCTTCATTTCCATTTCTCACTGTGGCACATCACACAGGCAGCTATAACTAGAATACCATCCAAATCCTGAATATATGCAACTGAAAATTTTGTCATGGGACTATTGGTTGAGAGCAAGTTTCTGTGAAATCGGAGTGAAACAAGACCCACAGCCAAGGGAGAGTGTTCTTCACTGAAGTATTCTCTTCATCTCTCAAAACTGTGGACTAAACCATCCTACAACCAAGTTGCCACAGCAACATTTAGCCTTGGCTAGTTACAGACACAAACAAATGGTCTTACCTGTTTAGCATTGCTATTTGCTGTTTTTTTCATTTCATCAAGAAGTCCTCTAGAAGTTTTAAGATCCTAGATATGAAAAAAAAAGGCCACAGGAATCAGCACACTCTCATGGTGACTCTAATTTGGGTTATAAGAGCCCCAAAAACCAGGGTGGTGTTACACTTTCATCACCTTATTCTAAGAAACAGAAGAATTATTTGACTTTGTTTGGGTTTTTTTTATGATAAAAGGAAGTAATTTACATCTATTCCAGTGGGTTGCAGCTTTCCTTACACAAGGCCAACCCTAGTACTCAAGTGTGTGAGCCTTCCTAACCTTCTGCCCATTTCCAGAATTTTTTTTTCCTAAATGATATCTAAAGTTCTGACAGTTTTGATTGAAATCTTATTTCTATATAAACATGGAAATCAGTTGTGAGCTTAGATTGCAATGCAGAGTTCTGGTAAAGAACAGAGAAGAGGGCATCCGAAAAGAAAATCAGTGCAAGAAAGGAAAAACCTAGAATGGCTTGTCTGTTTTGCAGTCCAATTAATTAGTCCAACCTCATCTGCTCTTTTAAACAAAGCAAGAAGAAAACTTCTCCTAAAGAGGAATAAAATTCATTTACTACTTGTCTCCTGAGGAAAATGATACCTTTGATATCAGCTTCTGAAATATGCAGCACACAAAAGGATTCAAAGAAAGGGCTCCCACAGACTTGGGGCTGCAACACAGTTCAGGAGAACAAAATCTTGTGACACCTCTCTAGGTCAGCTTTCCCAAGGACAGGATCACTCCAGTATTCTTCTTTTTGCTCTTCTACTTGGAATGGAACCATGAACCCATCTGATCTGCCCTACTCAGCCACCCCTACATGCAGCCCTTTCTGATTTTGGATTAGGAGATCTTCTGTCAGGGCGTATTTCAGTGAGATCCTGGGAGCACTCACAGAATGACTGTGCAACTGTGTTCCAAATCATGAAATGTGTCCTAATTATTTAAGAAGTTGGTGCTTATCAGCAAGACGTTCAGATTGTCCATGTAAGCAATCAGTCCTGTTCAACTGCAACTTCATTTAGCTTAAATCACCTCTACTGAAGTTGTCTAGATTTAGTTCACCCATAGACATAGGCTAAACACATGCAAATGAGCAGGAACAGCAGCTCAGCTTGTGAGCAATAGCTTTGAAACATCCCACACTGTAAGGTAACTTGATTTTGTGCCCAGACCAAGTAACATGGCTTAAGCACTGACTCACAAAGTCTCTTAGATATTGTGGAAAGAATTCTCATCTCCTTCTAAAAATGAGGTCGATGCAATTCTACAGGGTGCTGCCAAGCCAGTATGTGTTAGATAGCTGTGCACATTTACAATGACTTCTGTGAGCCTGTCAGGGAATGAGAATTTCTGAGACAGTTCTGTAAGCTACTTATTGAGCCAACAGCTGTAGAACAATGGAGAAGCTGAGCTGTCACAGCTACAGCTGTGAGACAGCTACCACAGCTAAGGAAGCAATAAAGTATGATCTGACCAAACAGATCCATGCTTTAAGGTGTTATCTCACATAAAAGAGGACTGCTTTATAAGGTTTAAGAACAAATAAGACACCACCAAAATATACTGTAAAACTATGTTCTCCATTGAACAACAAGTCTAAAGGTTTATCCACACATTCTACACAGTACTAATACATTGGGAAATATTGTCTTAATCAAGTGTGAATATCCCATAGTCTATCTCAAGTTTTATTCAGGAACAGACTTACTTAACTAAGAACAAAGAACTGTAACAGCGTGTCTTCCAGTTACCTTTAAGTAGAACTTTGATATCTCAAACAGACGCTGGCTGCATGATGCAAAGCACTTGTGATCCTCTGCAATTCCATGTTTCTGAAGAGTCTTAGCAACCACCTCCTTCAGCATCTTGGAAACAACAGAAACACACTCAAAAGTTCATCCCAATTACTGACAAGAAAAATTGTCCAATGGAAGTAAAAATAGAAAACTTGATCTTTTTTCTTGCCTCTTTCTTTAATCCATTGCCCCAACGCCATCAACCTACTGACTAAATCTGAGCAGGGTTATTTAACAATCTATCTCCATTTCTTTCATCTAAAAAATTAAGGAAATGCTTACACGTCAAAGCAATGTAAAGGATCATCAAATATTTACATGGAGCTTGGAAGACAGAAATCAATATTGGCTTGAGGTTTTTTCCTCCAAAACAATATATTTACACAGATAACTTTTTGTTATGCTGGTATTTCCTTTTTTGATGCATCCATATTAAACAAAAAAAAAAATCTAAATCATACACTAAAGTCATATTGGAACATTTCCTCTGACATTTTTTGTATCAGAAATGTTTAAACTTTACTGTAGGTCTGAATGAGACAAACTAATTCATGCTTACTTGGGCAATCCAAACTTGCCACTAACAGTACATGAACATTCTTGCAGTGTCCTCTCTGTACCCTGGGATTAATTTAAAGTTAGTATCATGCCAGAAACAGTTTTGTGTACTGTATTTTAAAAATGGCATTCCTAATATATACAGTTATTAAGTAAACATTATTGCACCAAAGTATTTAAATGTTATCTCAATTAATGGACTTGTACAACTCTTGGAATATCTTTTTATTCTCAGAACAGTCTGTTTTTCCACAATGGCTTCGACCCTTCCAGTACAAGTATTTCTTTGGTGCCTTTAGGTTTTATATTAATCTTCTACATTTCATAACTCCATTGATATTCATTCCCACCTTTTTTATTCCTAGTTGTTATCTCTCTCAGCCTTAATTCCCTGGGCATGATAAAATACTTCTTTACATACTTTTTTATTCCTTGCTTCTGCAGCACTCTCCTCAGTGCCTTCAGGATTCATTTACACAAGTGAACAGAATGAAAGTTAATAAGAAAGAGAGATGAAGACAGTTCACTTTAGGTTAAAAAATGTAAAAAAACCAAGTCCCACGGAAAGAAGTTAAGGAAGATGCTTCTTCACTAAGCAAACAACATAGACCTTTACCCTTGTATGCTTCTGGGATCTCGATTCCTTCGCTGGCTTTGAGGTCTCAGGTTGGGCAGCATTTACACGACTGGCTGAGCCAGCCTTAGTGGTCACTCTGTGGGGTTGGCCAGGCTGTTTCAGCGGCATCCCAGCTAAAGCAGCTGATCTTTCCGAGCACCTCCTCGTTACCGCAGCCGCACAGTGACTCCCACTAATTCCGCTGGCCTGAGAGAGGAGGGAATCTGTACTCTCAGATTTGGTTAGCCTAGAAGGAAGTAAAAGCAAACAAACAAAAAAAAAGAGATAAAAAGAACTTTCAGATTTTTTTACTGAGTCTTTTGGTGCCTTTGTTTCTACTATAGAGGCTGCTGCTTAAAAGAAATAAGTGTGCATTCTTGCAAACAGCATCTGAAAAAAGCAGACAAGAACACAGGATTCTATTACGTAACAATTTTGTATCAGAAGAACACTCTACTGACTGGATTGGTCTCCGATACACAGACCCATTACACCTCTGATTAAAAAACTCCAGAAACAAACCGAAGAAACCAGATAACAAAGAAAATGAAACTCTTTGGAAGAAGGGGTAGTTTTGCATATGGACCCTTCATGTAGACTGCCAGGAAGAACAGTGTTTGCTGGCCTCCAGTCTTAGGGTACAAAAAGTTCTTGAAACTACCTCATTTCTTTTGGCCCTACAGGAATGTCAGAACTCATCTTTAACTATGGGAAGTTGAGCATTATAGTTCTCTGGGAACACTGTAATCCTTAATCATTCAACCATAAGAGTGCTAGTTATTCCAAAACTCTAATTCACGAAGTGTTAGATACAATCACATCTTTTCTAACTATTCAGAGTAAGTTGCAAAAGATACGAATATTCCTAAAACCATACCTCTGTTAAAGGCCTGGTGTGATTAGACTGCAAAGGGTATCAGAAAGAAGGAAGAAGTGAAGTTCAACAAGGCCAAGTGCCGGGTCCTGCACTTTGGCCACAACAACCCCCTGCAGCGCTACAGGCTGGGCACAGAGTGGCTGGAGAGCAGCCAGGCAGAAAGGGACCTGGGGGTACTAATCGACAGGAAGCTCAACATGAGCCAGCAGTGTGCCCAGGTGGCCAAGAAGGCCAATGACATCCTGTCCTGTATCAAAAATAGCGTGGTCAGCAGGACAAGGGAAGTGATCCTTCCCCTGTACTCTGCATTGGTGAGGCCACACCTGGAGTATTGTGTTCAGTTCTGGGCCCCTCAGTTCAGGAAAGATATTGAAGTGCTGGAGCGGGTCCAGAGAAGAGCAACAAGACTGGTGAAGGGACTGGAACACAAGACCTATGGGGAGAGGCTGAGGGAGCTGGGGTTGTTTAGTCTGGAGAAGAGGAGGCTTAGAGGTGACCTCATCACTCTCTATAACTACCTGAAGGGAAGTTATAGCCAGGTGGGGATTGGTCTCTTCTCCCAGGCAGTTAGCAATAGGACAAGGGGGCACGGGCTTAAGCTCTGCCAGGGGAAATTTAGGCTGGATATTAGAAAGAAATTCTTTACAGAGAGAGTGGTCAGGCATTGGAATGGGCTGCCCAGGGAGGTGGTGGATTCACCGTCCCTGGAGGTTTTTAAACTGAGATTGGACATGGCACTTAGTGCCATGATCTAGTAAACGGACTGGAGTTGGACCAAGGGTTGGACTTGATGATCTCTGAGGTCTTTTCCAACCCAATCGATTCTATGATTCTATGATTCTATTACAGTAAATAGTGCATTCAGAAATAGTGTTACATAGCAGTTATTTTTCACTGACACAAAGAGTTTGCATCTTCAGAGTGAGGACAAGGTACAAAGGAAAATCTTAAAAACTAAACTTTCAGCAAAGACTTTAATAAACAAGGCTGACAATAAGATTGAATTTTGGTAGGTCATCTTATGCCAGCAGTCCTTTGGATTAGCAATTCAATTATTCTGTTTGTACAGTACTTGGCTTTCTAAACCTCAAGTTGTTTATTTGTACTGCAGCAGCACTGACAGTTTCAGTCCTAGATGAGGCTATCTGTTATCTTTTCAAAGGCACTTGAGACTCTGTAAGATACAACCCCAGATCTCTTAAATAAAAGGTGCCTGTGCCACATGTTTTTTGATTAATCTAATGCTATCAATGAGAGGTCACACTAGAGAAAAAGAATGAGTCCACAGAAGAGGATTAAACAACTAGAACATTTGTCTAGATAGCTTCACTAAAACATTTCGAGATGAAAGAAAAGATGCAGTTCACAAGAGACTACTGAAATATTTCATGCTAAAGATTCATTTTATTCAGTGCATTACCTTTTCTTGGGATAAAAGCAATCCAAGTCTTTTGATCTGCGCTTTAGCCTTGATGTCTCTGTTTTGAATTCGCTTTGTAAAGACTCTCCATCAGGGACACTTCCAGGCTCTGACAGGACTGCGGGAGATGGGAGAGGACTCAAGACAACTGGCACAGGGCAGCACTCTTTAGTGCAAGTAGTCTGAGTTTCATAGCGAATAAGACGAGTTTGAAGTTCAGCATATCCCACATCTCTCTCTAAGGCTCTTCTGTTGTCTAGACAATATCTGAAATTGAAATTGGTGAGAAACCTGTGAGAGAAAGTTTCTGCTTTATTACAATCAGAAAAACTTACTTTTTACAATCATGTGAACTGCAAAACTTTTTTTCATTTGAACTGGTCTATTGTTCTGAAAGATAATTTATAACAGCCCAGTAAATTAACACATGCCTTATGGATTTAGCTATATTTAAGTCCAACTCCAACAAAGGAGCTGAATCATATATTCTTTGCAAGTCTTTATCCTGTGGTCTTAAAAATAAGATTTCCATGGACATTAGCAGAATTTTTTCCTTGAACAGAAAGTGTTTGCTAACTGAACCTTTGAAATGAAACCTTTAGCTTTGTCCCAGATAACATTGTTGTATGAGAGATTCACATTTTTTAAATGCTAAAAATACAAAGAAGTGTTACTGAAAAAGCACAAGTTTCCTATTGACTACAATGAATAAGAAGTTTAATCAATGAAATCAACAGAACAAATTGTATTAAAAACAGTGGAGCTGAAAGATACCAAATAAGTACTTCTAACTCAGGGAAACCTACCTAAGAGATTACAACGATACAAAACCCATCTTATCTAACTTTTCTCTGGTGTAAATGATTTCCAAGATTCCTTGGAAGAGCCTAGTGTTTCATCACCCAGAAACTCACATTACCTCTGCTGGGGAAAGGTAACAGTATTGTCCAGTATTATTTCATCCTTTTTGTTATAAAGCATTTTGAACAGTGTGAGCTATCGCTCAGCCCACCCTCCAAGCTGCTCAGTAATGATTCCCACTCTAGACACATTCTTTACTTTTGTCTCTTAATATGAAGTCATGTTAAAATGCTAGATCTGATTTTTCTACTTTCTTCAGAGTATCTTCATATTCAGGGAGAAATTCACTTTTATAATAACTGACTGGTGAGTCAATTTCTACAGCTGAGTAAAATTTTCCACTAGAAATAAATTCATTATCTGATAAGAGAGTAAGTTTTCTTAACTTAAAAATTTCAAGGTATTTAATTTTCCTTATTATAGTCTCAGTCCCCTGAGTAGTCACATCGCCTATAAAGATAAAAAATACATTTAACTTTAGAAGTTAAATTGCCATTTTACTCACTGCTTTAATGGCAATTACTTTTTCTTTTCAACACAGGATTTAAGTGTCTGGCACATGTTCATTACACCAAAAATTTGATTTAATCATAAACAGGAATAGCCTCACAAGTCCTGGTCTCCATGGGGGACTTTAACCACTCCAATACCCTGTTGGAGGGACAATACAGCAGGGCATAGGCAATTCCGGAGGTTCCTGGAATGAGGTGATAACTTCCTTCTCCGAGTGAGGTGAGGTGCTCTGCTGGACCTTGTTCCCTCCCACTAAACAAGAAGGAGCTGGTGGGGAACGTGAAGCTCAAGGGCAGCCTTGGCTACAGTGACCATTACACAATGGAGTTTGAGATCCTCAGGGCAGCAAGCAGGGCACACAGCAAGCTCACTACCCTGGACTTTAGGAGATCAGACTTTGGCCTCTTCACAGATCTGCCTGGTAGAGTATCTTGGGATAAAGTCTCTGGAGGGAAGAGGAGCCCAAGAGAAATGGTGAATATTCAAGGAGCACCTCCTTCAAGCTCAGTAATGATAGGGAAGAGTTATGCTGAATTATGTGGTCTAGCATTTCTGTATATCTTTCCTCTTCTCCTCAATGTCTATATTTCTGTTTTTCTAAACTATTTTTATACAGCTACATTCTATGACGAAGCTTTGACAAATTTCTGGCTGGCTGGGACTAAACACAGTCCTAATCATATTGATCCTTTTTAACATTCTTACCACTAACACTTGCCTGCTGGATTTGTTTTCAGGCTCCCTGAACACGCAGGTAGCATCACAGCAGGTGTCATAAACCTTGTGACTGTTCTAAAAGTGTCTACAATTAAATATCAAAATAGAAGCTATGTATGTACTTCACTCATGTGCTGCTCCAGGAATTTGATATCTACTAATGAACCCTATTTCCCTTGACACTTTTAGTTCTGAACTAAAATTTTCAGAGACACTGAGAATAGCTACAACAATACAGCTTAGAAAAAAAACTTACATGTTTTTACATTACCATCAAGGCAGGAGTGTTGCAATTTAAAGCAGTGACTAAAATAGAGGTAAGAAAGGGAGAGCTGGCACATGAAAAGTTGTTCCAATAAAGGAAAAGATACATAAAATTTTCCATAATTAACACACATGTTGCTTGAAACATTTCCAGTTATGCCTAGACTGGAAACTAAAAAATAATTCTGGGAAAAGAAGCCAGGAAACTTACTCAAGTCCATGATAATGGCATCCAGCTGCTTTTTCAAAAGGCAAACCTCTGAGTTTCCGAGGAGTAAGCTCTGGTGTCAAAAGAAATGCGTTTTCACTGAAAAAAGAAAAATACAGATCTATTTTAACAAGCTACAGGCAGGATAAATTATACTTCCAAAAATCAGAAACAAATGCCACAGTATAGGAAGACTAAACCAGCATGCCAGCTTTAGCAAAGCCTCTGGGGTAAAGTATCAATGCAAAACTAAATCTTTATTGAAGTGAGAATGTAAGTTCAACTAATTAATTCCTACTGAACAGAAGCTCTTAGACATTTCAACCAGTTAAGATCACTGCTCCAAATAATTTATCAATAAACCCAGGTAAATATCATTCCATTTCACAATGGGACACCTGAGTTGTAGAATGGACATAAAGGAACCGGGAACTGACCTCCCATTTCTCAATCCAGCACTATAGGCAGTGAATTCCTTCCCTTTAGCTTCAAGTTGTTGTCTCATCTAACAGTCACCTTTCCCTGACTTCATAAGTAACCACTTGTCTCCTGTGATATTTCAATTCCAGGTAGAAACTCTCTAATCAACTAAATCATATGAATGTATTTGTTTTGAAAGTATTTCAACAGAATAAGCCATAGCAAGACAGACAAAAAAGCATTTGCTGCCAGATTCCAGCATAACCTGTCACATCCCATTTATCTCTAAAGAAGGGAAGAGATGAAGACAAGATGTAGGGGTATCTGAAACGTACACATTGCTTCAAATTTTATTCACACAGACTGTCTCTGCACCACTACCACTGTGAAAATAATCTGGGAAAAACATCCAGGAAAGATGTGATACTGAATCTAGCAAGATTTAGAAAGACTGTCAGCCAAAACTGTAATCTATCAAACTTCTATTTAAACTCAAACATGTAAAACAAGTGAACATGCCTTTAATTCCTCAGTCTCTCTCAAAATCTCTTAATTCCTTCTGTTGGTCTAACTAACAACTCAGTAGAAGTTTCTCAATCTTCATTGCATATTTTCTAACTTGCTTGAATTCTCTGCTCAGAACATCTTTAAGCTAGTTTCAAAACTCCAGTAACTATTTTACAGAAGTCTTAAAAACCCTACAGAAAAGCCAAAATATTACAGAACCTTTCCCTCTCAGAAGCACTCTTATTACATACAATGAAGTCTGAAAAAGGATCGAGGGCTGTATCAAATAAGTCCATTATAGATTCTATTATTCAACATTAAAAAGGTCAACAAACATAACTCTAGTGACTGCAAAGATTGTCTTGCCTTACCTAGAAGTCTATAACACACTGCACAAATAATGCAGGCAAACACTATCTGACTCTTACACAGTTTGGCCTTAACTCTAACAGATGTTCAGATCTGGAAAATTACTCCATTAACTCCATGTATCAAATCTTCCTGCTGAAAAAGCAATGGTTAATACACTAATACTTACCAGCAGACATACTAAGGATGAATACTAGTAAACACCTGAGTAGATAAGCTTCCTTTAAGGAGCACTTTATCACTCAAAAATATATATAGGAATTCTCAGCCAGCATGACAGGAGATGAACACAGTAAAACAGACTCAGCTATTGCTTTTCTACACTTCAATTTTCTTCCCACCCAGACTCCCCTCCACTGAAAGAAATCACACCAATAAAATTAAAGTTCTGCCACAGTATTTCTGCTTGGATAGAAATACTATTTTGGAAATGCACACATTTCAGCAGCTTGACAGGAGCCCACCAGCACACTTTTTGCACTTCAGGTGATTATTTTGTTATTTAAATGCATAGGACCAACATCATCATCTCCAGCCATTTCAGAACCTGAAAGAATTGAATAGTAAGACTGGCTGGAGGACCAAAACCGTTGATTTCACTGGCAGGTATGTGATGCAAGGCTGTTGCAAGTTACAAACTCATATCCAGCTAGACCATTCTGTGACTCTCATTCAGTCCTTATTTATAACTCCTCTCCATCAGCTCCAAGTATGGTCTGATTTAATATGCTGGTTTCTTACCGCTTGGGAATTTGTAGTGGCTGAAGATCACCAACTGGTAGCCCTTCTGGTGTGAAATATTTCAGTAATTCTTTAGCGTCGAGCAATGTCAGTGACTCCCGCTGGCTGTCTTTATGCCCCAGCAACTGCTCAGATGAATGTGCAAACAGAGAAACTCTGAAAAAAGGGAAAAAAAAAACCCAAAGACCAATCTAAGATTTTTTTTCTTTTCTTTAGTAATCTCATGGTATTAAAAAAAAATAAATAACTGCTAATCTGGAGCAATTAAACTAATGCCAAAGTAAAACAAATGAGCTTGCTCCTTGAGAACATTCATGCAAATGTTCATGATAAAGTATATTTGATGTAAATTCTCTACCATCCTACTAAAAAAAGTAATTTCTTCAAGAATTTGGAACCATAAAGCCACTACTGCAAGCAAACCTCCACTCTTCTTTAGTGTCTTCAGTCAAGTATAGCAAAGTTGTCTCTTTTCTACTGTTGAGCAATATGCTGTATACTGATAGAGGATAAGAAAGACAATCATTCAGAATACAATGAAATAAACACTAACTGACTGTGAAATAGAAAGGTCCTTCAGGAAGGTTTTCAAAAGTTAATTAGAAGGAAGAACTTTACCTGTCTGAGAAAGAAAAGCCATTAATAATAATAACAATGACAACCATGAAAAAGCAGAGATCTAATGTGAGAATTCCTCACATGCAGAACTCCAACCTAAGCCATGGCCAACTATGGTATTTGAAAGAGAGAAATGGGATGGAAGTGATTAAGAAAAAGACAGTTGGACAACTGGCTATAAAGGTCTGTCAGCAAAAACATTAAGACCAGCAAAGACTATTAAGTCTTACATAAAGTGAGAACTAAACTTAAATCAATAAGCTGTATTAAGTGACAAAAAGGTCTACAGGTTTCACTTGAACAGAGCTGAAGGAAAAACATAACTAAATATAAGTTTCAAACATAAAACCAATAGGATCTTCAACTTTAAAATTACTTGAGATACGACTTAAGTACTGACTATCTCAGAAATATGAGGAGAATAGAAAGACATTGTACATGGTGACAAAAACTGCTAAATTATCTCTATTATTTAAGGTATGTTGGGAGAAAGAAAAGTTTCTATATGTTTTTCTGCCATGGCTACTATTTTCTAGAAGTGCCATTTTGATAATTTAGTTTTGGAACTATGCTATTTTAAGCTAAATTTCACTTGCATTTAGTCAATAAAAATCAAACTAATAGTTCTTTAAACACTCAGAAAATACACCTTTGAAAATTGAGACAGAAAATTAGTTTTAGCCTTAAGCAATATTTTCCTTGAAAGATTATCAATATATTTGAAAACAGTTTACACAATGGCTATCAACATTCAGAGTTCCTCTACAGTAATGTTCAGTGGCCACTACGAAGAAAATCTCTATTTCATTATTACCTCATTTTTTGTTTGTTTTTTTCGAAGTTTTCCAAATTCTGCAGAACATGTCTTTCTGGCCATTCCAATGGATTTGTCTCCATTAAATCAGGCTCTGCAAGAAATATATGGTGGATAATGCTTAATAAGCAATCTTATTGTTTAAAGAAATATATATGTATAAGCCCATATATTTATATAAATATATATATACACACACATATTCCTTTATATAGAGATATTCTTTAATGCATATATATAAGTTATGTAAATAAAAGGAAAATCTGTCTGATGATGCAATCAGAAACGTTTTCTGCACAATTTTTTTGTCAAGGAAAAGAAAGGAAGTAGGTAAGGCAAGAGTCATTTCAGTTTGCAAAAACCCTAGAAAGCTGCTTTACTTTTCCTTCCATGTTTTCCTCTTTTGGTAAAAAGACTTTCCTTCTTTTAGTAACAAATTGATGACCAGTAGGAAAAAACATCAAAAGAGAATAAGCAGGGTATTTTCAAATAACAATACTCACCACAAGTCACAGTGCAGGACATAGTTTTATTGGAAACCTTCTGTAGATCAGGATTAGGAAAACTAGTGTTGCACAGGTCCAAAAAACATTCTCTTGTAAGTTTTAATAAAATTTTGAACTCACTGGTAGAAATAACTGGAGGCTTCTTGGTCAATTCCTTTCTCTCTATAAAAGGAAAAAGGAAAGGTACTGCACCTGCTAAGTAACAAAGAACAACTGGACCCTGCTAAAAACTAACTAAAGAAAATATCCACCCAAAACCAATAACACAAGTAAGTTAACTTGACACTTACTATTGTACCCTTTAGCAAGGCATGAGTGGTTTATTCCACAGACAAGTGAAAAACCTTAGCAGTGAGAATAGCTGAAGTCACGTATGAATCCCATTTTACAGTCCTTTAATTTCTGTATACATGCATTTCTGAGTATGTCCAGGTTTGGATAGCCCAGAGACAAACATCTGGACTTGCTGAGCCTAAATGTGAAAAGCTGCAGTCTGCAGCCTCCCACCCACCTATTTTTGCTGCTGTTGCAGGAGTGTGGCTTCAGTGTAACTGAGAGCCTGTTCTGGTCTCTTTGGTCAGAATATCAAGGGCCAGGTAATTCTGGTATGATTAAGGATGATCAGTCAATCCCAACTGCTCCTGTTCAGTCCTCATCCTAATGGAAATGGATGATCCACTCGAAACTAAAACACAAGCTCTGAAGCAGCCCCAAGCTCAGGGCTGACGCTGACAGGAATCTGAGAATGACTGCAAGTTGGCAGGGGGTGGAAGACAAGACTATTAGCAGGAATCTTATTTTCTTTAAACTGCTATTTTGTTAATGATAATACACTTATACTATCTTCACAGAATGCCATTTTCTATAAGCCAGCCAATCTCTCAGAAGCATTTTTTCTTTTAATTGAGTCTCTTAGAGCAATGGACTTGGATGGAAAAAAATCAGGACACTCAAATGTACTTCTCTGCAAAGTCATGAAAATCTACGGACCTTTCAGTTGTTAGGAATTATGCATCATGATAAATCTAATGCATATTTTTCCTCTGCTGTTGAAGACTTTTACAATAAAGAATAAAACTTTAAAAACTCCGAAAAATCAAAACCAGAATTCTTATTTTTGTAGAAGCATATCCAGCAGTAAAGGTTTTTGGGAAAAACATCACAGAATTGACACAAAATTATTCCAAAACTATGCTCAAACATTCAGAGTATTAGTGTAACAAGCAGCCACCAACCTTAATTCAGTGTTCTCTTGTTCATTATGTAACACACAATCATGGACATAGTACAAAGTTTCTTTTTAAACCTTCACTACTTCATCACAAACTGAACAACTCACTTCAGTTTTGTAAGGTGAGCCATCACATTCGGTTTGACATAAAGAGCTTTTAAATACTTTTAATGAGAATTACCAGTGCTTTCCCCATTACTTACTGAGATATTCCTTCAAGGCAAACACTTGGAGATGAGACAGTTTAGTTTCCCTTTGTACAATCTGCTCTCCACAGAAGCGTGGCAGCGACTGGATAAAGTCAGCAATACAAAAGTCTGTACAGATTAAGAGAAGTTTTTATTAAGAATCTCTCATAGGACTTTGGAGTCATTACTTCTTCATAGAAAACAAACATAGCAGACATAGAAATTTCATATTAAAAGGAAACAACCAGATTTAAAATATGACTAATCATTAAAAAAACCCCAAACAAACAAATTACAATTGAACACCAGGATAACTTGGAAGAGATGCCTGACTAGTATTCTTGAATTTCTGTACAAAACATATTTGACAACACCATTAACTTGACTAACAATTAAAGAAAGTAAGAAGATCCTAAGTTTGATACCAAGAAAGAAGTTTTCTCCCAGCAAATGGTCAAGGACTTTCAGTTCTCTGACACTGTACTAATGGGATTTTAATTAGGAAAAATGGCAAGTAGTCAGTCATATCATACCCTGATTTGTTTCAATAATAAGGAATTAAGCGGATAAAATGCAGGTCACTGTGCTCTTTTTCTTTGTCAGTGTTATTGAAACAAATACAGGAATTAGTAGAGTTAACTAGTATGTGTAGTTGTAACAGGACAACTACTCTAAGATAAATATCCACATACACGCTCTTACCTGGTGGAGCAGCTATGACACAAGTGCTAGCTCATACCCCGAACACTCTGCAGTAACACGGACACTGCAAAGTAACTCGAGGTGATCATGAAACTAAACTTGACTGCTGGAGTTGCAGTTTTTATTGTAAATCCCGAGAGAAACAGGATTTTCAACAGACATTTACCTTTTTTTTTGGCATGGGCTGCTCAGTCTTTATACTAACAACACATACTTTTTAAACTTTAAGCTTTCACAAGTTTGATTTGCACTCATATTACCTGGATGTCCCTTTACAATAAACAATTTTCAACTAATCTCAATTATGAGAAATGGCTGACTGTAACTTTACATAGTTGATTTAAAAATATGGTAGAAGTAAATTCTGTGAATAAATAAGCTCTTATTATATTTTTTATGAATTTGACAAAATATTGCTAATAGACTAATTCATAAAAAATGTAATATTCTTCCCTGTTTTCTCCATTTTAACACTGACTGGAATGAATAATAGGAAGATATGAAATGGAGCAGCATTTGCCTGCATTTAGATATTCTTAAATAAATAAGCAATTACTCTTACCTGACTCTGTTTCTTCTGCTCTTGTCTTTAGCCTTCCATTTACTGCAGCAAGAGTGGCCATACCATTGATCTGGCCAGCTGAATGAATCAGGGTTGCTTTACATCCTCCAGAGCCGTTGCCTTGTAGCAAGAAATAATATCGGCAAGATTCTCCTTTCAGTTCAACTTCTGGAACTTTACAAACATCAGGACATAACTGTGAAACACCCTCAGGAAAATAGCTTTAAAACAAGCTATAATCCACCATCAGAATTCCTTCACTTGCTCTCTTCTGTTCTGTGAGAAATCTTGCATCCTTTGAGGAGAAACAGTAACTACAGGTATTAAAGCTCCAAACTGAAGCGCATGCAAAATAAACGAACTCCAGCAGCAAAGCTGAGCTGGACTAAGCTGCTGGCTTAAAGCCAGCACATTACCAGCACCCAACTCCTGTGACTGTCAGAAGGGCCAGCTTCCTAATGCAGACTACAAAGTACATCTGGAAAATCCAACCATCACCCAGAGAAGTTCTTTAACTGGCAAAGTCACATTTCTGCCATGAAACGACAAAGAGAAGTTTCTGTTCCACTAGGTAAAAAAAGGTCTTTTTGCACGTGTGCACTGAAATAATATAAGCGTTCACTGGAAGAACATACAGGTGTAGAAGGAAAGGAAATACTGTACACTCCTCCCAAGGACACTGCATTATTCATTAATAGAGGCTTCACTCCTTTACCCTTGTGCATAGCCTGGGTGAGAGATAAAGACGTTCTGTTTTTAAACACAGGCATATAGCTTGCAGTTTCAAAAGTAAATTAATGTGGGACTTAACAGAAAAAGTGAAAGGATGGGTTGGTTATCTTTTTAGACAGAAAACATTTTATAGCACCTTGCTAGATGTAGCAATTGAGAGAACGAATACTTCTTGATGTACTAAGTTTTAAAAGTCAAATAATTTCATACTTGCAATACTGTCTCAATAATTAACGCAACAGAAGCTTAGTATTTATTAGCATTATAAATTTTTGTTAGTAACAAATATAAAATATTCCAGTATTTCTTGAAAATTTTAAGTTGGAAGAAGAAGGAAAGAGAAGGGCAAACCCTGCTACCTCAATATATAAATTCAGAGAAAGAAAACAATAAAGTAAAAAAGATTCCAGAAACATTTTCACTATTGTCCCATTCCCCCAGAAATTTGAAATCTTTTTCTTTTCCATTTTATCTTTGCATCTCAAAGCTGATTCCTCACAGGTAAGCTTTTATTTCTCACTTTAATCTTAGCATTTGAGAACTATCAATTCCAAGAATTACACCTTCTGACAGATCAAACAGATTAAGGATTCACAAATAGTTAGTACAGTCAGATTGGTAATAGTCACTAAAAAATCAACACTTTTCAACTAAACAAGCAAATACATTTAAATGGCCATGTTTCTCCTCCTATTCTAAATTTTATTCAAGAGGCCTAATAAGAAACTGTTATAGTTAATACTTGTACACTGGAGCACAAGATAAAGATCCTGCAGATATGGGGGATCTCATACTCATTTGACTGCATCAGTAGTATCTCTCCAATAAATATAAATGCTGCTGCTGCATATAATATATATATATATATGTAACTCACGCCCTGTCTACCACCTCCAAACATTTAAATCTATATACTTCCAGCATCCATTCCATAATTAAGCTTTTTGCCCTGTTATACAACTCTTCCTAATTCCTCTCAATTTTTTCCTACCCCTAAAGCTGAAATAATATCAGTCTGGCAGCCATCCTCATCTGCATACTTGTTTACAAAAGCCATCTTCAGCTGGCAACAAAAATAGTCAGTCTGTAATGAGAAGGGAAGCACCTAACTGAAACACGCTGGAATTCCATCTGCAGAAGGAAACCTCTATGCCCATGGATTTTACAATCACCTTACAAAGGTGTGTGAGAGCTGGATCTTACCTGACAGACAGGATACAAAAATGGTTTAAAGGAGATGCATTGTTTCCCCAAAGCTCATCACGATGTTATTATCCATTTTTTCCTGTAAGTTTGCATAGCTGAACTTGAATTCACCAAACCCTTTTGTGTCAATGAATACAACAAGCACTGACCTAATTTTATTGAAGTTAAAAAGACAATCTCAAATATATAGAAAAAACTCACCATATATATACACGTACACAAACAGATATAGCCACAACAAAATATACCTACCAGTAATGACCTTGGGTTTCCTGGCCATATATTCCTTCCATTTCTTGGTACTCAGCTGGGCAGGAGATGGGATCACTACCCTGCTTACACTACACGGCAATGTAAATAAAGCTCCCACCTGAATAATGAGAGCAAGTACAACACATGCAATATTACTGAAACCTGTTCTGCATTTCATTCTTGAGCTACTGATTTGGCATTATTTCAAAATGTACTTCAATTGATGAAAAACATCTTAACACATCTGTCAATTCACATCAATCAAAATGGAACTGCATTTGACACAGAAGCTGTACAAATTTTATTTACTTCTTGGTCCGGTTGACAGATCATTAACTGCTGAATTTTTATTTCACAGATAAAAAGGTATTCATTACCTCTTACAAGTCTTTCAATATTTTGGCTACAAACACTACTGTAAAGTAGTATCCAGAATGGGAAGAGAATTCAAAGACATTAGTTGGCATCAGTGACTCTGCATTCCTTAGGAAAAATTTTCATTTTTTTTCCCTTCCTACATATTACCCTTTTCCATTAATCAGATACTAGACTATGTTTGTCTCTATACAGATTCTAGGCCAATAAGCACTAACAGAAAAAATGCACATGTATTGGAATACTCAAGCAATAAAACAAGGCTTTAGAAAAGCCTAAAATGTGCAATATTTCCAGTAGCAGACTGAAAAAAATTCCCTATGAGAAATTGTTATCTTCAAAATACATTCAATTCAACATGTGCAGACTCTAAAAAGTAACCCGACAATGTGTTTTGACTGTTTTGGCTTCTTGCTCTTAAATTATAAAAGATATTTGATCAAATGTTCAGTACCCTTAAGTAAAATGAAAATTACCTGGCATATTTACCAATATAAAACTATTCTACAAGATATTTTTGGTACAGCACTAGAAAAAGGACTTTTTCCTTTTCTGGCTAAGCATAATGGAGAATGGAGAGGCAGGGGAGAAAAAAAGTCACTAAAAATCTAAATAATAAACTGAAATGAAACATACAGCTTGATAATGGGATATACCATCTCCACAGCAAATAAAGAACATTAAGTTATTAAGAATAACTGTACCAGCACTTTAACATTGCAGGTTTTGTTTTGATTGGCATAGATTTATTTTATAAACACTAAAAACTTCCCTAAACAAGCATGTATCATCTTTGATGTAAAGGTGATATAACATTCAGGAAAAACAGGTACAAACTAATACTGTGGCTATGAATAATCACACTGTCATTCCAAGGCAAAGCGGGGAGGGGGAAAGTAGGACTGTAAATGTTTCATGAACTCTTTTTATCCCAAATCAGAATGTAAAAGCAGAATATGCACATGTAAAATAAAAAAAGCTTACCACTTCAGAGTAGGTAGATATATTTTGTAGGCTGCACACATGCCTTTTTAGCCTTTTGCTAAAATAATCAATAGTTCAATTATGATAGCACAGAAATTATCTGTCAGGATATGATTAAAAGTTGCAAAATGTTTTAGCAGATTGAAACTTAGCTAAGGTAAAGAGAAAAACACCTTTAAAAGCTCTATTTGCTTTAGAGCTAAATACTGAAGAGGCTTACACAGAGACTAGGTTTAAAAACATTATTCCTGTATCTTTTATAGGCAATATACATACTTCTATTTTTCTGCTATATGTAAATAAAAAGAAGTTTTTACCTTCCCAGAGAGAAAAGAAATCTGGTCCAAAAGCATCGTAGAGGTTTCCTTCTTTCTTGACAGACTCCTGAACGGAACAGTTTAAGGAACCTCATCTTCACAAAGAACTCTGCATCTCAGTTTTGCAAATCAAGCTCAAAGAAGGACTGCAAGTGTTTAATTTTTGATACAACAGTATCACAAAACATACACAACTCACCACAGATACTTATATATTCAAAATCATGGCAGACTTATACATCCTAAGCTACTATTGTTACACCAAAACTAAAGTACATACGTTTAAAACCAACAGTAATACAGTTTGAGATCTCTGCAGCACACACACAAGAGAAAACTGCTCTGCTACATCTTGCCATTGATTTTGCCCCTGCACAATAAAAACATGATTTGTGGGCAAATGTTCCTATAGGGTGAAGCATGCTACATTCATAACTAGTAAGGCTGGAAGGTTTTTAAACTTACACAGGAAAAAACATTTCTCTATTCTTTTCCCACAAATAGCACGCACATCAACAGACAAACGATATGTGTGATATATTATCAACACTCAATCAATGGTCGCTGTTAGTGTAATTTAAATTTCAAAATGAAAAAAAACAGTTGTGAAGAATCACTGACTATTTTGGCAGACTAGAATGGAATGAGCCCTTGCAATCCCCATCTCTCTGTGGCTTGCACAGGTAGATTCTGATTGTTTTCTTTCTGCTATAGACAATTAGCAGTAGTAGTTTAGATCCCTAAAAAAAGGATACAGCTCAAATTCCAGATCTGATATAAAAATGGAAGGTAGATCAGAGAGCACCACCATCTGTAAAAATTCCAGGGCAGGACCATAGTAATGAAAAACCTGAAAAGACATCAAATCAGAAAATCTGTAACACAATGTATGATGTTATCTCAGTAGAACTTTCTCCAGTGTTTCTCTGGGGGCATTTCCCTTACAGATAACATCTGAAAGAGGTATAGGAGATATAAAGGAATAGAAAAACAATTCACAATATTATCTTAAACATAATTATATAAAATCCAAGGAGGGTATTTAATTCTGTTTAATAAAGCTTACTTCCTAGAATGTCAACCATGTGCATCAAATGAGTTCTAACTCTTATCCAAAGAAAAACAAGATCTGCAGGAACAGACAAATGCAATCCAAAATGTAATATTTTAACAATGAAATAACAAATTCGTAATTGATGCCAATTTTTATAAACACTCATTTTTGTTTTCATCAACAGATATGATTCTGGAGTTCCTATCAACTCTCTAATTCCAATGGAAAACACGAAACAGCAACAGTGTAAAAAACCAAAAAACCCCAAGCTTTTAAAATTAAGTGGAAAAGGTTAAATTAATACAGCATTCATAATTTAGATATTTTGAGTATTAAGACTGAAAAAAGTCTCAATTTCTACTTGAAATAAATCTTGATACTGTATTCCTAAGAAAAACAGATGAAATTTTGAGAACACATGTGAACAAAAGAAGCATTCCTCAATCTTATCCAATCACCACTTTTATGTTTAACTTTCAGTTCTGACTAGAGTTTCCCCAGTTACTAATTTTCTCAGAAAAGTAAAACACATGAATTCTAAAATTCAAAGAAAGATCAAGAATAATACTTGCTTCTGGCAAAGCATCAGTATTCCTCGATTGCTGCTCTTTTTTACCATCAAGGCAAGAACTTAAATGTGCAGTGCTGAATGTCTTTGCTGAAGTGCTTTTTATACAAAATTCTGGGAAGTCAACTCCTGATACAAACTGCAGGGGGAAAAAAAGACAATAAATGTGCCAAAAAAAAAGAGATAAAAATTATTTCTCTTCAGTCAGTTAGATGTGTTATTAATTTTAACAATTATTATTATATTTGTTTCCATCAGATCTGTAAAACTAAATAAAAATACTGGAGTTGGATAACCAAGTACTAAATCCAAAACCTTAATACTGAAAATGTAAACAATGCCTTTCAGTCCCAAGTTTTCAGTCTTTGCTGAAACATGAGATGTGCTCTTGCAACAATGACTTACAGTTATATGATAATGATTTGTGAGAGATACAAAACAATATGATTTTGAATAATAAGTTCTACAACAAATATTTCAGAGGAAAGCATCTGGATTTCAAGTTCAAATCTTGATGCATTAATCTCATTTATCCTTTCATCATGCTAAAAAAGCAAGTTATTCCACCACCCACCCAGACACATTGCACGTTACTTGTCTGAATTACAGTGTCAAAACCAAATTTGGCTTAAAGCATAAAATGCACTCTACAATATACGCTCTAAATGAGAAACACAGATGCTTTAAAAATTATCACAGCTGAAGAAAGTTATTTTACCTTTCTTTCCCATATCTGAATCTTTCCTCTCCAGAGTTCTTTTAAATCAATAATATTCATGATATCATCTGAAGACACAAAGTCTGCTGATAGATAGTCTGCAATCTTTTGCCAGCTACTGCAAAAATATGGAATTAATCTTACTGAATTTAGTATTACAAATCAACATGAAGTGCAGTTTGACTGAATTTACCTATTACCTCTTAGCACTGAACAGTCTTGTGTATGTTAAGACAGGCATAGATAGCTTTATATTTCACAAAGTAAAAAATATTACAGAATTTCTCATTCAGGTTCTGTAAAGGAAGGTGTTCATATGCTCCATGAAGATGACAGCAAAGAACTTTGAGAGAAATCAAATAAGACTGGCAAGGGCAAGCTGCAGGCAGACCATAGTAAGGTTGGGTGCTAGAAGCTGCAACAAAGCCAGGTGGCCATCACAGAGGCTATCACTGGTCCCCCCAGATGGTTTGTAGTTAACCTTCTAGTAGAGTAAATATGACTGCAGCACAAGCATTGCCCAAATTCAACAAGAGAGAGAATAGCCAGTATCTGTGGGTTCTAGTGGCAGTCTGTCTTTTAAGTGAAATCAGCACCATCAGCAGACCAGGAAGAATAAGTGAGGTAACTTTCATCAGAGATACTCTATGCCCAAATGGCCTCATTTTACATAAAAGGCAGCAGAAGCATTTATTCAGTCAAAAGCTGGTTCCACAGGACGATACCAATGAGCACTGAGGTCAAGTGCTCATGGAAGTCACTGCAGTAAGTTGACCATCCTCCACATACCTCAGAGAGTACTATGTAGTAGGTATATTGCTTATTCTATCCAAGGACTGAACATTCAACTTTTTAATTTCCAACAGTTTTATTAATTTAGGATTAAGCTTAATCACACATTCTATGAAGCAAACTCGAATCTTTTGGGCTTGGAGGGGAGGGGAAGTGGAGGTAACTTTGCCAAGTTATTCAGTATCCACACCATCATTCATTGTGTAGGTGAAAAAACCCCAAACCACTGTGGTTTACATGTTGAGCCTTTTTATGTTAATTAGAGGAGGACAGTAAGGAAACTATTGGACTTAATTTCAACTTGAATTAACAGCCTCAGTGACTCCTCAGCACAACAAACTCTTCAGAAGCATACAGAAAGTAATTGAGCATTTATACTCCTTTTTCAGAAGGGACAAATCGGACACTCTACTTTTCCTCTCTGAAATGTAATACCAAGGGTAATTAAGGTAATGTAAAATTTCAAGTCAAGTCAGCAGAGGTATGGATTCATTAAAAAAAAAACCCTGGAAAACTACAATAAATATACAAGTTATTATACAGCATAGTAGAATTTGAAAACATTGCATGCACACTAAAGCCAATAGGGAAGAGAAAATATTTTACCCTTTCTTCCCAGAGAAAACAAGAAGTTCAGAGGACTTGCTCTTTTGCCTGCTCCTCTGGTTACGGCATGTATTTACAATAAATTAGAATGAGTAATTCCTGCCCTCATACAGTAATAGACCAATCTATGTATTTTCAAAATAAAAATGTAGAGTACTCAAGACGCTGTTTTTATTTTAAAACACTGATCTATGCTAACACAAAACAGGAGTGATCTTGTTTACAGCCCTGAAATAAATGCCATACCCTTTAGCATCATTTGCTGCAATAGTGATCTGTGCAGAGTGCCATTCTCTCAGGTGTTTCAGGGCACCAATAGCAGGTAAGCAGTCTTTTAACTTGGGTCCATCTCGTTCAACGGCCTGCAGTATTACATCAACCATTGCTCTGCCTATAAAAACAGTTATATACGACTCAAAGTACCATGATTCAGTAAATTATTCAATCTTTTAAAGATAGAAAAGTTCTGATTATCACCAATTGCATGAAAATGAGCTAAAATATCAGCTTCAAGTAACTTCAGCAAGATCTAAAACACTTTCCATGCATTTTTAGCTCATCTCTTGCTGCTCCTCTTACATGAACACAAAACATTTTGCCATTCCCTCAGTGACAGTGGTTCCATACCTTTCTCCTCTCTCACTCCGCACTGACAGATGAGAGTTGTCCCCCATACAACTACACTATCTCACTTCCCTCCTTTTAACACTCTAATCTGCTATTTCTCATAGCACTGAGAGGCCACAACTTGAATCCTGTGTCCAGCTCTGGGTCCCTCAGTTCAGGAAGGACACTGAGGTGCTGAAGCAAGTCCAGAGACAAGCAATGAAGCTGTTGAAGGGTCTGGAGCACAAGTCCTACAAGAAGCAGCTGAGGGAGCTGGGGTTCTTTAGCCTGGAGGAGGCTCAGGGGAGACTTTCTCACTGTCTGCAACTACCCAAAGGATGTTGTAGTCAGGGGGTGCTTGGACTCTTCTGCCAGGGAACTAGTGACAGGACAAGAGGACATAGTCTTAAGCTGCACCAGAGGAGGTTTAAGTTTGACATTGGGAAGAATTTCTTCACAGAAAAGGTGATTAGATATTGGAATGGACTGTCCAGGGAGGCGGTGAAGTCACCATCCCTGGAGGTGTTTAAGGAAAGACTGGACGTGGCTCTTAGTGCCATGGTCTAGTTGACAAGGTGGTGCTTAGTCAAAGGTTGGACTCGATGATCTCAGAAGTCTTTTCCAACCTTAATGATTCTATGATTCTCATTCTTCTTACATTCCTTTGCTATCCCAAATCAACTACTGCAACGTTATGTAACCCTAACCTGCAAGGTGATACTTATCTCCAGTTTGCAAAATCTAAATCCAACAGTTCCGTTATATTTTCCTTCTCAGTTTCTTGATTCCCCTTACAAGCAGCCAGCTGGCAACTCAGATGTAAGCCTGATGTCAAGATCTTCCTTTATTTTCATAAAAAACTTCCTGTTGAGTTTTGTGTTGCTTACTGTCTATTGCTACTTTGATCTCATTTCAAGTGGAAAAATTAATTATATAAATATCCACCTTAAACTCTACTGAAATAAAGCCTTCCAAAGAAACAAGCAGCAAACTAGTCCATAAGCTAATCTGCAATGCCAACCATGCTCAAGTTCTTTAACTACCTGCAAAAACTGCAATAAGTTAATTCAGATAACAAACTAACACCCTCTGAACTCTTTCATTTGACTACGATTTTACCACATGAGTTTTTAGAGTAATAACTAAGAAGATAATCTCCAATGAGATTGCTTTTTAAAGAGAGATTACCTGGGGCAGGCAGTTTATCAGCTAACTGATGCAGACTTTCAGCAGCTTCTTCATAGATACTGAAAATGAAGAGCAACATGGTTAGAAACAAAATATAAACAAAGTCATTTAGAAACCAAAAGGTACAACTAACGAGCACTACCTGATACAACTATCTTACGTCTTTAAAACTCTACACAAACATACACCTAGGCAACGAGAAGTACTTATCTCCTCTTCTACTGAGGCAGAAGTAAGTCTAATGACATCAAAATAATCTGCAGTAAACTGGAAGTAGGATTCAAGATGGATTAGCAAGTAATTTCTTTTTGTATATATAGATGTCAGCTGTTATGAAATTGTTCAGTTACCCTATAAAAATCATTTGTAACTAAAAAAATTAAAGCCATGTTAAACAAAATAGAATTATTTTCAGTAGTAGTAAGGGATTACTAGTTAACATAGTAATTGTTGCTTTGGTAGTTACTTTCACTAGTTAAATTTTCTTGATTCCCTTGGGTTATTACTGTTAAATGTCAGATCACTACACTTGTAATAAAAGTATTAACATGCATACTCAGTCAGAGACAGGGACTCCCGGCTGTTATTGTCGTCCTCCTCAAAGTTTTGTATGGCTCCCAGATATTCATCAGTGCTGGTTTGGAGAGAGTCTTCAGTTTTCTGTGTGTCAACATTTATCTCCTCCCAGTCAGAACTGCAATACTACCCAAATAAAAAGACCTTCTTAAGGAAATAGAACTCTGAACATCACAGTTTTAACTTGCTCTACAGGCAGGCAGACAGTTAGGGAACTTATATTCTGAAAAAAAAGTGTATCTTACCTGATAATAACCACATATAACATGACTTGCAAAATACCATTTCTTTGCACCTGGAATACCAGCCACTGAACACGCTGCAAAGAGATACAACAATTCTTTAAAATAATAGATCCAAATAATAGATCCACTATAATCTATTCTTATTATAATGAACATCTGTTGAAAGACTCTCTGTAAGTCATTTAATGTACCACAATGACTTGAGTTCTACTTTCCTTTGGCATTGTAATTAACTTCTAAACATATTAACATGTAGATAAGTGTTTTAGCAAGTGTCTAACTACTACTGACCTTCTGACTGTTAATAAGAAAGAAAATCCTTTACCTCTTCTCTCTTCTGGGTTATATTGCTTTCTATTTGCAGGATCTGTATCATACCTGAACTAAATAACACCTTTCATAAATACGGTTCACAGAGTTCACAAAATGAGATACTCTCTCAACATTTCTACGCAATAAAAAGCACCGAAGTTGAAAACAGCTCAACATTCCTATCTTCATGAATTTTAAGAGCTTAGTTTCCCCACACAGATCCCAATAATACAACATCTGTGACAAGATAAGCTTTTAACAGCTCAACACTAGATATCCAAAACAAGTAAAGAACTAAGAAAGCATTTATTTAACAAAACAAAACCACAAACACCTGGCCCTTAAAAGTACTAAAGCAGATCTTCAGAAATCTACTTTAAGATTAAAAAATTACTTCATAAATACTTATGGATTAAGGTTCTGAACTGTTACCCAACAGACAAATATTGCTTCCACTGAAAAAATTAGAAGACATTATAGGAGCAATGAAAATACCATGCTTCCCACCGACTTGAGAAACAAGCCCTTTTCTACTTTTCCTTGCTCAACTGGAATGAAATTTGTCAACTTTTCAAAACCCTTCCTTTTAATTTCTCATGCCCAATCTATCTGATCTCCTCACACCTTAGCTGCTGAATTGTCATCAATTCTCCACAGAAAAAGGAGCAGCAGGAGCAGTCCCACACCACTGCATTTGGGTTTACTTTCATTTCTGGCTTGTTTCCCCTTGATCATAAGATGTGCCGAGGTGAATCCCTGGTAATGTTTACCTTAGTGTCTAATGCTATATTTACCTGGGAATGCGTTCACATCTGCGTTTATAGATGCATTGCAGCTTTCTCTCAGGAACTGATACATGTCTGCAGCAGTCCCAGCTGGAAAAAAAAAAAAAGGTTTTTTTTAAAATTACGGAATTATGGAAGTTAAATCTTACTTTCCTGGAAATACAGCAAAAAGTTCAGTGTAATATTAGAAGCTCTTGTTTGATATTTTTTTTTTATTAAAGAGAACTATCAACTGCAGATTTACGGGAGTTTTAAAAAGGCAAATTTTGCAAAATACTCATTGGAGTCCTGCTCATGAATCGCACCGCGGGGTTACGTAGCAGCGTCTAAATTTCTGCAGGTTAAAGCCACCGTGAAACCAACGCGGGGTTTAAGCAAGGAGGATCCAGGAGGGGTTTAAGGAGGCGAGATCCAGGGGGTTTCAAGGAAGCAGGATCCAGGGAAGGTTAAGGAGGCAGGATCCGGAGGGGTTTAACGGGGCAGGATCCGGGCGGAGGAGGGGGGGGTTAAGGAGGCAGGATCTGGGAGGTTTCAGGAAGGCAGAATCCAGG
>VZRE01002518.1:0-97352 GCA_013396775.1 Cephalopterus ornatus | reverse complement strand
CGGCCGTACCTGGTCCGGGCCCGCCCGCGGCCCTGCGCTCCCCCCAGCTCAGGAGCAGCACGTAGCGGTCCATGGCCGGGCGGGGACAGGGCCAGGGCCGGGGCCGCTCCGAAGGTCCCGCGCTGCCGCCCGGGCGCCGCCCCTCGCAGCGCAGCGCTTCCGCTTCCCGCGGGCGCAGCCGCCCCGCAGCTGCCGGCCCTCGGCGCGGGGCGGGATGGCGAGTTACAGCAAGGCCGCCCAGGTGAGCCGGGGCGCTCCGAGCCCCGGGGCCGTGAGGGAGCGGGTCGACAGGGCCCGGTGTCGGTGCTGAGGGTTCTCCTGACGGGAGCCGCCGTGTGCGACACGTCCGAGGGACAGGGATCCCCGCAGCGGCCGGGGCCGTGCGCGGCCCGAGAGCTGCCTGGGGGATCCGTGCCCTTCACCGGGAGGGAAGGTGACGTTGGGCGTTAAATGTCCTGCAGCGATGTTACAGTTCGAGTAGCGATAATGGGAGCTTCCCGCAGTAGATCTTCGTTTTTGAAACAAAACCCTCAGGGCCTGTAACCTTTCAGTGGTGTTACACACGTACATCGTTCTGTGTCGTGGTGCGCCGTCCTTTTAAAGGATATTTGAAGGGGGTGTCGCTGGATATTAATTTCATCCAGTATTTATGAGCGTAAAAGAAGCGTTGATCTAATTAAAGAAGCTAGGTTATGGTAGTGTGAGCTTTTACTGTGTTAAGTACTGCCTCTCTTTCTCTTCAGCAATGGGCCACTTTTGCCAGAGCCTGGTACCTCCTCGATGCGAAGATGCAGCCCCCAGGAAAAATAGCAGCTGCGACTGTAATCAGACTTGAAGGCAGACATAAACCTATTTATCATGCACTGAGTGAGTGTTGCAGTGGTTGGAAGCAAATTTGCTTTCTTTCGCTTATGTTTATTCCAATTTCAGTTTTAAAATCAAGCCTGATATAAAGGGTTACATTTTTCAATTGTTTGTAAATTAAAAATTAATTTGTATTCTTTCTCATGTTTTTCCATCATACCCCCCTACAACTTTATGTTGTTTCTTTACCAATGCATATCAAGCATGTTATGAATTTGTAATTTATTTTAAGTATCTGAATTACAGTGGGTTGTGCTTTCATTTTTTTAAAAACCTCAAAACATGTTTCATGGCGTTGATTTTAGATGTAGAGATTTAATTCACAGTGCATGTAATGAAACACTGATGCAATTCTTGGTTAGATTTTCTGAGTGCTACCTTTCAATATGTGCATAGCCCCACAGTCTTGGAGTGCTTCTTCATCCTGAATAAGGTACTGAAAAGTTCTCTCTTCGTGAGGCAGTGGGCACAAACTGAAACACAGAAGGTTCCCTCAGAACATGAGGAAACATATTTTACTGTGAGAGTGACTGGAAGTGGTTTCCCAAGAGGTTGTGGAGTCTCCGTCCTTGGAGATTTTCAAAAAATCCTCTGCTTTGAGCAGGGAAATCAGATGACATGACCTTCAGAGGTCCCTTCCTGCCTCAGACGTTCTGTGGTGATGAGGCTGGAACCTTTCAGCAATGATTAGGGGAGACATAATCATTGTTGAAAGATACCTTCTTGTTTAAATAAAACAATCATTTTGCTTTTCTACAGGTTGGAAGATTCAGCAGTAACAACATATCTGTAATATTGTTCATTACTTGTAGTATCATAGTGCCTGTCTCAAAGGGATAAGCATTTTATAAATAGTAAAAGGTTGATCCCTCATACTGCTGGTACAGTGTTTCCTTTAACACCCATGCAGATTTCCAAGAGACATTACTGAAACATAAAGGAAACCTTGAAGTTTGCTCATACATGTGAAACGTACATACTAAAATTATACTCGATCTGTTGCATAATAGAAGGTAGGAATTGTGGTGGTCTAAAGAGGTTTTAAATACCAGAGTTCTGCTGCTGCAAATTTTGTGGTGTCCACAAGATGTCACTGGAGACTTAAGGCTGTCTGAAAAACAAAGCAGATGCTGAGAGGAAGTTTTTGGTTTTCCTGTGGGAAAGATCTTTGACACTTCTATGTCCATGAAGTTATAAAGTCCTGGAAAGTCATTTCAAGGGTGACTGTATTTGGTTTGAAGTGTTCTATAAATCAGTACTAAATGCATTACACACAAGATTGACATTGAGAGGTAACTACTACTGAGACATTTGATATTCCCTTCAAGAGGAAAGTATGCAAAAATTCGTGGGTGATGTACTTAATGCTTTTTTTAAATTTTTTCTGAACTAGCAAATCTTTCAGTGTCTTTGAGAAAAAAATTGCTTAGACAGAATAACATTGTGGGGATGTTTTTGTTGGGTTTTTTTTAGTTTGGTATAAAGATTGTTAATTCGGTGTTCATGCAAGTGGAAAACTGTTGACAAAAATTTCTTTAGATGAGCTTATTCTGTCATCTTTCCAACAAAAAAAATCAAAAAAACACAAAGTCCAATGTCCGTTCCCCGTTATTTATGTAGGCACACAGTATTTTTAGAGCTGAACTGTCAGTGAAGATGTTTAAATTGGATTAAAAGAACACAAGATTAAAAAATTGTAAAAAACTTAAATAAGATGTGAAGCTTATTTGATTAATTATGTGCTCCTATAAGAAATGCATGCTCAATTTAAGCCCTGCTTTGTCCAGCTGCTTTGTTGTCTACTCAAAAATGTTTTAATCAAGTGAGTCTCTTCAAATTCTTGTGTTCTAATATGGTGATGCAAGTGAGAGTGACCTCTGGAAAAATAGTTTTCCAACTGATTGAATGTGTGGTTATGGCTTATATACCTGTTCAAGATCATTACATCTGAAATTAAAAACTACATCTTTTCTCATATTTTTATAATATTTTTGAGATAGTTTGGGTTTTATTAGCACTTTATTAGTATAGAATATCTAGTAAAATAACTGTTTCTGGCAGGGTGATGAATTATAGAGTTTGCACTTAAAAAACTTTTGATGTTTAAGTTGCTGATATAACTCTAAATATGTGTATGTGCTGTATCATTCACTTCTGCTTGAGTGATGAAAATGTGGGTGTTTTCCCAACAGAGTTATTGGGGGATTTTTTAGGGTTTTTCTCCCTCCTTCCTTCCCCTTCTCCCAACCCAGTATTTTTGTTTCTTTTATATATTTAGCCCCAGAGTGTAATTATTTAATAGAATTATTTTTCTTATCCAAAATGTTCAGTCCTTCAGTAAACATAGGTACTGTTTTTATGAAATAAAATAAAACAAATATTTAGGCTCATTTGGAACTAACCTTTTTTTTTCTTGTTTTTTTTTTGAAATATAGGTACATATGCAGCATAATGTGTTGAATAGAATAATACGCTTGCCTGTAAACCAGATTTCCAGATCTTAGCTGAATAATTACAGTGATTTAATTATGTAGTCTGGTGGTATGTTACTTCTCACCTGCTTTCTAACCTGACAGTACTAATAAATATCGTAATTAAGGTTGGTATTGAAGTGCTGATTTGGATGGTGTGACTCAAAAAGCTCAGATCTTTAAATTTCAGCTTTATGAAATGTGTATTTGTGTGCTATTATAGTTGTTATTGTGGTTTATTTCCCCTATGGTTCTCTTCAATATTTTCCACTTATTTCTAAACCTTGTAGATGACTGCGGAGATCATGTTGTCATAATAAATACAAGACATATTGCCTTCTCTGGTAACAAATGGGAGCAGAAAGTATATTCTTCACATACTGGGTAAGATTTATGGTAAATAAATGAGCTTGTGCTAAATTTAATGTCATGTTTTCTTGATAATGAAAGTCTTTTTATAGCATATTGGTTCAAAAGGGAATTCCTACTTATGGTTTTGAGGGTTTTTTGGTTTTGTTTGCATGTGTTACAACGTTTAAAATGATGCAAACCTTTTTCTTCCTTTTTTTCTTTTCTTTCTTAATCCCCAGTGTATTGTTGTTAGGGAAATAATCTAACTCAAAAATAGTTACAACAATTGAATAAGTAAACAGATTTGGTGAACCAGGTTGTGTCTCGTATGAACCTCTGGACCCAGTGATCTGGACTATTCCATTTACTGTGTACTAAGATATTGCTATTGACACTACATATTTATTTTATATATAAATATAAATAAAATTCATCAGAGGATGAAAAAAATTGGAAAAACTAGTAGAAAATGAAATACTCTCAAGATGTACTGATGGTACACTACATTGTTGCATACAGTAGTGTACAGTATATTATTCTGGCAGACATAACTTGTTTACAGATGGAAGAACAATAATCAACTACAGACAGCGTGGCAATGATCCCTTAGTGCTCCTATTTTATACAATGACAGTGCTATTGATAATAATCTCTAAGTGTCAAAATGTATCCATTTGGGAGATGTGTAAATCATGTTGAAACAGCTAATTTTGCTGGTGTAATGTTGCAATCCTGAAATTTCTTTGCTGAATTGCTGAGAAATTCTTGTTCAGAGTTGATGGAAATTAATGTGCACTTCTTTTTTCTCCACTCCCCCTATGACTTCTTAAAATTTTCACTAAAACTTACGCGTAAGTTGAAGCACTTGCATAAGAACTGTACAGCTAAAACTAACACTTAATTCTGTGCAGCCCTGTGGACATGTCTTACTGATGCTGGACTTATTTTCATTTCACTTAGGCTGATACCTAATAATGTAGTTAAATCAAAATGAAACCCAGCTGTACCTGACTTTCATGTCATTTTTTACTCCGCTCTATCATTCATTTAAAGCTTATGCATAAATCTGAATTAGTGCAGTTTCAGCATATCCCATAGACTTTAGACAGATGGATCCATTGCAATAAAAGTAAAATTTTATTACTGTAGATATGCCTAGTCTTGCTAAGGTTTATTTAAAATAGTAAGAAAATAATAAATACTATTCGATATGGATGTCTCGTGTGTCGTCTACGGACTGGTTGTGAGTCTTGATCATCTGGAAGTATTTCCGAGTTTTGCATATCTTACTCCCATTGTACCCTGTAGCTGTTACAGTGTATTTAATAAGCAGTTGTAAAGACACATCCATCTGCTTGTGAAGCACAGCCTTTTAATACTCAACTGAATAAATAAGAAAGTACGAATCGTGTTAAACTTGGATAGTTGACAGGATAGAATCTTTCAAATAAAATATAGTTTTTGGCCTCATGAGAACAACTTCATTTTTTGAGGGCTTCTAATAGCATTACACCGTTGTTCAAGATGCAGTGATACTTGTGTTAATGTTGTGGTTGAGCATGTAGAATTCAGCTTGTATGTTTGTTCTGTTTTTCTAGTTATCCTGGTGGTTTCAAACAAGTGACAGCAACTCAGCTCCATTTGAAGGATCCAACTGCTGTAAGTGTTTCCCCTTCTTCCCTTCCATTTGTGAAGCTGGTTTGTTTTCAGTTAATTAGTTCCCCTAAACAAATGGGATCAGTTTCCTGCATCTCTGAAGCTGAATTACGAACATTCAGCTAATCATTCTTAAAAGCTTGACTTGTGACACCATTTTTGTAAACAGCATGTTTTCGGGGTTAGATTGTAGTTTGTATTTTCATCATTCTTCCATGTTGTCCAAAGGAGCGAATCAAGCTCATTTGCTTCACTAATTTTTCCACTTATTCACTTGCTTTTAGTTTCAGGGGCCTGACCTTTCTCATAAGTGAACTGCCTCAAATTTGACTTAGCTAAGCTTCAGCTTAACGACTCTATTGCTTTTTTAAGACACAGCAGGAATAATGCTAATCTTAAAAATGTTAGAAAGTGCACCTGCCTGCTCTTCCCAGTAAAATTCAACTGTAGGTTTTGTTAATTGATGATGTTTTTTAAAATCTTTTCTGCAATGCTGTATGTTCATGGTGATTATGTTGAACATAAACCACTTTCCTGTCTGTGTTAGACTGTTAAAAATCCTGAAGATCAGTGTTCATGTGTTCGTACTGATTAAAAAAATGAGGAAGATATGAGGAAGACTTGGTACATTGACTTACACAGTTATGAAACTACTTCCACTAAGGTATTGAATGGTCAGCATTGGAGTACTGAATAAGTACTAAGGTTTCAGAACATGATTTGAGGCCCACAGAGATTAACAGATATCCATGTTTAATTTTGACTTTGAAATGCTTTCATTTGGGTCACCTTATATATAAAGTACAAAAGTGCTTCTTTCTTTTCCTGGAGAAGTTATATCTGCAGAATTCTTGGGTTTTGTCAGTTACTTATTATCAATGATTTAGAAATTCTGGTTTGTCCCAAGACTGCCTTATTCAAGATGTTGTGCAAGTACTCAATAAAAAAGTAATCCACCATATGAACTTGCCTGGTTTTTGGTTTTACTATTGCAGTTTCTATATCCTACAGTTCAATATTATGTTCTGTATAGAATTTTTTTCAAAACAACTTAAATGCTTTTGTGAACAACCTCTAAGTTGTAATTCCTTTGGGAATCACTGGTAGTTCCATGTCTAAAATGGATTCTTCAACCCATTTCATTTGAGCTTCAGGCAGATGCTGTGCACTGGGAGGCAGTGTAACACAGCTTGTTTGTTAGGGTATGAAAACTGGATGTTCTATAAATTACCTTCTTGCATTCATTCTGAAATACCTCTTTTCTTGCCAGACTCATAGATGAATTTCTCTGCAAACAGAGGAGGATTAGATGCTTTGCCAAAAACTAAGGCATGTTGGACAGAGGCTCAGCAAATGGTGATGTGGCTCAAGTCTTGGTCTAATTTAGTGAGAGACGCTATTTTTTTAACAGAACTGTGGAGAGTCCTTAGCAGTTAACTCTATCATTCTATTTAAGATGAAGCATTCAAATGTCCCTCTCATAAAGATATCTCAGATGTGTTTTTGTCATAATTAGTAGCAGTGAATAGTAATTTGGCAAGGTATGCTCTGTATGTGTAGCTGCTGTAGGTCTTGACTTGCAAGGGATTTTATGGCTAGAAACATTTATTTACTAGTTGAATTGTTTTGGTGTGAAATGATATGACAAAGATGGGAATTGTGATGGTGTTTTATTAACAGGTTTTATTTTTGGAACTAGCTTTTAAAACCCGAAAAAGTAGTACTGTAAAGGGAACAATGCCTAGCCTAAGTAAGATACAGATCTTGAAATCATGATACATGGTTAATGTGGAGGTTTCTATAAATCACTGTATTTCACTTCCTCTTTTAATCATTTTAAATTCAATTCCTGGGAAGCCAGTGGAATTAGGTAGGTCGTAGCAAGCAGACTGTATCTTCCTGTGGCGTCAAAGTCTTCATTCTGTAAAGTGTTACAGGCTACTGCTTTTTCTTTGCCCTTGGGCTTAATGACTCCTGCTAGCTCATCCTGGTGGTGCTTCATTAGATGAGTCAACATTGGTTTTGGAAATAGTGGTCTTACAGAAATTAAGGCAGTAAATTGATGGAGGAGACTACTTCCAAGGAAAAGGATGTTGTAAACTTGCTACATAGAGATTTTGCAATGGATATAACTTATTTTCAGTTTATATGAGACTCCAAGAGTGTGTGTGTATGGTAGGACTGCAATACTGCTTAGCATTGTCTTTACTTACATATATCTGAATTCAAACATACAAATCCCCAAGATAAATATTTTTCTATTACAGTTTTGTGTCTACTATACAGAGAGACTGTTTTTAGGAGAAGCTGGTTCACAGCCAATAGCTAATTAAAAAGATTATGATGAGTAATTTGATGTAAAATGATCTACTTTATGTTTATGTGGGGGACTGAAAAGTCATAAGTATAGTTGTCAGAATTTAGACAAGGTTGCTGTAGTATCATCCTTGATCATTCCTAGTTCCTTCATAAGGTACCAACACAGGATGATGATCTGATATTCTCACTTAATGGAAGCTGACCTTATTGTATCTATCCTACTAACTTTGAAGTTTTATATTCCTTGCAGGTGGTAGGTGGTGTTTCCAAAGGATTTGTGCTGAATTTGAATGTACGTGTGCCTTTTCTTATAGGGTCGCAGGATGGTTCAAGTTGAAGGAAACCTCAGGAATAGTCCAGTCTCCTACTCAAAGCACTGTCAGCTATTAGGTCACATAACGCTGCTGGAGATTTATTCAGACAGGTCTTGAAAGCCTTCCATGGCAACCATTTGTAATCCATGGCATTTCTTCTTTGTTGAAAAGAATAAAAGACCCAATCTGTCCAATCATAAATGTTTAATCTCAAATGTATAATTTTGTCTCTGAGATTGACAAAATATTACTTTTTTTCCCACTAAGTATCTTTTATGTTCATATGGGGCAGTGAATACAAAAAGAGGTCTGCATAGTTCATGTTTTGTATAGAGCTTAAAGTTCTGTGTTCATTGTGCCAAGTTTTTCAACACTTCAGAAAAATTTGGTTTTATGGAAGAGTAAAAATTAGTGTGTTGACAAAAAAGATATGAAAAGTACGTAGTCTAGCACATTTTTACTTTTAATACAGCAGCATTAATTTCCATTGGATGTTGCTAAGAAAAATCTGATTGAAAGGTATGGTGCATTTTCTTTGCCAGGAGTCTCTTGGAAATAAAGGAAACATATAAACCCTCTGATGTGAGATGCAGGTGTTTGGAATTCATAGAAGTTTGGGGTTTTCTTCTTTGTTTTTGATAAAACTAGCAGAAGTTTTGTTTGGCTGGAAAACCACTGATAGGCATGGGACCAGCACTTCCAAAATTAGGCTACTAAGTACTTGATACAGAAAGACTAAAAGAAGTACTTCTAAATCTCAGATTTGAGAGGGAACAAAAATTACTTGAAAAAACTTTCTGGGAAAAGATTACGCCTTTTCATTAAAATGCCTGCAAAATACGTTGACAGATCTAATCTGTAGAACCAGATAGTAATCCTGTAAGGACAAAGATTTCAAGCAGTTTTTATTCTGTTTCTAATTTGAAAGGTAAGCAAAACTCTTCCCCCCCAAAAAAAAAGGAAGAAATTACCTTTGGCTAAGACCATGTGCTCAGTGAGAGGACTGACCTTTGCAGTATTTAGAAGTTGTATCGCCTCTGACAGAGAAATAATGGGCAATGTTCAGAATGAATGTTACCTGATAGGGAAGATTATTAAGTGAAGCAGGGTAGCTCTATGGAAATGTGCTGGGAGGGAGCCTCCGGGGGCGTCAGGATTCTGGTTTGTTCAGCTGCTGGCACTGATTGGAAGGGGCTTAAAATGTTCTAATGCTCCTTTAGAATGCCTTTTAGCAACTGCTTGCATGTAGAGACTTGCCATTGTATCTGCATAATAATGGTTTTTTGAGGAAAAACTCAGACAAAAAACACAGTTAAATCTTGCTGTTGGTGTTTGAGAACGTATTTTCTTTACATCAGTAAAGGATACTTGATACAGTAATATGTACATGCTAAAAGCCAGTTACTGAAACACTAGATGTAATAGGGTTTTCTTTTATTACTGTGGAGTAATGTTTTTTAATTAAGTAGAGCAAAACTTCAAAGTCTGGCTTAGCACGCACGCAGAGGTTAGTTTGGCCCGGGGAAGAGAATATTGTTATGGAACATGTTGTCTTGAAACCTCTAGGTAATCTAAATGAGTCTTAGAGCTGACTTGGTCTTTTGCTTCATAGTACACAAAAATAAATACTTCTATTAAAAAAGTCTTAATCTGTTCCTTATTTGAATATGCAAGGCAAGTTAGTATATTAATTTAAAGAAAACATTAAACTTCTATGTTTTTAAGTGCTGAACAGTAGTGGAAAGCCAAATTGCATACAGTGGAAGTTTTAATTTGTCTGAGACCAAATGATTCTTATGGCAGCATTGAGTGCATTCACTGTTGCTGTACTACTTGTACAATTGTCAGAGCTAGAAAGGTGAAGTTCTTTGTATGTGTTTATAACGTGGTGAAAAGAACAGTATTGCGTACAGAACAGAAAACCATGAACTGGTAGAAGGATAACGTATGGAAATGTACCTCTGAGAAACTGGTGTATCTCCTGAAATTCTTCTAGGGTTTTTTTGGTATGCCTTGTAATTAATCACTTTGTTTTCTCTGGAGCACTGTGTCCTTCCCATATTCTAGAATTGCTTCCTGTTGATTATTGGACTTAATTCAGCTATTACAATAGACTTTCTCCTAGAAATTCAGCCAATTATTTTGTGCTTGTAAGTACCAGGAGTGGTATTGCTCTGTTGATTTTCATCTTTAAAGTATGTTTTATCTGGCAAAGAATCTTTCTCAGAACTTGTTATGCATCAGACACAGTTTGCAAGTTGCACGTAAGCCAAAGCTTGTCACAAAAATTGAAATGTTTAAGGCTCACAGTGTTTCAAATAAATACATTTTAATTTATTTGTACTCATAAAATGTAGTAACATGCAGTAAGGGACTGAGAGGGTAAGAGTTTTAATAGAGCTGCCTTCAGATTCCTTTCCTTCTAATTATCCCTTTAAATTGGAAACTAAAAGCATAATGTCATGTAACTATTATTAAGAGCATGTCTTCTGCTGTGAGTATATAAATTAGCAAACTTGGGAAAAAGGATATTGCAATATTCAAGATGACAACTGTAATTACAGCCAATAGGAATTTTGTAATTTAAAAGAAACTGGGGCAAACAGCATTCCAGTAGTATAAAAATCTCCAAATATTAATGCTGTGGTGTTTGTATACATATGATGGTGGGTGTCTTTACCTGATGAAGAAACTGTCATGGACTTTAGGAGTGTGTATGTATGAGGACATGGAATTTTACACATTACTAGTACTAAAGATAAAGGACTAGGGGAGGAGGCAGTAGGAATCCATACACAACTGAATAAAATGTTTGACTGTGCTAGTTAGTTTTAAACTGAGATCAAGGTTGCATTGAACCTGTGGGTAGGTAGACCTCTTTGCCAGTCTGAAATCCCACAGAAATCACTGGGTTTTGTAACTTCCATGTAAAATTAAACTCTGGTTACTTTAATAGTTCAAAGTAAGCATAATCACATAGAAAACAATAATATTTTTCTTTTATTAGAAGTATATTACAAGCATATAGAAAGATTTGTTGTTGTTGTAATTGTTAATTCCTGAAAGAAACAACACATTCTGATGTGTGTTTTCAGGGAGCATTAAGTCTGGGTTTGAATTTTGCATGAGTTCAGTAGCAGACTTTTTCTTGCAATTCTATACTTTTTTATTTAGGGTTAGTGTATTTTTAATAAAATTTGAGCATGTTCACATAACATGAGAGCCCTTGCTTACCTAACACCCTGTAAGTATTGCTGGTTTTATCTGCCTTTTCTGCTACACAGTCTTACTGTAGGTGCAGAAGCAGTTTGTACAGCCTCAGTTAGGCCTGTGCTTTACTGGCTTCTTTGACTTGTCATCACGCCAGTTAGAGTGAGGTTCTGGCCATAGGCAGAATTTTGGGCAAGGGCTTGGATGTAAACTTAGTCTTTCCAGGAGTTGGGTTTGAATTTGTTTTGGCTCATGGAAGAGTCTTTGAGGCAGAAGTTACAATGAAGGAAGTTAGTAGTTTTCCAGCACTGCCTTCTGTGTCCTGGCTCCCTGTATGGTCTTCTGTTCCGTAGCTGGACTAACGACCTTGCAGTAAATCAAAATCCTGGGCTGCATCAAAAGCAGGGTGGCCATCAGGGTGAAGGAGGTCGTTCTCCCCCTCTACTCTACCCTTGTGAGACCCCACTCGGGGTACTGTGTCCCACTCTGGGGCCCCCAGCACAGGAAAGACATGGACCTGTTGGAGCATGTCCAGAGGAGGGCCACAGAGATAAGAGCGATAGAACACCTCTCCTATGAGGAAACACTGAGAGAGTCAGAGTTGTTCAGCCTAGAAAAAGGAGCACTCTGAGGAGACATTATTGTGACCTTTCAGTATATAAACGGTGCGTAAAAGAAAGATGGGGAGAGATTTTTTATCAAGGCCTGTAGTGACAGGACAAAGAGTGATGTTTTTAAACTGAAAGAAATTTAAATTTAGATTGGACATATAGAAGAAATTTTTTAGTGTGAAAGTGGTGAGAAAGGGAAACAGCTGTCCCAGAGAAGTTGTGAGTGCCCCATCCCTGGAAGTGTTCAAGATCAGGTTGGATGGGGCTTTGACCAACCTGGAGTAGTAGAAGATTTCCCTGCTGATTGCAGGGGTTGGACTAGGTGACCTTCAAAAATCCCTTCCAACCCAGACAGTTCTGTGGCTCCATGGTTGCCTGGCAGTAAAAAATGGTCTGTGCTTCTTGTCAGCATGATTTTTCTGTTCAGGGTCTTGTGGTTAGGAACCTCTTGCATATGTGAGAGGGCAGGGAAAGGCAAACAAGTTCTTGAACAGCAGGGAGATTGGCAGATGTAGCACAGCATGCTTTGGATCATGCTTAGTGCATTTAGCATACTTACCTGCAGAAACCATTATTGAGTATATGATTATCCATGATCATTCATTATCCATTAGCATTCCTCAAACTGTGTTTTTATGTAAGTCTGTCACAACCCGAGGTTTTCAGTGCTGCAGTGACTGTACACAACCTTGAAAGTATTTCTTCATTGTTAAAACTTGAGCATAGAAAATCAGTCATTCTTTACAGAGTGGATTTTTTTTTTTTACTAGGCACATTTTTACTACTGAACTGTTCTCTTTGTAATGTGGCTAGAAAAATCAGAACATAATCACCAGTCAGGAGTATATAAAACCAGAACAGACCAGCTCTTCTACCACACTGGTTCGTTTCAACAGGTGTCTGTGCCACATGCTGCAGAGGAAGATCAAAAACCAGACATGAACACTGGTTGTTTGAAGAAACAAAATATTGAACCTAATGTTCATTAAAATATTTTAAAGTCTCTTTTTGTTGGACTGAAATCATTAAATAACTAGCTCTGTGTATCTGTAGGTCAAAGGTCAAATGTTGGACCGTGTGTGTACAGTTTATTAGTCTAAGAAGTTAACACTGGTTCTATCAGAGTCTGAAGCTAAAAGTAATTTTTAGATAAAATAATCCACACAATTAGGCAATATGTTGTGAAGTCTCTGGGTTTGTTGGTTTAGATCTTCTGTATTTTGATCTTTCATTTGCTGTAAGGAAAAATGCTGGATAGAAAGGAAAATAAGTGCACTAAATGAAAATTACTAATAGTAAAAGGGCTTTTAACATCTGTGTATTTTCCTGTATTGCTATTGGTGTCTCACTTGATTTTCAGCATTCAGTGAAGTAAACCAGTGAAGGTTCATTTTCTGTCTTCATCTTGCCTTTGTCTAAGCCCATGGGATACTGATCTAAATAAACTGCAGTTTGCTGTACAAGCATGAATAGTTTTTATCCCTAAAAAGCGTTAGTTTTCATCTTTGGTTTTTAATAGATGCTTATTAATTTTTATTAAAGAAGGTATCAACACTATAGATTATTCTGCCTGACCTGATATATTTCTTCTGTCATCTTGATTTATTGTATTTGTCCATGGATCTGTGGTACTGGCTGCATAACACCTGAAAATCTGTCTTAACTACATGGTTCCAGCTGGGAACTCAGTGATTGTGTCTAAAATTTCAATTGCATTCCTTTAGTTAATTTTGTAAAAAGAAGCAACTTTGGTCAATACACTTTTCAGAATGTCCAGATGCCTGGGAGGTTTGTTTGTGCTTAGTGCCCTGCATTTCAGTGTGTCTTATTGACATGAGCACTAACTATGCCTGCGTAGTTTCTGATTTAGAGATAGTTTATGTCCACGTGGCTTGGAGCACACATTTTACTTACAGAATTGCATGTAGGTCTGTCTACCTCTAAATGCTTTGCTTGTCCTTTGTAAAACTCTTTGTGTCTGTTACAGCTGTGTGCCTTGTTTTACGTGTACAAATGTTCCCTGTCTGGGTGAATTCCGTAACAATATGTTTTGTATTTAAATGAGAGGCATCTATACTAGAGTCCAAGAGAAAATCCTGTTGAACTTTGTTTACTTTTCACTGAGCATCATTTAGCGTAGATGTACAAATTCTGTTCATTTCTGATGCTCAGAAGTGAGATTGTTCATCTGAAACTAATCAATTATAAATAAATATAGTATGTTCATACTGGAGTGTCTTGGTATGTCAGCTTTGTTTAAGATAAAAAGCATTAATTATAAAGCAATTTCAAATACGGCAAAGTACACTGTTAAACTAGTTGCTGGGAACACTTGGGAAATGTGTTAGAGCCTATTTTATTTTTTTCCTCAATAATGTGTGTATATAAATGTGCAATACAGTATGGAGTTACCACAAGCTTCTCAGTTCTTTTTGAAGTTGAATGATCACATGCAATCGTCCACAATGCTAAATATAGCTCTTAACTTTCTAAGCTGAAGTTTTCTATATGGCTGTCAGAGTAACTGTTTATATGATGGGCAATAAATATTTCTTTTTTTTCAAATTAAGTCTAGAGCAACTGCTGAATGTGGTGCCAGAGTTCTTCATCATGGAAGAAGATGACTGGAAAAAGGTTCAGTGACTAATGGAATGGACAGAGGGAAACACAGGTTACCTTTTTCATACTATCTGTAACCTGTCTGATTATTTGTTACCATGTTATCTTTCCACAGATTGTTAAACTGACTGTTTATAGACTGCTTCCAAAAAACCTTCTGAGAAGAACTTTGATGCAGAGGCTACACCTATTCCCAGAGGATGTGAGTAGTCATGCAGTTACATTTTCATTCATGTGGGATTTGGAGGTGAAGAGGCAGTGTTAGCAATAGCACTTGTGTCACAAGAAGGTAAATGAAAAAAAAAGCAGGCTGATTTTTTAATATATCTATATGTAGTTGAAATGTTGATGCTTTTTTCTTTATTATTTCACAAAACTGTGAGATCCCTGACGTGTGAGATTGTCTTGTATATTTAGTTCAAACAGTTAGCATGAAGAATGCAGTACTGTTGAAAGATTTGGTCTGCCTTTGGGGGGAGTGGTGTTGTTTTTTAAACAATCAGGTAGTTAAGACTGTTCTCACCTGCCTCAGGTTATTCCAGAAGATATACAGAAGAACCTTCTACAAGAGATTCCTCAGCCACGTGCAGTCCCCAGGAGGTTAGATGAATATACACCAGAAGAAATTGCTGCGTTTCCAAGGGTTTGGACTCCGTAAGTATCTTAAATTTTCTTTAAAGGACACTTGGAGTGAATATGTGTTATATAGCTTCTCACATTATTAGTAAGAAAAAAAAGTAATGATTTTTCTGTTTATGTCATCTGTTTGTGGAGAGAGGACATCATTAAAACAAGGAACAGTAGTTGCTAAGTTTTTTGTACTTCTGGCCTTTGTTTTAATGAGAAAAGCTTTACTTGCAATCATGTTTTCAACTCTTACTTCATCAAAATGAGTAAAAAACTTCATGACCCAATTTGAGCTGTAAATGCTCTATAATGCGTAACTGTGGCTCTGTAAGCTTTTGAAAGCTTATTAAAAATCAGTTTTCTTAGACTTCTTATCCTAGATGAAACTAAAACAAGGTCTGTGTGTCGGTTCTGTATAATCAAGGCACTGTGTTACAGTCTGTGTTGAAGAGAACAGAATCCTGTAAATGCTTTAAGTCCTCTTCAGGGCTGAAACAGGTTCCTTGGCTTTGACGTTTTCTAACCTGTGTCAGTTATACAAATTGTTATGTTTGCTTTTATCCTCACTTCTGGATGGAGTTGAAGATGCTGATACGTCCTTGTGCCAATGAGATTTCAGTAGATTAGCCCTGAAGAAATTTAGACTCTGCACCAATGACCAGAATTCTGCAGTACATTAGAGTAAACCTGATAAGCCTCTCCTGTCGTATGGCATGTTATAGTCTTGTATAACTGTTTTTAATGTTAAAACTTATGAAGACTCTCTCATGATAATCTAGCATTAAATGGGGAGCTGGCACTTAGCTTAGCTAACTAATTGGGAGTATCTGTACTGTCAAAGGAAATGGTGTTATGCTGCCAGAACTTGTGAAATGCGTTTCTTTGTCCCCCTGCACTGCCATAGTCTTGGTTGAGTTTGTCTCCTTAGCACTGGGGCACTTAATTGTGCTGACTGGTAGGTGTGTGTGGCAGAGGACAAGTAAACTTGATGCCATCTAATTTAGTCATTGCTGTCAAACTAAGTTTCCTAATATCTTCATCTTAGCATTGAGAAGGCTACTTCAGCATGTTGATCCTTGAGGAAAATCTGCAGGTGCAAACACTATTGAAGCTAGAATTCCCCTTCTGTGATTGCTTGGAACCATTCCCTCTGGAGGGATTCGAAGCACAGGGAAAATAATCATTCCCTTTTTTTTTATATTTCTCTCTTCTACAGTCTCATCCAGATTGATTGCTGGTAACTGCTATCTGTATACAATCTTTTTACTCCATGCCAGTTATGGAGGTTGGGGAATGCTGCTGCCTTAGAAACCCTGCAGCTGCAGCAGATTTGGAGGCTTTAAGCTCAGAGGATCGTGATGCTTCTCCTGTGCGGGGGCGGGGGAGCTCAAGTGGGTACTCTGGTGAGAAGAACCAGAGGAACAGGTGCACCTGAGAGGAATGAAATAGTGGGTCTAAAATGAGTGTGAGAGAATGCCAGAGAGAAGTGGAGCTAGTGGGGTCTGGGTCAGGTAGGGAAAAACAGAAGAGAGTTTGGGAGAATTTTAATGCTCTTGAGCGGAGAGACTGGGCCAGAATTTTCCCTTCAGTCAGCTACTCCATCTAGAACCACTTTTAAAGGCAGGAAGGCATATCTGACACTGCTGCCATACTTTTGCTGCACTGGACTTTAGTCCTACCTTCTTTTCTGTACTCAGGAACTGGTAAGACCTAGCAGAGAGGTAAGAGTGAAGATGGTTATCTACTGCCTCTCCTCCAGCCGCAGGGCTCGTCACTGTTGTAATTTCAGGCTTCTTGTTCTGGCCTGCAACCAGACCATTGTGAATCTCAGATATTAGTGTCAGATAGCTACGTTTTAATTTAACCTTCAGCTCACTCATTTTAGCTGTTGTCATGTTGTGAAGAGTTTCCAATCTGAAATAATGAGAAAAATAATAATTCTTTTCCTGTCTGAGGGAGTAAGTGTATTATTGTGATTCTCTAGATTTCAGAGTGCTATGTGGGGAAGGGCTCAGTTGTGAAATAAAAGATAAAGAATTGAGCAAATTTGGTAAAATAACTTTCTGATGTGGTAAGTAAAATACGGAAGTCTGTAAAGGGGACTCCAGGTGAATTGTAGCAGTCACTGTTGCCAGCTGGAATGTCTGAGAATAGACAGCTTTGCACCAAACTCACTAAAAGAAAGAGGGTGTATGAGTATCTAGCTGTAATAGACTCTGTGTTCTGAGCTTTTTCAGTGTGTGAACCCATGGAATAATTAGTGTTTGCACTATTCCTTTGAAAGACTGTAGAAGTGACAAAGATATAAGTATTTACATATTCTTTTTAGGGGCATATAGCAAAAACATTCTTCTAAAAATGAGTCAAAAAAGGAGACAGATTTGTTCAACAAACCAAAGTGAAGTTAGTTAAAATATATATTAAAATAAAGTATAAATCTGATAACTTGAGATGTACCAAAAAAACAACTACCTGACATTATTTCAGAAGAGGAAATGTGAATGAAACATGAGTTATTTTTTGGAAGTCCAAGTAGTGCAGAAACACACACGTTTTTCAGAATTAAAACCTGACTCTCTGTTTGGGTTCCTCATCATTTTATTCTTTCCAGCTGACAGGATGCCCGGAGAGGTTTTAAACTCTCCAGCCATGAGACGTTTTGATCTCGCTGCACGGTTCCTGAGCAACCTGATGTAATGTTGAAGTTAGTCCCGCTTTGAGTGTGGTCTCTTCAGATGCAAATTTTTCTATGGTTCTTTACATTTGATGAAAATAAACAAACACAGATAGTAAAATATATTAGTATTTTAATAAATTGTGTTAAAAAACCCCAGTGCACAGGTTGCTAGTAGTGTTAGTCCTGTTTGGCTTTTGCTTGGGCATTGTTATTTTGTACTAGGATCTTAGTTCCCTGTGTGAGAACAAACGGTGCTAAAATGAGTAGCCTGTTGTTGTCCTCTGTGTCCTGCATTCGGCATTTGGGATGTAAAAAGCCTTGTTGTAGACTTGGGTATGTGAGCTTCTGCAGAACCCATAGATAACTTCCAAGCAGTAAGAGTAATCCTTACAATAAACCAGAAAATGAAGGATGCAGGAAAGCTATAAACTCATTTGTTTTTTTCAGGTGGTTTTAAAAATTCTTCTTGCCTTATGTGACTTGTGTTTTTAATTATTATTTATCTTCCATGAAGTTCTGAGACTGGTGACCAACCTGTTTAACAAAGGGTAGAGGTTCAGAAAGGAGCTAAATACCTCTGAGAGTGATTTTAAAAAAGGAGGAATTACAGGGAAACAGTGTTTGTGGTTCATCTTCTTTCTACAGAAAGAAGAATAGTGGGTATCAGCCTTTTAAAATTGCTGTATGATTTAATGAAAAAGATCAGTTGAAAAGCATAGCTTGCTTAAAGGTATGTAAGGCTATAAATACAGGTAAACACAATTATAACTAGAAAATTAATCTTTAAGGTTTTACATTAAAACTTACACCCAAGAAATCTACCTCACCATATGTAAAACAGCCATAACAGAGATAATAGGGAATGAATATAAATAACTGAATTTATATGAGAAATTACTAGTACTAGGAGGAAAATACCGTTTTTCTCTTTAATCTGAAATAAAAATGTAAATAATTTTCATTTGGAACGTGAAGATAACACAGTCAATGCTGCTAACGATCTCATTGGACTTTTAACCTGTATTTTATATCTAAATGCTTTGCAGTAGATATGTTTTTAATGGCTGTTTTGCTGGTAATTGGAGACTGACCTACCACAGAGAAATATGCAATATCCGTGTGGAACTCTAAAACAGAGAAACAGTTTTTAAAGAAAGCACAGGTCTGGTGTGGAAATTCAGCAAATCATTTGGTATTCAGAGTGGAGAGCATTCCCACCACTCCGCCTTCCACTACAGCAGAGTTCATGATGGGGCATCAAGCAGGATCCTGTTCCATGAAAGTGGAGAATTAAATGTCAGAATATTTCTAGTCAGAGAGACTTTCTTCGAGCATTCTTTCCTTTTATCCATAATGGGAACCAACCGACTTTCCAACTTGTGCAGGAGTTCCTACTTAGATCCTCCATGGAGAGGTGTGAAGTTAAGGGGGGTGGAAATCCATGTAGATACAGGAAAGTTAAATTATGTCTTTTCCAGACATAATTTGAGGGGGAAAAGATCAAAAACTGGTTCCTTTGACAAAGTTTGATTTTGTACTATGAATGAAACCTTTATTTCAAGTGTGTTTGAAGTTTCAGATTGTATGTCTTTTAAATGAGTTTTAAACAGAAATCATCACAGAATTTACCAGCACATATGACTAAGCAAACAACTCTGTTCCATAAAAGCAAGGACACATCAGATTCATGGGTGAATTTTCCTGTTATATACCATTTTAAAGTTGTTTAACTGTCTGGGTATATATATGTTTTGAGACAGTTTTAAAGGCAGGAAATTGTTTTTCAAGAAGTATTTAAATAAGAATGTTACCAGATATATGGAACAGCGGCTCTGTGTTGGTCCAGTGAGATGGATGCATTCCTGAGAGTTTCCCCTAAGAAAGCAGAGCCATCTGATTTGGAGGAGTGTGCTCAGGCTGGTGCTGCCACATGCTGAGCGAGTGTTCCACTGCCAGCCCTCCTGGGAACTCCCCTTGGGCCAGACAGCCCCTCCCTTGTCCTTTGGGGGAAAAGTTCTTGAAGACTTTTGATGTTTTTAAAACTTGATGTATTGTAAACGCTGAAATCTGGTTTAAGAAAACCAAACACCTTTTTAGTGTTTATTTTTCTGAGTAACTTGCCTGATTTCCGCCCCCCTCTGTACGTCCTGCTTTGAGGCAGCGGGTTGCAGAACCTGGTCTGAAGCCGTAATTTTGTTTCAGTTGAGCAGCATGGGCTGGGCAGGGCCCCAGTACTGATAGTGTGTGTCATCCCCACGCCATGGCACACAGATTCCTGGTCATTCATCAGCAACACTCCGTGGCTTTGAAAGCAGAGAATCACAGTGTCCACAGAAAGAAAAGTTTTGTAGGTGATGAAACACAAGCGTGTTGGACGCCTGTCAACTGCAGGTGGCTCTGATGATGCTCGTGCACATTCTGTGCTGAAGAGAACTTCTACTTCCAGTTCCACCCTCATTTTGTGTCCTTAAAACCAGCCTTGTCAGACTTGGTCAACCAGAAGCCAACTGTCATGTTCCAGCAAACAAATTTGTGGGCATTGGTAAACAGAAAGGCTTTTGGATTTAGGGATCCTCCCACCCACAGCTGCCCTTTGCGTTTGTTTTCTTACAAGAGCTACAGCAATAGTTGTCTTGCATAATTCTACAATTTCTAGTGTAAGTTCCTATTTTTAGTTACCCACGTTATTTCTGGGATGGAGTAACAGAGCCGAAGAAGCCAGGGAAATGCTGGTTATGTGGCTGAAATGATGTTATAAACAGTACTTTTATATACGCAAGATGCTGACAGGTTTTTTTATGGGATTTTTTTTGTCTGTTAATGTCTTCAGGTAACTTTGCAAGGAGCCAACACCAAAAGACACCTCACATTATACTGCATAGAGAAATTATGTTTGGAGTATTTCCAGTGATGTGCTGTGGTCACAAATTATAACTTGCAGTTATTACTAAGTTTATAAAATGCTTTTTTTTCTACAATGAATTATAAGATAAATAAAGGAAAAATCGTGGGATTGGTTACTCTAGTTATATGGAGAAGTGCAGAGGGAAAGCCCTCCTCCAAAGTTTATTAGCCTTTAAAAGATCGGTACTAAAATAGGTATTTCTCCAGTCGTTTTCTTAGTTCCTGCTTAGTTGTAGAATGTTTCTGCAGCTTTTTGGGGTTTGAATTCCATGTGCCTCGCATGGTAATATTTGGTTCTTATCTTGGGCTGTGGGGAGTAAGTACTGCCCAGAATTTGGGTGCTCATCTTCTCTCACAAAGCAGGGCTGGCATGTATCAGTGCTGAGATAAGAGGTGGCCAACACAAACTTCTCTAAAAGACTGGAGCCAGTCTTACTTTTTCCTAAAAACAAACTATAAACCAGGAAAAAGCCCTCCTGCCAATACCCCAGTTCTGTTCCAATGTACTCTTCGAGGAATCCCTCTGGAAGTTCATTTTCTGTGGCTTTTTCGGTTCTCATTAGGAATTACATTTACTAACTGGATATCATTAACCCCCAGTAAAATCTAGGAACTATCACTGGTGACTTTTTTTTAATAGTAAGGGTATAAAAATACCTTTTTGTGTAGCATTTAGTTTAACAGGAGATTTGAAGGTAACCAAGCCTCACACTTCAGACTACCAGAGCTGGATCTAAATTCCTGTGGACAAAAAGCCACACAGATACTTAAGAAGCAAATTTCTCTCCTCTACATGAGATTTTAACTGCAGGCAGCAACTGGACACTAATTGAGAAGGGTCAGTAGCTTAATCATCTTAAAAGTCCAACAAATTCCTTTTTAGGTTGTTTAGCCAATTGAAATTAATTCCTGGCTTTTCTCTGGCATACCTGAAACACATCAGTGCTGCTGATTCCCATACCCTTTACCTGGGGGCAGCTTACGTTCTATCTAAAACTAGAGTTGAAGTCAGAGATAATAAATGGGTAACTGGGCCCGTTTACTTGAGCTGTCTGAAGAGGCTCCCAGAAAGAAAGTTCTAAAGCTACTTTTCCCTTCCCTTAAAATCTTTTGATCTCATATGTGAGAATAGAAACTAAATTAATGGGAATTTGACAAGCAGTAGGAAAATGGTTGTAAATGATACTGTTGAACTACTTGCCCAGATGAAATTAGAGTTAGATTATTTTTTAATTACTCTTTTATAAATGACTAGATTTACTTTTTTTTACTTCTGGTGCTGACAGCAAGTCTAGAAAGTATTTCACCATTTCTTCACCCAGTTCTCTGTTTATTTGAAGAATAACATAATTCTTTGTCCAAAGCCAAGTGTGCAATGCTTCTCTTTCTACAGTCCTACAGTTTTTAGCAGAATATATCACTTACAGAGAAACCTTTCATTTGCAAAAAGCATCATCATACCAAGATGAAATTTACGTGTACTTTGCATTGATTTAACTTAAATCACTTTCCAGTCAGAAATCATGTAATCCAGGTCAAAATCTGGGAATTACAGTAATTTTTAAACATCTTAGATCAGTTTTGCATAATTTGTTTTTACAGAAACTGAGTTGTAACCACTTCATTTTAAATTGTAATAAGCCATTCTTAATTTCACTAAGAGTACCTAAATGCATATAGCATTGGTTTAGGTAACTTGACTTAAGGACACTTTTTAAAAATTAAAGCAAGTGCTAGTTTTATGTAGAAAAAACCAAAATAAGCTGCTGCTGAGGACCACAAAAGATAAATTTTAAGTGTTTGTGCAGAAGAAGGTTAATCACTGTGGCTGTACTGTCATAGCAGGATCATCTTTTCTTACTCTATTTTGTTACAAAATGCAGCTTCTGTAACTGTGGTTTATTTTCCAAGGAAAATTAGTTATACTTGTAGAAATGCTTTTTAGCCAAGATACTAGTCTGCTAGAGAACTACACCAACATGGAAAAGGCTCCTGTGCCCCAGGCAGAGCAAGTTCATGGTTTAGGATAGGCCACAGTGGTTATTGGAAATATAATGATAGTTTAAATATCATTAGCTATTTCACTGATTATTTTACCAGAGGCACAGAGCTACCCTGGGATAGTAGGTACACCCTCAGCAGAAAAATGATTCATCTCCCCCCCAGCTCCAAACTGTTGATATTTGAGTGCAACCACATAATTTGGTTTTACAGAGAATGACAACCATGTCTAATCCTTGTTTTTTGATTTACTAGTGTGGTTAGTGAAAAAGATGAAATGTATTCAGAAATGCCCTTTAGCTATAGTGCACTTACATAATACCTATTGACTTTGGCTCAACTTGTGAAGTATACCTGAAAAATATATATATTTCTTTTGTTTCAGAGTTTACAGTAAATTTTGGCTCTGTGTTGAAGTTTATCCATAAGAAGAAATCTTAAGATACTCAAAATTTCATAGTTTATTCATAAATTAACCTTAAAATGTGTGTCAGATAGACCACAAATGTCATGTTGTGTGTATCATGCATGAGTTTTATACAAAAATGAATTATTTGGAACCCTTTCTTATGAGAAAAGGCTAAAACCTGCCTATTGCCCTTAATAAGGGGACATGAAAGATGAGCCATAGAACTATCCTGTGTAAGCAGATAACTGTCATCAGTTAGCAATAATTCCACATTCCTATGATTGTGATTTCCATAATTACAAAGAAGAGCATTGCAGTAATAGAGATCCAGCATGACTCCTACCACACAGTAATTGAATCAAAGAGTGGCTGAGGGCTAAATACTAAGTGGTCACAAAATCTTTTCAACTAAGTGGTCTTCCCCTATTTGTCATTTCTTTGAAACTGTGTTGTTTATAAACTCTCCTAAATGAGACATTTATGAGCCAGTGGATATCATTGGTTAGCTACTTTAAAAAATTAGGGGTAGTTTAGAAGTACTTTAACACCAATTAAACTACATTTCTTTGCGTGTTTTAGTTTTTCAGCCAAGTTTGGAGAGATTTTATCCTTGTTTCTTAAAATTCTGGGAATTTTTGTAAGAAAATCATGGAGAGCTTCTGTCAAACTACACAGTCACGCTGAAGACTCCTTCATTTGTTTGGGGAACTCTCCACTGTTCAGCAGGAAACAGGGTGAGGGAAAGTGAAAAAAAAAACAACCAGTGGAAAAAAAGCTATCATAGCAGCCACAGTCCTAAAACCCTCTGGCATGAGTTACTCTTAAAACATTTTGATAACTGCGAGTTAAGACTGGTACTTTTTTGGTTTTGTTTTTGATGGATAACCCATGCAAATGGGAAGCCTACCAGACATATAATTTTTCAGGTAATAGGGAGCATTGTGAAGACTGTGAATGGAAGGCATGGATGTGCCTTTCATACAGGATGTTTATTAATTTTTTGGGGGGGGGGGTTAATGCATCTGGAGTGGTTTCTCTCATTCATATCTTAACAGAATTCTAAGCCTATCCTTTTCAACTTCTGCTCTCGTACCACTGCTCTCAGCTCTGTCAGTTTATTAGCACATGGCATTACTTAGCCCTAAGGCACTGATCTTTTGCAGTGCTGAAGCAAGGGTAAATCCTTTCTGAACACTCTTTGTTATTGCTGGTGAGATTGCTGAAAGTCCAGGGAACGCCAGCCCTCTGGGTCACGTTCTCCAATGGTGAGGTAATTGCCCACAGGTGAAGAGAAAAATGCAATTTGAGATCTTCAAAGCTTCCACACCAGGTGTGCATTGCTGAGTCAAGAGCAGGTATTGACAGGTCACTCACTTCTGCACCACTGACAGTCCTATTCCTCAGCAGAGGCAGGTTTGAAAACATTAGTTAGCAGTCATTAATGCAGGCTTGCAAGCACACAAATGACTGTAGTTAACTCCATGAAATTTGACTTCATACAACTTGTTTTGAAACGTATTAGACAATGCAACATAACAACAAAGCAGTGTGGGTAGGGATTGTTTATGGACAGAGAACAGGGGTTTTGAGTTTGAAAGAAGATAGGGTCATGTTATCAAGTGGTATTTATCGGCAGCATGTGGTTGAAGAAACTAGGCAAGTGTGTAATTTCTTTTGGAAGAAGAAGGAAGGGCAACATCTACCACAAGATTATATGGTAGAAAATATATAGCTAATCCCAGTGCATTTAGAAATTCTAAAAAACAGAGTAATTTGGGTTAAGATATGTAGTTTTGAAGAGGTATTCTGAGTTATTAAAAATTAAGAGAAAATATTTTTAAAGGATTGTCTGGATTGTAAAATAACTGCTTTATATATAAAATAGACACTGTCATATATTACTCTAAAGCCTTAACCTTACTATTTCTTTGAGGTAAGTAATGCTATTTTTCACCTGTCTGCTGTAAGGACTGTATTATAACGTGTTCTCTTGCTTGCCTAGAAATAAGGTGGTGAAGTTGTCCTGTATATTTTTGAAATCAAGTTAGTTGCAGTATAACACAGACTGTTGATCCCTTAGATTTGGCGTTCACAGAGTAACACACACACATATACACTTGCTTATTTTATTTTTTCTGAGGCTGTTTTACCTCCACAAAACATTGCTAGGCAAATGGAAACATCACTGCTGGAATGTGCTGACAAGAATTTAATAAGGATGGAGCTGTGCAGCAAGTCTGTTCAGAGTTGATGGAAATAAATATTCACTCCAGGAGTTGAAAGTTGAACACATTTAACTATTGGAAAGGGTCTCTGTCCTGTCCACTTTGACAGGAAAAATACCCTTGCAAGAGGACATTTCACTTCACACTGAAAAGAATATTGAATGTTCTGTGGAGTGGGGGGTCCCATCGTAGTTGCAACTATACAAGTAAGTCTTTCTGTGCTCTTAGTTTCTGTTTGCCCTCTGAGATGTTCAAAGGCTGAGGTCATAGCTTCATGAGCATTTTTTCCAGCAAAAAGGCTGGGTTTTAAATATCATCCATCACTTTTCCTGCCTTTCCATTTGGCTTGTGTGGCAACAGAATGGTGAATCAGGGAACCGACTTAGATTAAAGATGAGCTTTTTTTATGCAGCTGCACAGAGTGGTGTATGTTAGAGTTGGTGGGGGTCATTAGGGAAGCACATGTAGGATCACTAAATTTCATATTAATCAAACAAGAAGTCTAAGCTCCACTTGAAATAACTGAAATAGATCTTTAAGTAAAGTATTCTGGGGAAGTCCTGCCTTTCTTCACCGATTTTAGAGATGACTTTAAAAGACTTGTGTCCTTCATGAAAGCTTGCTATTTTAAATTCTGTCTTCAGTGTCTGTGCAGATTTCACAGTTACAGTTTTGTCTGAAAGGCAATTTTAACTACATCATTGTACAGAAGACTTGGACTAAGTAGTTGGGAAGGACCTCTGGAGGTTTTCTGATCCAAACTCTTGACTCACGCAGGGCCACTAGGAGCCATTTGTCCAGGACTGTCTCCATGGAATGGAGACTCTGCAGTCTTTCTGGGCAACCTGCTCCAGTGCTCGGTCACCCTCATAGCAAAAAAGTGTTTCTTGATGTCCAGACGGTACCTCCTGTGTTTCAGTTTATGCCCATTTTCTCAGTCTTGTCAGTGTGCTCCACTCTGTCCTCTTCACACACTCCCTTCAGGTATTTATATACATCATATATGAGTGTGTGAAGTGAGATCTCCCAAAGCCTTCCTTTCTTCAGGCTGAACAGTCAGAGCTAGTGCAGCCTGGCTGTATGAGGTGCTCCAGTCCCATAACCCCACAGTTAATTTTGTGGCCCTTTGTTGGACTGTGCAGTGTGTTCATATCTGTCTTGGAGCCCAGAACTGGACACAGCACTCCAGGTGAGGCCTTACCAGCACTGATCAGAGGGGCAGGATCACCTTTCTTGGCCTGCTGGCAATACTTTGCCTAATACAGCACAGGATGACATTGACTTTCTTGGCAGCAAGGGCACACTGCTGATTCATGTTCAACTTGGTGTCCACTAGGACCCCCAAATCATTTATAGGTGAGTGGTACTTGAGACATTTGCATACCTGAATTATCCTCTCCAGCTAATCTTTTGAGTATCTTAATATATCTGAATGGCTCTTATTTTGAGAAAGAGTAAGTCAGCTTTGTGATTCAGTGAGATTTCACAAATTGCTCTTAATTTTAAATTGCCAAAAACAACCTGGATATATAGGGTATCTTCAGAATCCTGCAAGTATAGCACATTGTTTCTGAGAGTTTAAATAACTGTTCCATTTGATCCTTAATTCCACCAACATTTTGCATTTTTTTGTGGATCCAGCCTTTTACAGCTTCTTCACAAGTGGACATTTTATCCTTTATATACAATGTACAGTTAGAACGTGATTTTCATTACATTCAAATAATAGGCATGAAAAGACTATCCAGATCTACAAATCCTTCTTGGCCACAAGGGCACACTGCTGGCTTAGGGACAGCTTGTTTTCCACCAGGACCCCCAGTAACTTTGGGGACCACTAAGACCCTTTTGTTTTCCATGGCAAAAACAGATGCTATGAACTGGTTGTATGTGCAGGTTTCTTTCTTTTGTAAAGTTCAGAGACTGTGGATTGTCAGCATTTTACATCAGCTCTAATTGTGTCCTGATAGCTGTGAGTATGGATAAAAGTTGGGAGAATTTACAGAATCGTGGAGTCGTTAGGGTTGGAGATCATCCAGTCCAACCCCCTGCCAAGGCAGGGTCACCCACAGCAGGTGACACAGGAACCACATCCAGGTGGATTTTGAATGTCTCCAGAGAGGGAGACTACATGACCTCCCTGGGCAGCATTAAGGGATTTAAAAGCTGTAATCAGTGCATAGGACCAGCTCTTCGGTTCCTTTCACTTAGTGGTAACATATTTGTTAAGAGAGAAGCACTGACAGGCCTGGTGTAATGAACAGGATGTTAATTTAATTTGCTGAGTATATTTTTTTTGCCTAGAATTCACTGAACTGTGTCTTAATGCTCTTTATGTGGAGTATAAAAATGTAAGTGGGACAGATTTTTTTACGTGTTTTGGTGGCAGACATCTGCTGCAGGGACTAATGTTGCATATTTTCAGTGAACCCATAATACTTTGCCTTTCAGCACAGATTTCAGAGATTTCACATTCTGCCGCTTATTTCCCCTTGTCTTGAAGTCTGCTGTCAATATACAGCAAAGTGTGTTTTTTTCCCCCAAGAAAAAAAAAGAGAGAAGCAGCTATGTGAAGTCTTGTCTTTGAGGGTGAATTTCTGAACTGTCTCTTCTAGGAGATACCATTTCCTTTGTTCCAAATGCATAAACTCAGGGCTTTGTTGAGGAAGGGCAAAAGCACTGCCATCGAAGAACACTCTTGCATGGATTTATGCAGTTTATCAATGAGCAGTTTATTCATTGGTGTTCACAAGTAGTTCATAATTCTCTCTGAGTAGACAAGGTTTTTGTGGGTTCATACTCTTTGTCTGACAAAGTGCCTATAACGCTTTTGCCAAAGGCAGAGTTTTTCAACGCTTAGCTTTCCTAGTGCCAAGGACTCTTCAAAAGCAGTCCAAAAGCCAAGTATTAGTGCGCATAAAAGCCTACTGTGGCAATAGAAAAGGCTTTAAAAACTTTTGTATTTGTTCATGCAAGTGTTTCAGTGTAGAAAATCCTGCCTTTAAGCTTCATTAACTTTGTAAGACTGCAAACTAAGAGTCCAGTGTTTCATGCATTTAACTTTTAAGACAATGGGCATTAAAGTTGAAATGCAGATTACAAGCAAGCAAGAAAAAAATGGATTTCCACCTCAGAAAAAAGTACTGTGAGACCCATAGTTTTGCCGCACTCAAGCATAATCCTAGAGTGAAGTTTTAAGTGAGCTATTCATAGAAAAATGCAAAATCCTTTGAGCAACACACAAGAGGATGAATTGGCCTATGAAAAAACAGAGTAATAACTGTAAAGTGGAAGACAAGGATGTCTTTGCCATGCTGCGTTGCCTAAAATCTTTCAGCACTGTCCACCCATCCAGGATGGATGCAGTGATAAAACTTCTAAGTCACTGCTGATAGTTTTTCAAAATCCTGCACTCTTACTACTCCACAAACAGTTTGATACAATGAAATTCCTATGCTGGTGTGCGTGGGTGAGATCTAAGTAACAAAATATGGAAGTTAGAACTAAATGATCTTTAAGGTTCCTTCCAACCCAAACCATTCTGTGATTCTGTGAATATGTGAAAGTACTGAAATCCAGGATTCTATGAAGTGTGACTTGACTTTTCTGTGTGTACCACCATCAAACATTGAGTATATTCAAGTCCAACATTAAACAAGTATGTGAACAACATATGTGGTGCTTACAGCCATTCTGTTTTGCACAACTGTGATTCTGCCAAATGTTAGGACAGAATATGGCATTTAAATGGGAAACAAAGAAGCTTTGTGATTCATCACAGTATGAACACTAACTCTTCTTTAGGGTTGTTCTGTAAAATTCATACAATCGTCAAATTTTATACACTTGAAATAGCACAGACTGAATTCCAGAGTTGCTTTCACATAAGAACCTACAGGCTCATACAAGAATTGTGTGAATGACTTTGCAATGCTATTGCTTGAGAAATTCTAGAACAGCAACATATGACTGATTAAGAACTGGATTTCTGCATGGTATCTCTGCAGCCATGTAAACTCTTAGTCTCCAGTAAGCTCCCTGCTTCCATTGCTATCTGTCTTTCATTTCTATTGATGAACAAAATTAATAATTAAATTTACCACCTTTGAAAATTTAACTTGGTTACTGTTGTGGTTTGCAGATTTTCCTGTATTCCAGAATTTTTCATTCAACTTCACAGCAGATCCCCTGGCCCTGTGTCCCTTTACATGTCTACAAAACCTTTTTTATTACCTCCCTTGTTCAGTCCTGGTGAGACACAGTCACCCTGCCTGCTTGGATTCATGGATGAGGGAAGCAGTGAGGAGGGTGGGTGCCGCATTTACACCAGGCTGTGGGGATGTGGGCGTGGTGCTGCAAGGAGCAGCCCTTCCATGCTGTGGACACACTGTGTGTCCCGGGCACCTCAGAGACCATCAGCCTGCACTGGGCGTTTTTTGGAAGCCATGGGACAGAGCCCAGGACATGCAGCTTCTCTCCAGTATGAGTTAGGGATGTAGGTGTGCATCTAGCCTTCAAACTCAGCGTTCTAAAAACCATGAGCTGGTCTGAGTCATGTAGGTTCAGGGAGAATGTGGTTCCTACAGCCAGGGGATGGGTGGCAGGCAAGGGAGTGACATGTGCCCAAGTAGGAAATTGTAGAGGATAACAAAAAGCAGTCTGCTGATGTCTGAATGTTTCTCACATTTGTCATCCAAGCAGAGGGGATTGCAGAACCTTTAAGATTCAAAGTAGGTTTGTTTTTTTAAATCATTGGCTTTAACTGTTCCATCAGTGTTGTGGTGAACTATGCTGTTAACTTAAAATCTTCCATCTTAGGCGGGGATTATTCAGTTTTTAAAAGTGGAGACAAACTAGTACTAGTGTTTAAAACACTGTGAGACTGCACTCAGTTGAAGATGCTTTTTGTTTTGCTTGGGAAAGTAGGACTGGCTCGTAAGAAACACTTTGACCAACTAGTCCTGATGTCTGTAAATTCTTAGATTTCTAAGGAAATTGCTTTAATTTGTTCTGTCTTTTTTATTTAATCCAGAAAATATTCTTTGTCAAAAATCTTCAAGCACCAGAATAAGGAAATAAAACTAGACCTGGCTGCTACTGCAGCCTTAAAGCAAAGCCACTGTCATGCCCACACATTTCTTAAAACACTTTCTTTTGTTTTTTTTCCAGACCTAAAGATTTTCAGTGGAAGTAATAGCAATAAATGGAGAAAAAGTGCCATCAGGAGTGTCTCTCCTCCTTGAAAGAAAAGTCATCTAACATGGAAGCATCTGTGCATCTCAGTCAACTCTTCTATACTGAATGTTTCTGATGGCTGTTAGCAAACTTGATGTGGCAAGATTATGAAAATTATTGTATTTGAAACAGATAAAAATAGATATTATCTTGTCAATACCACCTGTACTCTGCATTGCATGATCTGGTATTTGTTAGTGACATTTGGTTTGATACTATTATTAAAGAATTGATAACTTTTTAATGAATATTTTTATCTCATAGAAACAGTACATTGATTACTAAAATGAAATATCTCACTCTAAAAGTTGCAAAACTTGAATTCTGTGCAGCAAGAGCAGTGAATAATTTTGGTCACCAGCCATGGTTTTTCGTCCTCAAGCTTTGACCCAGCACAGTGTTGATTTCACTAAAAATCTTGTTGAAATAACAGGCAGTAAAGGTGGATTACAGGGAGATACTTTCCCTTTTTTTCCTCCCTTAAGCACAAATCTGATTTTGATTCAAGTCACAGGAACACACCTTACTTAAAGAACATATTACAGAACAAAGCAGCAACACTTTTACTATGAAAACCAAGTGAAGAAACTAAAGTGTTGAATGATGCAAAAAAGTCTTAAAAATTACTTTGTTTTTGCAAGCTACTTCCCTGAAATTCCTTACTGCGTTTCTGCATGGAAAACCCTCAAGCCAAATCTGTTGTGTAAATAAGTGAAGCACCTGTTGTTTTCGGTGTTGTGGAAGATGCTGATATGTTACCTGGAAATTTGACCATGTTTGGTGAGGAGAATTTGAATTTTCTGCATGTTTTATACAAGCATCATATGGGAAGAAAAACGTTGGTTTATTTATAATCATATTTCATTACATGAAATAATGGTTTGGTATCAGGCATTTCTTTGGCATTCAGGTGGACTTATCCCAGGAAACATTCCTACCCAGTGAATATGCAGCCTGCATTTCCAAGTCAGTAACATTTTGTTACCAAGTGAAAGTATTTTTGAAAGCACTAGGTTGCAGTAAATGCTCTTTTCTGTCTAAAAACACAGTACAGAGGGTCTATTGGAAAGATATAGGTGGCATCAGCTGTTCATCATGTGCTGAATACTCCAGTCAGCAACTTTAGTTTCTTAGGTGGTCTGGAAAAAATACAAGACACTCTTGATTATTCAGAAACTGGACTTTGGAGGAAATCTTAACTGTCTATGTCTTACCTTTTTTGGCAAACATACAAATCCTGAATAATATTTTTATAATTTGGTAGTGCCCACCAGTTAGTTACTTTTTATTACCAAGGTATGCCCAGCAAGTGACTGTATGACCAATGATACCAGAAGCATTCTGGCCAGTGGGGTGCCAGTAAATGGCATTTTAGATATAAAGTTAAATTAACTGTAACACGAGGCTCAAAGTCTTTCTGAGACAAGCAGAATTGCTTGAAGGCTGATTTTCCATCAGTGACCTTCTCAGTCACTTCCACAGGACCTGCAGGTCACCACGTCTCGGGGAACACTCCAGACAGTGTCAGTACAACACACGCGCGGGAGTGTGCCAGGCGGGGAGGGCACAGCAGGTTCACACTTGGGGTAAATGAATGTGGGTGTTCACAGTCAAGTGCCAGCAGGGAAACTGATCCTGTGGCACAGGCATTACCTGCATTTGGTTGTAATAATATCTTTCTGAATGTCAGCTGTGTGCCAGGCTCTCCCTGCACGGCGCAGAGAGCGGTGCTCACTTGGGGCCTCAGTGTTCTGTAAACCAGGGTGGAGCTGCTGAAGGAGAAAGCCCACAAACTGCATTATAGTTTTCTACCACATTCTACTTTAAACGAAAGTGCAGGTAAGGAAGTGACATTCAGTTCATATTCTATCAACTTTTATCACCTTTTTCCAAGAAAGTAGTGGGAGTTAGGGATGAAAAAAATTATGGAAAACCAGAAGCACAGCCTACAAAGGTATCCAGCCCCAGCCAGAGCTTGCCCGTGGTTAGTCACATGTACAAATGGTGTGTGTTACTAATGAGGTTGAATTCTGGGTGAGATAATTGGAGATTACACAGTAAAAGTACCTGTTGATCTTCCTCCTGGTGAACTAAGGGAGCTGCTGTTGGTGGCCAGAGGTGAAACCTGACAGGTTTTTCTTAACTGAGAAGGGACAGTTCTCCCCCAGGCAGGGATGAGCAGGAAGACAGCCCTGGGATGCACAGACCAGTCCCTCCATCTCTCTACAAGGCTGAATTAGAAGTGTCCCAAACCTTTGCTTTCAACTTAAATGGCCATTTTGAGCTAAATCTTGCTTTGATGCTTAGTCTCCAGTGCTGCTCAAAGCTGTTTACTGAGTCACTTCGTAACTTATCTTGTTTATTTGTAGACAAGGAATTGCTCTGTGTTTGAGTGATTGGGTTGGCATTTTTCCTTCCTCTCCTCTTTAGCTGATCCAAGTTGCCATCCCAGCTACACCTGCCAGTCTTTTGACTTCGGCATGTCAATATGTGAAATCTCACCTCCACAGATGGTACTACCAGCTCATCTCACAGTTACTCTCTACATTTGTCCATATATAATTTTAAAAATAAGGCTAAATAATGTTTATACTGAGTGCCTACACCCTTTAAAATAAAACTGTTGCCCAAAAGTGCTGAAAAAGGGGAATGTATTTCTTTCTCATTGCACTCTGTCTCCTAATCTAATGCAGCTGTTCAGAGTTAAAAATCAAATGAATACAGAATTACCGTACAAAAGCCTGCCACTTTTATTTGCATACAAAACAGAAATGGAAGAGGTTCACAATAAATTATCAGTGTGCTCCCACAGAACATTCTTGTATATTTATATCATGTGAGTTAAAAAAAACAACAGTCTGTTAACGTATGAATTCTTTGCAAAAGGGTAATAAGCTGCGTTCAAGGAAACCTGATTATGATTGTTCTTCAGTGAATTTAGCTGGGTTACTCTGCTAGTAAAGCAATTAATCCAAAACCAACAGAACATCATCAACTACGAAAAAACTGATAACAAAACATTAACTTTTCTGGATGGTTCTGCGTACACCAACTAGCTGGATGCATGTTTTTATACAGTTTGAACAGTGAACGGAACAGTACTCCAGAGAAAGATCTACAAGTGACCTTTCTTCATCATCTAGCACCAACCCACTAACAACTAAGCTTCTGGCATGCAAGATAATTACCATTATTTGTTGTGTCAACCAGTCATGTACACTTTTTTCTCCTTTAACATAAGAGCCTGTAAACATCTTCCGTGACAGGTGAGGCACCTGGATAAAAGGCCAAACAGATGCACATAAAATGTTTCCCTTTTTTAAACAGTTCATTGAGAGGGTTTTTTTCCATTTGCCTTTGTGCGTGCTGGAGTCTTGGCGCTCCTTTTGGCTATCCTCCTTGCGAAGTGACTGATTCCTGGGGATCTCAGTTCAACAGCTTCCATCTCTTCTTGAACAGGAGTAAATTCTGGTTGAGCAAGATGAGGTGATGGATAGGACTGGGAGTATGGGGATGATAAGGGGTAGGACCCGTGAACTATGTACGGCTGTTGCTCACCATCGTAAAGGTCCTCAGGGTCATAGATTTGGTAGGAGTTATGTGGCAACTGCACTACTGGAATGTCTTGATCAGTTGGCTCACCGTATCCACCTTAACCCACCACCACCAAGAGTATTCATACGGTTAACATAGGGGAAGGGGAGTAGAAAATTAAAGCATTCATTAGGAAATTGACATTTTATATAGAGATATATTTCTATAGCATGTGTGAGAGTATATATATAAAATCTTTAAATACACATCTTTTATTCACATAAAGGAACAATGAAAACATTTAACAAAATTAATAAGCTGGAGCAATTGGAAACCCACCAACAGACAGCCAAGTTAGTTGGAAACCACCACCAGAATTTGTCAAATGTCCAGTTGTAATACTGTGCTCATTATACACTGCACACTCTGCCTGCTTTAGCTTATTCCAATTGTGGGCTAGAATACATGAGTAACAGGCAAAAATAGGTCAGCCAATAATTTTTAGCAGTGCCAGGAAGCCAAGTGCATGTACAGCAGCTGTAAGTTCATTAGTGGTAGTCAATATCGTTGCTGGAAAGCACAGAGCAGTTCAGCATCCATCTCTGACCTTCAGCCCAATGAGACCTGAACCAGAATGAGCCTTTCACCTTCTGGATTGGTAGCCATTGTAAGGGATTGGGCCTTAAAACAGGAGATGAACAACGGGGAGGGGAAGTGAGGAGAAAAGGACAGAAAGAGACGACAACAAAAACATTCAGGTAAGTAAAACATACAAATCAGCTCAGGGCAGATTAAACTGTAAACATCAAACAAATATGCTTTATGTGTAACATCCATAGGGACTATTGCTTTACTAATAAATTTCAGTTTTAGGTTGGGTAACATAATTGTCGGTAATTGTGTTAACTTCCTCCCATGACCTCTCCGTGCTATAACGAGAGGGGAAAGTAGGATACAGAGAAGATGTAGAAAGAATCATTTTTCCAGATGGCTTCGCTGGTTAATGATGGACACGTGCATCCCTGTGCCAGGTTACACTACTATGGTTTTAGTAAGGGTCATGCTCTCATGCCACTCAGAGGCACATGGAAGGGGAAGTTCAGCAACACGTTTGAGAAACTACAAATGTAAAAACTCTGCTGTCACAAACATTACATGGTGGGGGTTCAACACACAGACCGCTGAGATGGAGCAGGCTCATACAACTACATGAACACGTACAGGACAAAACCCACTAGGCAGGATCGTTTTACAGGCCCGGATCAGATGGTGGACTTCCTTTGGTCACTGTGCTGGGGTCACCTTCTCTTTCTGCTGCAGTCCCACAAAGTACAGCCACACTGGACACACAGGTTTTTAGGGAGCTGCCACATTTTAGCACAGGGTTCACCGGTAGCCTCCATCTTACTTTGGCTGTTAGAAAATGCCACCCTCGCCTGTGCAGATGGCAGCTGCCCCAGCTCCTGACTACTCACCTCCCATGCCATAACCAGCGCAGGAGGACGGATCACAGTACCCAGGGGGACCAGAAGGACCCTGTGAGCCTGGGGGTCCCGTGTGACCAGCAGGACCTCGTGGGCCTGGTGATCCTGGTGGTCCCGGGCTGCCAGTTCGACTTTCTCCTGGAGGTCCTGCATAGAAAGGGGGAGATGAAACATCTGAGTAATGTCTTTCATGAAAGCAGGGATTTGAGGCCACTTTCCTTGGCCTGGAAAACATGGCACCAAGTGTGCTACAAACACTTCCAGGAGACAGCCTGAGCAGAGCCGCTGGGCATCCTGGCTCTGACTCCCCTGGGCAAGCTGAGGGAAAGACTGCAGCCTCTGGCAAGGAAGGCAAAGCAGCAGCCCAAGAGGAGACCCGCTCCCGATGAGCCTCCTCTGGCTGCTGCTTCATCTTCCTTGCCAGACAGAGCTTTTAGCCAGAAATTTATACTAAAGCAAATGTTCCACTAAGCATCAAACTTCCAGAAAGGCAGTTTCATGGGGGAGGGACAGCCCTGGATGCCTGTGCAGCTCTTGATTTCCCCCACTCCCTTTCTATAGTTTCTGGGTAATGCTGTGCCTTGAAACCAGTGCTCACATGGCCAGAATATCCTAAGGAAGTCAATGCAATTTTATTCCAACAGGACCTGAATATCACCCCTCTGCTTTTTCAGGAGCTAAATATAAATCCCTGTGATTAATGTGCCTACTTACTATTACATTTCTCTGTCAACTCACACTTAGGTATGACCTTGAGTCAATGAGAAAACGAATGCAATTAATCCAGATTACTATTTTCCCCTTCCAGAACCCATATCTGAAAAAAAATACTTAAAAAAAAAAATTAAAAGTTGGGTTTGGAGAAGCAGTTTCTTATAGGGAAAAGGAAACTACTCGTGTGACTGACGACACCATCATGTAGCACATCACAACATCATATTACATAATAAGAAGTTTATGACAGTTAAGGTGCCTGAACTGCTGCCTCTTCTGCTGCTTAAGCCTTAGAAAGTGAAAGACAGAGCCAGTCTGAGCTGCTTTGCTCTTGGGTTAGAGTGGTCTAATCCAGATGCTTCAAATGTAACTTTACCTGTAGATCCTGGTGGGCCTCGGGGTCCTTGTGTTCCAACACCTGGATTGCCTTTTTCTCCTTTCTCACCTGGTAAACCTAAGGAAATAGTATTCAGTCACACTTTGATCAAAAGTGCGGGCAGTGTTTATTGGTTAACCAGGATTATAGCTCCATATGTTATTTTTCATCTAAAACCAGATGGCAGAGAAGGAAGGAGGTGAAAATTAAAAATCATTTGGTTCTTTTTCCATCCCTGCCCTAACAGCCTCTCAAGGGAAACACGTCATTCCTGGGGTCTTAAACATTCCTGCTGCCATGGTGGTTTCATCGAGGTGGTATGCAAAGGCATCGGCCAGTTTCCAGGCTGCACTTCCTGCTGGCAAGCTGCCTCTGGTCTATAGCAAGGTGCAATGATTGTAAGTCAGAAGAATGCTCAGAGCCTCAAAGCTGTTTATAAGTTACTGTGTGGTCCAGGAAGGTCAAATTTTTAACGCTACAGCCAATTTTTCTTCAAACGTTCACCCACTAAAGAGTGGTTCAGCACAAGATGGTTCCACACACACATGGTGAGAGTTGTAGTGGGTTATGGCAGAATCTTGCTGAAGCACAAGAAAAGGAGTTTCATCAAAAATCTGTCAAAATCTGTCCCCCACAAATAAAGCCCAATCCAAGTGTTTCCCAGTCATGAAACTCTGATGTTCCAACATGCACAGCCAGTGAGTTGTGTTCCTGCACTTGCTCATGGCACTAAATTTCTATCCTTGGGTCTGATCCATGGAGATCACAAATCTAGTAATTCAGAGAAGGCACTGCCTTCTTCCAGCTTTCCATCTCCTCCTGTGCTACCACTGTGGCATCCTATAAAAACACTTTCTATATGCAGCCATCACAATAAGCAATGTCAAACTATAGTAGGTGTCAAAACTATAAATTCCAGACCCTGAGTTTCCACTGATGACTTGGAAACTCTCATAAAGTCTGTGTTTGATTTGGATACTTCAAGGACACCAAATCCAGGCTGGTTTGTGGGACTTCCCCCCTATTTTCCAGACTTCCCTTACAGCACTGGTAATTGCTCTCCCTGCTTCACAGCTTCCCCCGTTTCAGAGTCAAAGCCAATATAGGGCACCTTCATCAACATAAACCAGAGAGAAAACAGATGCTGCTCTGGAAGGGGCAGTATCTACAATTTCAGCTGACTCCTTCCTTCCCCTCAGCTCAGGTAACTGCTACCTTGTAGGACAAAGCAGCTGGAGAAAACCTCATTTTTTCAAGGAGTCATAGAAGATTTGTCTTCATGAGCTAATTTCTGATGGAAGCAAGTAAGTAAATACAAAGTCTAAGTGGGGAAAAAAATTGTAACTAAAACCCGTCACTGGCACAGAATTGCTCACATGAAGTTTATCAAATAAGAGTCTGCTGAACTGCAGGGGGATTCAGTATCTGCTGAGGAGTTCTGAGTCTTCTATGGAACAGGAGGGCAACATATCCTGTGATCCAACCACCTGGAAAACACAGGCCACACCTCTGCAACCAGTAACTCCACACTGAGCACAAAATTTTTAACCAAATCGTGATGAGCTCTTTGCCACTGTCCTAGAACTGTTAAGGTTATTTCTTATTTGCCTTTTATGCCTTTTATTTCCTTCAACTGCAGAATTGGGGGTGGGGGGGTTGTTTCCAGATACGTAAAATTTGCTTAGCCCTGGCTTGCTTCAAACAAATGGAAAAACTTATCTGTTGCGATGCTCTACTTGTGCTGCAGGCCTTGTAACAAGGTGAATGTATCCAAATTATCTCTTACCACACAAGACCTGTAAGGAAAGGCTTGCCCTCTGCAAAAGGCAAAGTCTATATGCTTTTTTTTGCATAAGAAGACTGGCCAATGACAAACCCCTGGAATCTGTAGAGATGTTTATTACAAGGACCACTGCTTATCCTACTGTATGATAACATTACTTGGTGACTTCAAAGACAACGGCCACAATGATTTCAAATCACAGCCTTCCATGCACTCAATTAATGTTCCTAACACACACAAAACCATCCACCCACATGTGATGTTCACAGAATAAAATGGCAGTAAGAAATGCTAAACAAGAAACAAATCTACTCAGGCTAAGAATAAAATGTTCGTTCTGGAACAAATGATGAAGCTCTTGTGCAGGACAAACCTTCTTTGACATAGAAATCACGATCTTAAGCAAAGGGACATCACGATCTTCACATAGATATCACGATCTTAAGCAAATACTGAAGGCCAAGATAGAAGTCTACCTTAGGTTTCTTGTAGTCTAAATTTCAGTAGTTTATCCAAGTTAGAGAGAACATAAACACTGAAGCAAGACTATGCTATTCCTAAGGCAAAATGCTCATGAGTTAAAAATCGAGCAGTCTACGAGCTTCCCTAATGGACTTAACAGACTCACAGACCTCTTGGCTTGCTCCTAATGAATGACAGAACATTCAAAATTCACCAAAGTCACCTTTGCTGTCATTAGAGCATGGCTTACAGAAAGCCAACCAGACAAACCATCACTCCCCATGTGCGTTTACTGCAACGATTAATCGCCCTCAGAGATGAAAGCAGGTATCAAAGCTTGTCATTTGAGCCTTCAGATCCCAGGAACTGCTTTCTAATTTGTGCACTGGACATACGTCAGCAATACCTTCAAATTGTCTCTCCCCCTTCCCGTTAACCACGTTTTCATGTCTTGTCCCCCATCCAAAATAAGCAATGGCTTTGGTTCAGCCCTGTGGAGATCACAAGCAACTGAAATCAATTATTTCCAACGCTCCTCTAAAGATAACTCTGATAGCATCAGTTATTAAAAACACAGCCAAGCTCATGAACACACTGTCTAGCAAAGAAAATCAAATTTCCATGGTTTCTGCACCAAAAGGAAATCTCAGGTATTGCTTATCTAATTTTGTCTTTAAGAGAATACTGACCTGTAAGGAGAACTGCAATTCTCCTGAGAGGAGAATACTGCAATTAAGAAAAATTAAACTGCTACCAAAAATGTCCACTTTTAAAGATGTTCTGCTGTGACCATAGCGTATAATAACACAGGGTTGTGATTTTTTTCCTTTTTTAATCCAGATGAAGCTAAAATTGGAAATAAAAATATTTAATTGACTTAACTGGCAAAACTTCCATTTAATTCCTCTGGAATTTTGCCATCACAACTGTAAGCATGTGTCTTTTGATAACACATGTTTAACTGACTCTTTCATATGAAGCCAGGAAGTAAATACAGATCAAACAGTGACTTTTCCAGTGACAGCTTAGGTATTTATTGTACTTTAATTATAGTGGGATAGGGTGTGTAGCCATAAGTTTTATGCATCACTTCAGGCCACATAAGAGCCGAAGTCCACCCAGTAGTAAAAGAAATGCACTTTCACAGCATCTGAAAGCTAAGTGTACCTCAGAATAATTTTTACTAGGGCTCTTCCATTTTGCCTCAAAGTTGACAAAACTACCCATCTATTATAAAAATAATTGAGAACAAAAAAAGAAGAAAAAAGCATGCTGAATATTTCGGGGGTTTTATATTATTTTGCAGTTTCAACTAGTTCCTGGGCACTCAGAAGCCAGACACTAGTTGTTTAAGTCCCAGTTCATAAACATAAATCAAAACAAAAGATATTTGAACTAGCTGAAATAAAAATAGAAACCAGTGCTGTGAACTAGTTAAAACAGAGATTAAAATAGAAATTAAAATTAAAATAGAGATGAGTTGATGTGAATAATTAGTGTTTAGGTTTGGGGGTTTATGTATTTATGCAAATAAGTAAGAGAGCAAAATTCTAGTAATTTCTCTGGGAGTATGTACTGTAGGGGCCTGGTAACACAATGTGGCCTCTCAGCAGGCAACAGACAGTGAGAACTGAATATGTCAGGAGAAATGACTTGTCCTTTCTCCCCGAGGTGGTCTTTCTTGGAAGGACCAGCTCAGTGCCTTATTAGTGAGAGAACACATCCAAGAATGGGACATCCTGGAGCTAGAAGTTCAAGTGGAGGTTTCAAACAGAACTCCAACACACTCTCTCAATCCCAGTCTCTTTCCAAAACATCTGATGAATGCTTGGCAGAGTGACAAGGTAAGCAAGGGAAAAGAAGCTATTGGCCAGGCAAGTTAGCAGGGAAGTTCACTGGTGTCTCACTGCTGACATTTTCCAGTAAAGCTCTCTTTGGTGCACGATTTCTGACCAGTTCCACACGCTGCTTTCCGAAGTGCCCCTTTCTTACAGGCTGCGATTGAACGGGTGGTAGGCAGGAGAGGAGAGCAGGAAGAAACATCTACCCTCCTGTCCCACCTTTTCTCTTCCCACTCTACCAACACCTTGCCACTCAGCCCAGAGCCAGTAACACATTCTTGCAGCAATCCCAATAATTTGAGGGAAAAAAAGCAACACTACTAAATAACCAAGTGTTATTTCCTTCTAATGCCTATGACTTCTCAGTACACTCTGCAGCAGTGCATTTTCTGAACTTAAAGGTGGAGCCTGACTTTCAGAGTTGCTAATCTGGCACTAGTCTTGAACATTAAATTGACTTCATATACAACCAAAATGCTGATGACATCAGTGAAAAGAAACACATTGCTCATAAAGACTTCCAAGTGGCTGGCTGGAAGTCTTCAGGACAGGACTATACGTTGTGTTTGCCAAACAAGTTAAATGCAAACAATGCTTCAGAACACACCAAGGGATGGGGTCTGACTCCATTTACTCTCCTCTCTATAGTTATTGGAAATTTAAAAACTCTTCCATCCAGAATCAGAGCAATTTTAGTCTGCTTCTTCGCTGTATGATATGTAATTAGGAATCAAATGATAATTGAGAATGCACGAAAAACTTCCAGTCATTCTCCACAAGCATGAATCTGGTTACAATAATTTTTAATTTTCATTTTTGCATTTTGGGGTTAGCTTAAAGAAATTCCTTAGAAATGGATTCTGAAATATCCCAAAGGTCTGTAGCTAAAGGTATCTTCCTGCTAAATAAAGTGCTACTATACAAAACACATATCAGAATAAAGATTCAGTTGCTTCTGAAGAAATTAAATCCCCAACGACTAACAAATTATGCTATACTTTTGCCCACTTTCTGAAGGAGCTCCCTCCTCTTTCTTCCAGATTCTGTTTAAGGCTCCAGTTACATGAACATCCTAAAATCCCATTTTCACACCAAATAAACCAGCCAATTATTTTGTCTTTTAAGTTTACACATGGATTCTTGATTCTTGAAACAATCTCATTTTAAGCTCTAAGTATTGTAAAACACTCCCAACATCTGGCATCACATTTCACGAAAATCTGCAGAGCTGTGGCTGGCTGATTGTATTTCTGAAGGATGCTTGAGCAGAACTTGCTCTCTAATTATGACACTCCCCACAAGCACTACCTGCCAAAATCAGTCCCTTCTAACATCAGTTATCTATACAGAGAAGAAAAAAGTAATAAATACTCTTTTCAATGTGTTTTTACCCTATCTGTGCTCAATCTATTGCCAATGCTGCTTCTCAGACATTATCAGCAATGGGTTAACCCACATCCTGTTTCATTTAAATTACTGTATCTAATCTCTCTGATTTCATAATAGTACAACATGTGTCTGGGCCTCAGCACAACAAAGACGATGGAAAATGCTGGACAGGTTTCCTTTTTTGTAGCCTGGTATTTTGGTTCTTCCATTCCCAAAGTCCTAGCTTAAACAATCTATTCCCAAGAAGCCATTTGATATATGCTAGTATTAGTGTGGAAGCAAGAGCCCTGAAATCTGCATTCAGTCTCTCCAGGTCACCCTTTTAAAAGTCAGTTCCTCACTTGCTTTCTCTTCCAAGCTTGCTTTCTATTTGTCTCATTCCTCCCTCTTTCTGGACAGTGTCCGGATTTTGCTTAGCTGGAGCAGGCAGGCATGACTGAGGGGCCAGTACCTGAAACCTTGACTCCTTCCTTTTTCAAAAAATAATTGGAATTACAGTCTTGAGGGCAAGACTTACATGTTCACTCAAAGACTTTCTTTTCAAAACAATGTTTTAACTGTGAGCATCATGGCTACTGTGAACGGGAACTACTAAGCTCCTGAACTGAACTGTTCCTGAACTGCACACCCTTCATAGCAATTAATTTTTAAAATTCTAGATAGCAGATTTTGTAACAGCAACATCAATTCACTGCCTTTGAGTATCACATATGTATCTTGGGTTTCTGGACACCTCCTCATGTCATGGCCTTCAAAACACTTTCACAATTTTAGATGTACTCTCTATTACCTCTGTGAGGTTAGTGCTACTCAGGGACACCAACACAATGCTGGTGGAGGAAAAGAGGAGATCTAGCCTACACATAAGGATACAGAAGAGAATTCTTGTAAATGTTAAGTGTATTACTTCTCTCTGACCTCACGATTTCATCCTCTTGATCCTCTCAACCCCCCATAAACTGGGAATTTTTTCTTTTTCTAATCAACCTTGCTCCATTCAGACAACTCTGAGTCAGAAATTTCTAGACTGACACATTTCAAGTTATCAGAAAAGCTCAATCTTTCCCCAACATGCACCTGTCAGTTTTGCACATTTGACCTTCTTCAGTAGCTCCTTTGCTGATACATTTAGAGATTCAGCTCACTTCACAGTGATGGGATGTGCATAGCTAGGTCCTGCCAGTCTTCAGCAGTTTAAAAATTAAACCTCTGTCTGATCCTGCCAAATCACACTCGGCAAAGCCTGCATGACTTTCATGACAGAGAGTCTACAGAGCTTTCATTATGGTCTGTGTTAAACTCACCAACCAACTAGTGAAAAAACTGTAGCTTTCAGAGTTAGACAGGAGACAAAACCCATCAGAATGTATCAGGAAAGGGAGGTATAATTTTGTATGTGTGAAGTATGAAGCCTACCTCTTTCTCCTGGTCTTCCAGGTTGACCAGGGCTTCCTGGAAACCCTTGCATGCCCGGTGATCCTTGTTCACCCTGTGGCCCTGGAGCTCCTGGCCGACCTGGCTCACCAGGAGGTCCTGCGATGGTTCGTGTTGAGACAGACTGGCTTGGAATCTGGTTCAGAATTGAGTTATATCTTGCCATATGACCTGTCAGGAAAAAAAGTCATAATTTTCAAGCTGCAGTGGAAAATCTGGTTCAGCAAAGTTTGAACAGAGCATTGGCAGGTTCTCAAGGCTGTGGTCTGTCATGCTTTGATATTATGTGCGTGAAGTTGTGTGCTTGTTGGTGGAGAAATAGTGGTTTAGGAAGTACACAGAAAATGGAAAAACTATTGTGTAGAATTTTATTTCTTTACTTTGGTAAGGGTTTGGGGGGTTTTTTCTATTTTATGTCTATAAAAATTTAAAATTGTTGCAGCAGAAGCTTCTGTATACTATAATAGATTGGAGACAATTCTGGCTTTTCTTAGATGGCTGATGCTAATCAGCTGTACTTGGCTATAAATCCAGTTGAACATAAATCTAATTGGAACATAAATTCTGACTGTCTAGCCTAAAACAAACAGATTCCCTTAGACAGTTTGAAAAGCATTGTATTTGTAAGTAATGGTGGCAGGAAAAGATCCATTCTGGAGAAAGAAGCACATGAACTATGGATGTACTTGCCCTGTATGAGCTGTTCACACACTTGACGAGCGACAGCACGAACCATTGCTTGGGATTGGAGATCACCCTGGATAACAACAGCAGCAGTGTCATAAAATAACTTGTTGCATCAGTTCTGTGTTGAAAGCGCTTAGAGCAATGAAAGACATTTATCATTGCTGAGAGATATAACCTCACAGATGAGGGAAAAAAAGCCAAAGAAATTTTGGGATTTCGCTGGTTCCCATTACTGTTTTTAGCCAGTAAGCCAAGGTCTGAGAAGATAACCCTAATGAGACATTTGGAGACATGCTTGATGCCTCATACTTCTCACCTTCAAAATATGAATGTAGCTATATATAAGACCAAGTCTGGAAAAGAAGGAAAGTTTTCTTGATTGCAAAGAGAAAACTATTGTGCCTGTAAACACAGAGAAGCATAAATTGTTGGAAAAAGCTTTTCATGAGACAGAAGGCAGACAGGAAAAAAAGCATGGCTAATGTGAACATGGACTTACCCGCTCACCCCTTTCACCCTTAGCTCCAGGAGGACCCTATGAAAAGATTCAATACTAAAAATGAATTCTCATTTTGTTCTGCTCAAATTTTTCAACACCTAAACGTTATCTCCCTTGCAGATTCAAAGTAAAGGGAGAAAAAATAAACTATAAACAAGGTTTCATTGTTATGTGACTTTAACAAATACACTTCCATTTCAGTACTCAACAAAATGTTCACCTCTAGAAATTACGTGGGAGCAATTACTTTCTCACGTGTTTGTCACACACTGAATTCACTTGTTCAAATGGGCAGCAAGGGCAGGCATGCATTTCACATGGCTGAAATTGGTCTAATTATGACAAAATAGCAGTCTGAAATTTGTGGCATTTACTGCGCTGAGACTCTTCATCCACTATGAACAGAGTTAACAAAGAGGTTAAACTATACAGAAAATTAAGTATGACATTAAAGATAATATAATACTGTAATGATGGTAAGGACTATTATGGATTGGAACAAGTTGACTAGGGCAGTTATAACTTCACCAATGGCAGTTTTTTGGGGTAGCAAGGAGAGGCCTGCCTGAATAGGTAAGCAGCTCACTGATACATGGTTAAAGCACAGCTTAATTCTATCCTTGGAAAGAATTAACTCATACAAAGACTCCAAGATTATTTCTAAGGTCTCTTTTTTATTACTTCACCTTTTGAGAAAGACAGTTATTAAAGCTCAGTAATGTTTCACCCATTTAGCTGTTTTTTCTGAACACAGCAGAGCTCTTACATGACTCACAGGAATATCTACACTCCAGGAAATTTGGTTCAATATCTGGAACATGTATTTGGACAGGAACCGAACATGTTATATATTGATAGTAATAAATTCCATAGCTCATCAAATCTCCTTAGTAGATTTCATGATTATATGAAGAAACTATGCAGAACTGGGCATTAGGTTATTATCTTTGCTTATATATTATCAGTCAATTTAATTTCATTTCCACTTAACCAAATAAAAATGCTTGCATTGGCCTAAATATCCAAATCAAACTGGATTTTGAAAAAAATTCCTAGTGTAAAAATAGAGGCAGAAATACACACCATCCCATTCTAATGTCTTTAAAAATTAAATAGAACATTTACTGTGATAAATGGAAAAAAAATTGAGCAGGCTTTCTAACTAACCAGGTAGTCAAATGTTAAAATATGAATACGCAATATTACCTGAACTGTTACAGAGAAAAAAAGAGGTCCACTATAAATACTGTCTTTTATATAATTTACGCACTCATTTCATAGTTGTATTCCTTTCTTCAAGTCAAACTGTTTTGTTCTGGGTTGTTTTGTTAATTGTAAAAAATAATATCTGAAAGACAAACCTAATATTGGAGGTTCCTAATGCCAATTTTAAATACAGAGGATGCAATTTTCCACTCAAAGAAACTGATAGTCAAATTTATAATAATAATCTAGAAAAAGCCCTGGTCATTAGTAATTTGTTCTGGTGCGAACACACAGAAACCACAAAAGCCAGGGTTTATTTCATGCAATATTTTCACAGTTTGAAAATCAGAATGATATTTTCGAAATATTGAGATTAATAAATGGTACACTTGAATTTCCCAAGAGTTGCTATAAGTGTAAATGAAAGAAAGGAAAAACTAATTACACAAAAATTACAAATTCACAGTTATGTTTTTAAGTTCTGTGTATTAGGTTTGACTCTATAATCCCTATAGTCCAAACACTGTATGTAAGATCAACAAATAATTCAGTTATAAATAATGAACAAAGAAAGACCAATATGATGTTTCACTTAGCCGCTAACTGCAAACAGATCATGAGCTATAAATATTGAGGAGTTCTGTCAAACAGTGAAAGTAAGAACAGAAACCAACTAATACACAACAGCAGATAAAGAAACATTAATTAATTTTACTCACAGGAGCTCCAACATCACCTTGTGGCCCCTGGCTTCCAGTAATACCTGGAACACCTGGAGCACCAGGTATGCCCTACATGGAAAAAGAGAAAGAAAACAGTGGTGATGACAGTCAACATCTGTGAATCCCGAAGAGAAAAAGTGCACCAAGCATGCAGTACACAATCAGTTCTGTCAGTCAAAGACTGGAGATGCCGAGAGAGAGGACTGAGAAGTATGTACTGCAGGAAAAAGAGCACCAAAAGCAGAGCTCTGAGAAAAGCACTTGAGAAAAATAACTTGGGTTGCTTTCTGGAACTGGAAGGAATTGCTGATCCACTAAATCCTGTGATGTTAATACTGTGGTTCAAGGAGCATGACTTGGAATGTTCTTTGGAAAAACCACAGGACGGCTTGGAGAATACTCAATACCATCAGCAGCTTCATGTAACATTTTACACCTATCCAGAAGGCATTAACTTTGCCCAGCTGCCCTAGCTGAGAAGACTGACACTGATTCTGAAGGCAACATAGATCTTGCTTTGAAGGCTGAACGTGGACTCCGCTGTCTTCCTGGATTACTCTATGAGAGCACCTGCGCTCACCTCCAGCCTCCAGACCAAGCAAAACGTGGCATTTCCCTTCAACTAACAGTCCTAATTGGAATTTTTTACAAAAAGAAGGTCTTTTTTGAAATACTAAGAACATTTATTCCCTCTATATAGTGTAGCTACTTGCGTAAGAACAAGCTATCAATCTATTGACAGAATAACTCTCTCTCCTTCCCACGGGACGCATTTTTTTCTGGAGCTAAATAAGAGTGGAAAGAAATGACACTGGACAAGCAGCTATCTGCCAACTCTGTGTGTCATGAGAAAATTAACTTCCCTTGGCCTTGGTCTATCCACTGTAGCCTAGATAACAGAGTGACCTATAATCCTCCCAAATCCTGCTGACTTCTACAGTAACAAATTCCATGGGCAATACTCACCATTGGGCCAGGAGGTCCTTGTGGGCCTGTGGGTCCATCTTTGCCAGGAAGGCCCTAGAAAAGAGAAATAAAGGCAATTTTATCAGCTTCTTATATGTCCTTCATGAATCTGTTCTGCTTCATCTAGATTGTATTATTTACTTTTTGTTTTGCTTTATTGATTTGGTTTTTGTTTGGGAAGGTTTTTGTTGGGTTTTCTGTTTGTTTTTTGTAATTAGTAACTGGTGATAGTGGTTTCTTAGAAAAAACATTCCCTTATTTGCCCTGGGGAGGGCTTATTTCTGTAAAGGAACCATAGTGTCACTAAAATTTAAAAACAAAGCAAATAAATACAGCTAGTCTCATAATACTTTTGAAATAAGAGGTAATGCGATATTCTTCATACTGGCCATTTTCACCTCTGAGTGAAATTTCACTTAGACCGCTTCTGTAGCGAGATAAATGAGAGGGTTTGCTGTCAAACCTCTCTACCACAAGGTCACGTTTCTACATCTGTTCTCACTGGTTGCAAGTACTCACAGATCCACTGATGAAGTGCTGAAAGATGGCAACTGAGAGTCGATCTCTCTGCCCAGCAACACTGTACATACGTACTATCACTGAGGTCCTGATTCAGGAAGCACCGGGAACACTCATGTGGTTTACATTATGAACATGCCTCAGAGCTTCCAGAAATGGGAGCCAAAAACTAAAGATAACTTGGAAACTGGAAAGCAAGCAAAAAAAAAAAAAAAAAAAAAAGAGGACCGACCAGATGTAGAAGAAAATACACTATTAATAAAGTATTCTTGCAAATTAACCAGTATGCACACTTTGTATCCCAACGCTATAAAGCGTGGGTTTCTGACTAGCCTGGTGATAAGGCAATTCTTTAATTACTACAGCACCTAAAAAGGAAAAATACGGTCTTGTCTCTGGTTCAAGACCACTTTGAAAGGTAGTTTAAGCTGGAAACTGCTTGGTTTATTGCTGAAAGGTTTGAAAGTGTTTATGCTGACACATACAGTAAAGAACACTCCAGGCCTTAGTATCTCAGAAAGCTTTTTTGGTTTGTACTTTTTCTGAATCTTTATTTCTGACACAGTTTTAGTGATGACTCCAGCATGAACTACTAGTTTTATGCTTTTCATAATTCAGAAACTATTATGCAAATCTGCAATCGTATGGCATAAAAAACCGGCTGGGGAATATTATCTGCCATGTACCTGGAAAAGTTTTTTAAAATTCCACCAGAAGGGTGTTTTGATGATAAAATAAGCCACATAGTCAACTCACATTATGTCATCTACGCATCCTTAGACTTGATAAGGAAATACGTTCCTATTTCACTGTGTAGCCAGATGGTTCCTGAAGCTGCATGGACCAAAGCAGCCCCCCTTTCACAGTAAGAACTAAAGCAACTGTAACAGCTAAGTGGCATTGAAATAAAGATAGTAATATCTCTATCACAGAAGTTTTAAGACATATACAGAAAAAGGGTGCAAGCCTAGCTCAAATATGTTTGCAAAAGAAAGTGTGTTCAGACTCTAAAACTGGAATTCTAGAGAAAACAGAGAATGGTATAAGGAAGGAACTTTGAAATGCATTGAAAATCATAAAATAGGGTTTCTAATATTCTCTGGAAGAAGCATTCAGTTGTGAACAATGTTTTGAAAAATTCAATGATAGCTATTCACATTTTTACAATAATATGGAAGTCCCTAAAGGTTATTCAAGCTGGACTTCTAACAGTAAAACCTTCAGGAAAACTGATACCTTCATATTTACAAGCATATTTGACTTTTTAAAGCAAAGATATAAAATCTGCATTTATTTCTGACCAGTTCTAGAGCAGAATGAAAACTGGTTGGACTCTTAAGGGCTTAATTTAACTATGAGTAGGGCAATATAGAGGTTTCCACTGATTTCCAGGATCTAGAGTGGACTCCCACAAACTTCTAAAGAAAAATAATGCTGTAGGTCCCTCCCTTATCCCATCCCAGTCAAAGAACAGAATTAACAATATGATCAAAATTACATTTCCTTGGAATATATTTCACAATTCCTTTATTCTGAGCAGTGTTTTTACTGTTGGCTGCTCAAGAATCACCTCCTGTTCATTCTCCTAAGGTTTATTTCTCTTGGCATTGTGTCTGTATTGCCCACAGAAGATCACCTCCTACTGTATTTGCTAGATGTGAAAACTGCTATATATAAATGAAGTCACAGTGAAGCCTGATTGAAGAAAGAGTATGGCAATACCTATTCTCTCATGCAGGTAAAAGACTAAAGATACTTTTTTGTGCTGCCAGCAGGGTTTGAAGATGATGTTACTCAGACCATCTGATGGCCAGAATGGATCTGACACTCATTCTGAACTTGTGAGTAGTGCACAGAGATCAGTAAGTACCAGTAAATTGGCAGGAAGACTGGGAATGTATTTCTTCTGGCTCTTTCTCTCATTATTTTTGGTGTGTGTAATGTAGAAGAAAATAGAGTACTGTGAGAATTCACAAAGATGTATTCTGAGCACTGAAGCCTTAAAGATATTATTTAATCTCCCATTTATTGAATTCTCCTCCTTGCTTAAACTTCTCTATTCCAAGGGGAATGACTAGTGGAATTACACAGCACAACCGCACCTTCTCTCTGTCACATCCAGGACAGAAATGACTCTGTACAGAGCCATGTAGCTGCGTGTCTAAGAGCAGGATGGTACAGATTTTGATGTGTGACCTAGGATGTAGATCCTAGAATCAAGATGTATATTATTTTGCAAAGTTAGCCCAAATCAAGACATACTTCGCTAATGGTATGAAAAAAAGTTACGGAGAAATAGTGTAGCTCAGACAGGATTTTTATGAGGGATTTTATTTGCCAAAATACAAATGGCATCATGTGTAAAATCTCAAATCTGCTAAAGTCAGAACTGCTGGTGACACCATTATAAACTCCTGAGCTTTCAGTAGCCTGAATTTGTTTGAGGGACTTGTGGAGAGGTGATTTTTCCAGTAGGACTGGATACTGGCAAAAACTTAACTGAAGCTACTGAGCCCAGGATTGAAAGAGTTCCCTGTACAGCCTTTTAAAAACACCTTGCAGCCTGGGACCCATGACCGCCTGACCCAGAAAAAGTAGAATGTGTAACATGTGCAATTCAAGCTCTATCTTTCAGCGTGAAATGATTGGGAGTGTTCATGGAGAAACACGATCTGTTCTTTTTAGTGAAACTTCTCTATACTGGTAGCTACAAATACGGGGCAGCGGGAGAGGACACCAAAGAACCACAGCTCCAGCCACAGAATAAAAATAAATCATTTTCTATTTTGTAAAATCTTTTATGACACTCTTGTATAAGCGGGTAAGAGGGGAGGGAATTGTTCCTCATGTGGAGTCTGAGATGTAGATTTAAAGCAGTTACCAGACAGGTATAAAATATTATCAGGTATATTCAGAATGTTTGCTGTATTATCAGAAAATGCATTTTTTTACTCTGATTCAAGCTTCACACAGTACTTTTATTACATCCCACTTTTTTTATAGGGAAGGTATGTCACTATGAGAGTGATCTTTGTATGAATTCACAAAACTGACAGGGAAGACATTCTATTTCTTCATACTAAAATGCAAGAAAAAGCAAATAAACTGGGGACTAAAAAGCAGAAGTCCAGAAATACAAACGGAAACTTTACAGACTAAGTGTTGAATTACAACATTAAGAAGGGAAAAACAAACTCTTTTGTCAACTGATTTCAAAAACAAAACCAGAAAGTATGAACACTAGAAATCAAAATCAAAAAAGGAAGAAAAAAGAACTGTAAAAGTGAAGTGATTCCAACTACCAGCAACTGGAAGAAAAAAAAAAATCTTCATTCCAGGACTTCATGAGTCTAATACCACATTATACCCAGTTCAGCAAAGCTCTCAGAGATTTTCCAATAAATACCAGTCCCATGCATCTCTCCCATTAAAATCACTGTGATTTAGCCATCTGTTTAAGGACTTTACAGCACTGGTACCACTATAATTAAAATATTTAAATGATCAATAAATACTAAAGAGGAAGTGATAACTAAGCTAAGAATAACATAGAAAATCTCAGTTCTAGTAGTGTAATAGTTGCAAAACAGCTTGGCATCTTGGCTAACAGGAGGAAGCCCAACAAAAGAAACATTATACAAAAAGGCAATTTACTTCTCAGGAATTTTCCAATTCCCCTCTGCTGCTGCATTATGCCCTTCAAAATTGTGCCTTCCTCAAGCACTGGGTCTTCAAAGAAACTGCGGTGAAATAATTGGTTTGAATCTTCACCCATTAAAAGCAATTTTATGTTGTCATAACTTCACAGGAATCAAATGAGTTACAACACCATAAAATTAGTATAACATAATTATTTGTTGCCATAGAAATAATTACTGCAGGACAACATCACATAAGGGTCGCACAGAGACAATAACAGACCTAATTTTATGAGCTCTAGGCTGTTTATCCAGCTCCTGTGATTAACAGCAGAAGAAAGGGAACACACATGAACAAAGCATTATTACCATATCATAATTGCCCTATGTTTTTATAGACGGCACTGGGGTATTCCACAGAGTAAGCACCGCATGACCTTCCCAGGCTGTATCAAAAGCCTTTGTTGCATTAGCCTTCCTCGGCTTTTCCCTGGAATACCATCTCTCTGCAACAACACGCTGCCTTCCACATGCAGGAACACTAGACCACTTCTGAACTGCTGACTGACATCAAGGCCTGCTAAATGTTAAGTCAGCTACGGCATAACATAAAAACAAGTTTCCTTGAACTGCAAACCCCTCGATGTCCCTCATGATCAGGAAGGCAGAGGGAGGAGGCACATACCACTCACAGGTGCAGCATTTAGCACCAGGTCACCTCAACCTGTCCATGACCAAGATCAGAGAGAATATGGCAAAAACACAAATGTTCATCAGGCTCCAGGTCTTTATTAACCCGGAGATGAACAGATGACACCAAGCTTGGGGAATTTAGAGGGAAATATGCCAATACAGCCAAAAAGAAGACATTAAAAACATGCAAAAACAGGAGATATCACAGTATTATAAAGTAGAAAAAAAAGAATATATATACCTTCATATTTCACCACAACTTAATTGAAAATTAGAAGGCTATTCATCCAATTAGTTTATTCATCTGATGATAATGTGTAAATCTTTAAGAAAATTATTTTCTTTTCTTGATTTTTAGAGAAAAAAGCCTATCTATGTATCAGCCAAATTCTACAGTAACTTCAGTGGATTTACTTCTAGACATAAAGATATGCCAGTGTTTAAATTCATAATAGTGAGTCCAAATATACACTTTGCTACAAGGATGGGGTTTTTTATAACAAGGTCTCAAGGTAATGCCAGAAAATCAAAGAAGGTCCTGATTTCTCTGAAGTTCAAGTTATATTAATATACCCAAAAAAAGGATCATGAATATGTAAATCTTGCTCGAATGAAACTGAAAAGTCATATTTAATAATGAACTTCTGCTGTAGACAGAAACCTAGTACTATGCTAACAAAAACTTTCCAATGCCTGACTAATAATGAAACAAAAGTCTCTGCAAGGAGACAAGGAGGAAGACATATATTTAACTGCAAAATGAATATGGATCTTTTTTTAATTGGTTCCCAGACAGACTGTAAGTATCTTCAGCTGCTTTACCAGGAGCAGAATAAGGTTGAGTAAATCTTCACGTTCACCTTTTCCTCCTGTCAACAGTTTCTACAGGTATTGTTCTAAATTCTAATACTGAATTTCCTTGTAGTTGTCTCTGTTACTCATTAATTAGCTAGAAAGCTAACTTATATCACTGCTTTGAATTGCATACTAATTATGCACCATTTAACAACCACCTAATTTTAAACATATAAGCAAAGAGACTAATTAGAAGTGCTGAATACAAGAGACATCTACTTCTATCAAGTGCATTAAGCACAGACATCGTGGATGGTTCCCATCACTAGTCTAGTATTTCTCAACCCTCATCCAGCAGATGGAAGAATACCCACCCTGCCTCTGACTGCTGTGCTGACTGGCACAGAAATATGGTCTCCAGAAATGATAAAGGTGACATAAATTATGATATATCCACCACACTGGGAAACACAGCCATTATACAATGCAAATAAAACACATGCAAAACACATTCATTTTAACTTACCCTTTGACCTTGAGCTCCATCTCTTCCGGGTGAACCTGATGCTCCTGGGACACCCTAAGAATGACCAACGGAGAGCAAGCTGAGTTCAAATTAACAGAATCCAACTAAATCATCTTCCAGTGAAACTGTATGACATGTTTTTGGATGAATGTTTTGGATAAATGGAACTAGGTTCAATAATGGGTGGGGCCATAAAAGATTCAGTAATTAAGGTATTTCTGTGAAATTAGATGGGTAAACAGACGTTAAAATGCACAGGCTTTGAGTCTATAGAGACCTGATTTCAGTGTTAAACAAAAAAATAACCAGTTCCTCAGGCCCCAGATGAATTGGTCACTGCACACCAGCATACCCTGGATTCCTTCACTTTCTAAAGCTCTGTTCAATTCACCCCAACATCACATTTCTCATCGGTTTAGAATACGTGCCCTCAACTTACAGTGATGTCAATCCAACATTCAAATTTAGTAAGAGACAGGTCAGACAGTAACTGAGAGAATACCTGCAGGCCAGGAAAACCGAGATCTCCCTTCTCTCCCTTTTCACCTGGTGGCCCCTGCAAATTAAGAATCACACATAGTAAACCAAATATATGGTTACTTTTCTATTTTTAATGGTTCCTTTCATTTTCTTGTGAAAAAAATAACAAAGCAACCAATTAAAAAAAAGACTATTTTTCCTACTGAAAGCAAACATACAGACTCTTGTTTACAAAAACTGCAAATGAAGAATTTTAAAAATACAGAAAACTCATTTTAAAAGAATTCAGAATTAACCTGACAAAACTATAGCCATTATATTAAAAAAAAAAAAAAAAAGGTAGCTATTTTCTTTTCTCTTCAAAGGAATCTGTTTAATTTCAGGCCTCAGAAGTATTTCCTACAATGATGAAACCAAGGGTTTTCTATGGAAAATAGGCATGTTTCTACATTACATATGCATGATAAAAGTTATATTTTTCTAGATAATAAAGTAACTTCAATTAAATTTTATAAAGAAACAATTTCTCTAAGAAATAACTATCCTTATAATTAAAGTATTCTGTATTATTCTCCAATGACAGCATCATCAAGAATATACAGTTTTGGTAAATCATTATATGGTACAGCAGTACCATATAGACTGGATAAAAAGAAGAAAGTGTAGTAAATTTGTAGAAGTGTAGTAAATTTGAAAAAATCTAGCAGAAAAAGATGCATATCTACTACATTTCAAGGCTTGTGTGTACCCACCTATCTTATATATGAAATAAGTACTCCAGTGTTTCTACCAATGTTTGTTTCTGATGAAATTCTGTGACTTATTTCTCAACAGCATTGCAAACTCCAGGCCTAATCACCTCCCCTGATGACAGATTTTGTAATGTAATGAACATTGTTACTTAATTTGGGCAGAGAATATGGTGTTCTTGCTTGGGTATACTTTCAAGTTAGAACTGATCTGCAATGAGCAATACCCCAACCAGAAAAAGACAAAATATTAACACTTTGGTTTGGTGCCATGTTACAACACCCACTGCAATTTTTTTTCTCTTGTCTCCAGGCTTGGATGCTAATACCCAGGTCATATTGAACCTGTGATCAAATACTTTCAGCTGACCAAAAGTTCAGATCCAAATAAAAAACCAGAAATGTTGGCATTGAACCCACGTTCACTACAGGTCAAACCCACATCTGTGATTTCACCTCAAATACTGAAATTCAGGTTCTAATCACAACACCAAAAGCTGTTTCAGTCTATTCTAAGATATTTGCTGTTTAATACATCACAGGAAAGAAGCCTATTGATTTTTTAAGTCTTACTGGAAGCCCTTGAATAGAAAGTCCACTGGGTCCTTGTGGTCCTGGAGGTCCTTGCGGTCCAGGAACACCAATTTCACCTCGAGGTCCATCTGGTCCCTAAAGTAGCACAGGACATAAGTTAAACTGTTATCATATGGACAAAGGCAGCTTCTGTCTGAAGAATTAAATACCAATAGACTCAAAAACATCTGAAATATGAATTAATATGTGATTGAGCAGTTAGGGTTCAATTTAAAAATGCCTGGATCCTTTATAAGTACTAAAAAAAAGTATTATTTATGCTGTAAAAGCAGAATTCTGAATTTTATACTTTATCAAGGAACAAACAGGGCAGACAATTGTTATGAAAAGGGCCACACCAAACGCCAATGGCATTTCACGATGCTTTTTCCTCAACAATACCAGAGACAATCTGGAATTAATTTCAAGGCTTACATGCAGCAGAGATAAAGCAAGAACCTGTACATCTATCAAATGTAGAGTGCTGCACAAAGTACCTTTGGACCTGGATCACCACGATGACCTTTGGCACCTCTGACACCTGGACCACCCTGTGAAGCAAAAGCACAGCACTCACTGGAAACCAAAACTCAAAAATGAAATCCAAAGAAGCCCAAACAGTTTTTTCCTGTTCCTGAATCAGCATTCAGGAATCAGTAAATATCCTGTTACTATCCCTCCACTGGGGTAATTAAACTGAGAACATACTTAAGTATGGCCATACACAGCAACAGATTTAAACACAGATGTGACTGCTTTCTAGAGCCAAGAATGCACACCACGCAAGCATCAAAATAACACTGAAAGCTACAATACGGATGGAAATGTGGTCACGGGTTCCCTTCCAGTTGCTGAAACCTCCTGCACGTATGTCTGTTCTCACCAAAATCATATTGTCAAGGGCTGAGTTTCCAGGAAGGCCAAGAGCATTCTGGCTTGTATCAGAAACAGTTGGCCAGCAGGACCAGGGCAGTGATGGTCCCCCTGTATTTGGCACGGGTGAGGCTGCACCTCAAATTCTGTGTTCAGTTCTGGGCCCCTCACTACACAAGGACATTGAGGGGCTGAAGTGGGTCCAGAAAACGGCAATGGAGCTGGTGAAGGGTCTGGAGCACAAGTCTGATGAGGAGCAGCTGAGGGAGCTGGGGTTGTTTAGCCTGGAGAAAAGGAAGCTCAGGGGGCACCTTATCACTCTCTGCCTGAAAGGAGATTGTAGCCAGGTGAGGGTCGGTCTCTTCTCCCAGGTAACAAGTGGAAATGGCAAGAGGAAATGGCCTCAAGTTGCACCAGGGGAGGCACAGATTGGATATTAGGAAAAGTTTTTTCATGGAAAGGGTTATGAAGAATTGTAACAGACTGTCCAGGGAAGTGCTGGAGTCACCATCCCTGGGGGTACTTAAAAGATATGTAGATGTGGCACTTGGGGAAATGGTTTAGTGGTGAACTTGGCAGTGCTGGGTTAATGGCTGGACTCATACATCTTAAAGGTCTCTTCCAATCTAAACAGTTCTATAATTCTTTGATTCTAATGACTTGGGAATATTTTTCAGCAAGGACAACTCCAGAATCTACTAGATCTACCATGGTTTAATTTAGAGCTACTCTTAGGTAAAATACTCTTTTGGTCTTTTTTCTCTTTTTTGCTCTCTTTAGTAATGCTTACATCTGTTCATCATTTATTAACCAACTGTTGCCTTTTTTATTAGTATCATCTGAGACACTGGAATAGCATATATCTATGGATGGCTGCCATGAACGTGTTTTGCAAAAATATGCTGCATGTGCTTTCTGTTCTAGAACACTATAAATTTTTTTTTCACTTTTTTTCATATCAATTTTCCTCTTCTCCCACCTGAGCATATTGCTTAACCTATTGGAATATGAGCTTTACAGGTATTCTGCCCTTCTTTGTACTCAAAAAGGATCTTGTACAACTACACACCATAACTGAATAGCATTCTACAGAGGCTACAATAAGTACTTACAAAAATAACAGCCATTAAATTAAAGACACAAAAATACATAGTATCTATGAAGCTTTAAATAGGAAGGCAAATAACAGAAATATTGGAAATATTAGAGCACTCTTGCTCTTCAATAAAGGTATCATGACATGGTCTTCATATGTGTGACCACAGAGCAGTTTTCCACTGCCCCTTTCAGCTTCCTCAGTCTTATTGTTTCCATCCCACAGGTCTATCGCCACAACCCATTTCACCATAGCCAGCTCCCACCCTTAAAATCTCATCCCATGCTTTCCACGGAACCACGTCTCAATTGCCAGTTCCAAAATTCCAGACACTTGTATTTCTACATTCCAGCCCAGTAGCTCCCTCTGTCCTTTCTCCTGCCTCTGCCCTTCTCCTGAGATTACTCTCTCCAAGATTAAAAATTCCTCAGCACAATAACTGCAACTTTTTAACACAAACAAAACAACAGTTTTCTCCCATTTTGTTCTCAGAAACCGACTGCATTTTTACTAAGAATGAATACTTAAAACCAGCGTGATGCTAAGACATTAAATCATACACTTTCAGATCCATGCTGAAGTTGATACATTTATCCCTGTCCTGAACCCAGCAACCTTTGCTTGGTGAAAGTGCAAGTTCCAGAAAAGTATTTATTTAAGATAAAAACATCAGAAGAGCCCCCCTCAGTTTTCTCATAAACTTGTTTTGGTGGTTATTTCCCAGCACTACTGAGCTTGTGTGACTAATTTCAGATTTTTCATTTCTGCTGCTGCTTCTCCTTCTAGCCAAGAATTCCTGTGATGTCTTTTTCCCTTATTTTGAATAACTTCTTAATAGCCATTGCTTTCCCCCAGAAACAGCCTTAATCAACTGTTATCAAGACACCTCCTTATTCCTTTTTAACAGTCAAAACCTGTGAAGCACTGAAAGCTATTTCTTGCACTTAAACTCCTGCAATCCTCCAATATTTTTGTTTATTTCCCTTCTTCAGTTCTGCAGCACTCCTTATAAATGCAGGCATTGGTTTTGTGTGATATCTTATTTATACTTTGTGTTGGGAATTTCAGACAGCAGGATCAAATTCTGGCAAAGATGAAGCCATAAAAACAGTATCCCATCATGAAAATTGCCAGCTAATATTAACTCTAAACAACACTTTGTCTTACCCAAAATGACCCATTTCCTAAAAGCCTAGAAAATCTTTCCAGAGTTATTATCCCAAACAAACGGAAGCCTTTTCTTTGGAGTTTCTTTAGCCTGATGTCTAAAACTGGCTATGTGGTAGAATGCTGATCTTTTAAACAGAAAAATCCTTGGCTTAGAGAAAAGTCACATGACATTTTAACAACTTGGAGCACTATTGACCAGACATAGCACATGTGCCTTTTTGACTTTTGGTTGGCACAGAGATGAACACTGACTTTATTCTTTTGCTCTGCTTTCTCTTAGGCCTTGTACTTCTTTTTTTTTTTCCAGAGCTATGCCATCTAACTGTCTGGCAAAAAAGCTTCACTTCAAACAGACTGAGTTCCAAAATCACACATTTGCCTGCCTTGGCAGTAATTTTCCTGCTTAACTTTAAGCCTCCTGTTGCATGGCACTAGGCTATTCAAAACATTGTTAATCCTAAATGTAATATATGGAAGTACATTATTTTACTGCTGGGTTAAGCCTTAGCAATTCCTGATTCATATATCTTTTGAACTATAGTAATACACATCCTTCAAGTCAAATAAAAATTTTCAAACAGTTTTCATTTTACTGTGAAATGTGGTCAAACTATTCAATTTCAGTGGCATTTTTATGTGAATTATCTGTCTTTTTCAAAGAACACAAACTGGACGCTAAGATACAAAAATTAAAACTTTAATCCCTACTTGATTTATAACCTATATTTAAATAGGGGAACAGAACAATTTCTCCTTGTTCAAGACATGCCTCTTCAGTGAATTTTCTCCTGAACTGCTTTCAAGTTTTTGTACCAGAGCTTGAAGAACCGTTCTTGCAGAAAGAGTAACCTCTTAGTTGCTAGTAGGATTAATGCCTGGTAGGATCAACAACATGAATGTCTTATGTGCAAGTAAATTTTGTTGTTAAACAGGTATCTCATGTAATTAGTGTACTTCAACATTTTCAGAAGCATTTTCCTTTGCATTCTTCACTGGCTCTTTCGTTTCAAAACATGCTCTTGGAGGACACAGGATTCAATATGAGCAGAGAAACACGCAGCTCAAACTTTTCACAAGAGAGCCTTATCTCAAACTAACTTAGCAGGCAGCCCTAAGATGCCAATCAGAGTTAACAACCTAGTTGTAAAAAAAGAAACGATGTGATCATTCCATCCCAGTTAGGATTCTTGTTAAACCAAACCAATAACAGGCAATTGTAAACAGAGGGTGCAACTTTTCTAACTTGATGAAAATCAGCCATGGAATGTGAAGATTGAGTTCTCAAAATTTAGTGACCTGTATCTCCATGTCTTATACATTGAGTTTCCACAAGTTTCCAAGAAAGGAGATTTATTCCATATTGTAAAGATACTACACTGAGATGGAAGGAAAGTGAAATAACTGGCTTCTAGAAGAGACTATCTAGTTCCACTGGTTATGCAAGGAACTTAGATACACACTTAATATTTGCACAGCAAACACTTAATGAGTACTATTAAAAGACAACAGAAAGTAAAGGTAAAAGTTGTGCCAGTGTCCATTTCATCATTCACTGGAAAGCTGGAAAAAATTTTAATTCAGGTTTCATCCTCTCTTCCCTTCAGGGCTTTTGGATACTTCTCTGCCTCTAGGAGTTCTCAGAAGAACCTACACCTTCAGTTGTGTTTTCCAATCAGTATTGTACTTAGGTAGGGCTTTTAAGACAGAAAAGTCTTCTTTCATCACATACCATACAAGCGTCATTGTCATACCCCATATCTTTAATTCATAAGAATACTGTAAACTGAGCATTTCAAAACGTAAATTCAAAGCTACATTGAATACACATATATTACCATAGACAGTAGTGATTAAAAATTTGAAAATAAATAGCACTATGACATATCTACTAATGCTACAGAAAGGTAATAGGGTTCAAGGTCTGAAGAATACCCTATCTGCTTCAGGTCTTGATTAAACCATTAAAATTTTGACTGACTGACAGTGTAGAAGGTTTTTTACAGTCTAATATTTGGCATCTTTGCTATAAATTGAATATCTATCTATCTCTTCACCAACACTTAAAACCCTAATTTAATCTTAAAAGTTTTACATTGGCAGTTTATTCACATGTTTTGGAATAAACGTGGCCAGTGGACTATTTAGTACAGGTCACTAAAAACTTGAATAAAACCTTACTGGTGGTCCAGGAGGTCCAAGAGGACCCTTGTTGGCTTCTGAACAGGAACAAGCATGAGGAAGGGCAGGGCAGTTTTCCTCATCTCTCTAGGAAAAAATTAAGATAGGAGAAGAATGATATCAAAAACTTCAGAAGTTAGGGATTTTATGAATCTAAGACAAAGTACTGTGTGGATGCCTCAAAAGCACCCACTTGATTTAGAAACATAGGACACATAATCTAAGAAGACTTGGGCTTGTTTTCAAAACACCTAATCATCCATTTCAATTAAAACATTTACTCAATAAAGGGGAAAGGAAAAGGTAAATTCTACAGTTATTGAAAGAGGTTTCTTACCAAGCCAGGAAGCTCACAGCACTTGTCTCGATTGGCCCATGAGGTAGCACAAACAATATCAAACATCTGTAACTGCAGCTGTTTCAAAACAAGGGTGATGTACAAAATGACTATTAGATGTAAGAGCAGTGCAGAACAAAGCTATCAGCAAGCAAAGCTACCTTGATTTAAGCACTCACATTAGACAGAGAGGAGGCTATTGACTTTGAGCAGCAAGCCATAAATACCTCACTTAAATGGCAAATCCACTGCTTTTACCCAATATGTGTTCTAACCAAGTCATCTGAACTATCAGACACTACATGAATTGAGCAAGCTGTTCAAGGTTAATTGCTGCACTTGCTGGATTATCCCCCACTCCTTAATTAAATTTCTGATTTTGCACAAGGTTGCCTCCCCATACTTTTTATACAGCAAAGGAGGCATCAAGAGTCAGGCAAAAGAGAACTCAGCTTCTCAAAACTGAGTAATTCCTCTTAACCCACTGGTCTGCTGATCAGATTTTATCTGGGACGAGGTCTCCTATAGACTATTACTTACACTAGAGCTGAGCCACAGATAATATTTATATTTTTCTCCAGTTTAATTTTACTTTAGAATATGCCCTCTCCTATCCTTATTATCCCCAGGCAACGATAGTTTAATGATGGCGAAAAGCTTTTTCAACATGTGACAACATTGGGCAGAAAATTCCCATCACAGGTCTGGGAACATGGTTTGGACAAGAATTTAATCAACAAGAACACAGACATTTGCTAAAAATAGTGGCTGCTAGATACTCAGAAACAATATACTAAATAAGGCTCAATGGTAAAACCAATTGTCTCCTTTGCAGCCTTGACTGAACAAAGTGGTCTAGAGAGATGAAGCTTCTGTTACTATTTCCATTCTTTTTCCATGCCTTGTTTATGTACATATTGAATAGAGAGGGGAATGGAACAGAACATCCCATTAAATTAACCCCACATGCTAAAAAAATGGAGGAGCTGCTAGAGATAGAACTATTTTTGGTTTTGCTCCCATTATTATTTTCAGTGGCATTATTTTAAGACCAGAAGAGAGGAATGAATTTAAAGATTTCTTAAAACCGTATTGCTTTAGAATCTGTTTAAATGAACTACATATGTGCAACCTCTGGTTTCGTCTCATTCTTTTTCTTATATAGGTCAATTACAGTATTTTGAATAAAGGCATACTTTCACATAAACAGACATTCCCCTCACCTTACAGCAGACTAGCTGGTTTGTAGATTTGCTGTACTACTGATGCAGACCCACACGAGCTGGCTCTACGCTAAACACCTCAGACAGCTGAAGTGCAGCACGAAGGCAGCTTTTGGACCCTTGGTTTGGGTCCACAGATATCCACCGTGAGTCCAGCAAGTCTGTGTCCCTGCCTATATCAAATGCAAGCTGGCTTCACATGGAGCCACTTAAGATGCCTCCCTCTTTGCTATACATCCCTAAGCTACCCGTTCCTGGAGGACTCCTTAGCTTGTGAACACGCATGAACACACTGCTCTGGGAGTCAGAATGACCCTGGGCATTTGCATGACACTGCACTTAAGCAAATAAGACATCCCAGAAAGGGGTGCAGCAACACCTGAGCTGGTTGTGCAGAAAGCAGCTTGGGTTCAGAAGTTAAGTCGTATTGCCATTTTTTTCCATAACCCAGTCCATCCCAAGCTATTCCGTTATCCTGAACAATGGAAGGCTGACAGTACTGGCTAAATTTATCCAGTCCCACACAGGCATGTATATGCATTCATTTTCTCTGGACTAGACGATCTAGAGATTCATAGAGATAAAATATGTTGTTGTAAATGAAAGAGCAAACAGACATTTTCTGAATTGCTGTATTCACTAACCAAATGTTGAATGACATGGTATTCTTATTTTAAAGTACTATGTGGGTTGCTCTGACTAAAGCTAAATAACAAAACAAAGCTTTCTTTGCTACTGTTAAATATTTATTTATAATTCTCTGTATTCATAGTGATTTTGCTTTCTAAATATCCAGCCCTCCAAGCAGAATCAGTAAAATGAGATGGAAAAGTCTACCAGTCATCATCTAACAAAGCTACAGCTCTGCAAAGATTTTTCAACAGCAGACCACATTAGGCATTACTTTTTTAACAGTACAGATATATGCAGGCAAAAAAGATGAATTTAAAAGAGGAGGAAATATCAATAAAGTTTGAGAATTGCAAATAAACAATCTTTTAAAGCTGGACTTTTCATTAAATCTCACTGAAGGAATAAAAAACATGATTTGCTGCATGTCACAGTCAGGTTTCATTGCTCTGGCTAGGTGGAATGTCTAATCCAGAGAAGCCTCACTATTCAGGAATGTTAAAGGGGTTAGGCACCTTTAGTCTAATGCCCTTTTTGTCTTATCTATCTCTATTTCTGCCTGTTCATTTTACTGTTGCACACCACATGCATAATTGGGAAAAAAACTCTGGTACAATTACATTCCCTCAAAATTGAAATGTTTGGCAAAATTCAGGTGATTTCACTGTATTAATTTAATTAAAAATACACTAAAAACATTCTAACAGGTGAATACGGTTAGAACAAAACATCCACGGTTTTATTCCAAAGTAACTGTAATAAGCATCTCTAAAACTAAGAAGTAGACTTGTTGTGAGAAGAACCTCTATCCTGCCTCCTACTACAGTCCTTTGATGTCCTTCAGTTTTTGGAGTAGGAAACCAACTCATTTGTGCCTTAGAAGTGACTATTCACACAAGTCCTACTCAACATGAATACACTGTGCAGAATGGAGACTTTAAAGAACGGTATTTGGGTGCTTTCTTGATTTGCTTGTAATTTGGCATATGTGGTAATACACAAAGACAGCTGAACACTACTGTAAAGAAATTTCATCCTCAGCTACGTATTTTTAGTCTTACATGACTTTTACAGTTCATTTGAACAAAATAAAATTTTTCAGTGAGTGGGCAGTCTGACTTTTCTTAGGTTCTAACAAAAGACGCCATTTCTTTCCACTTCTTTACAAAGCCCTCTCTAATTCCAAGATTTCCTAAGTCTGCCCTTTTCTGTTTCTGTTGGAATGTGACTACAAGGGTTTCTCTATGTAATTGTCTTTACAGGCTTCACATAATTATTATCCATAAGTTTGAGGGTTAAAAGCACTTTTTTTTTTGTACAGAGATATATTCTGAAGGCTTATTTTTTACTAAACAAGAGTATTTTCATATATTAACAAGTAAATGCATTCTTGAAACCTCACTCCTATTCAAATCAAGCGTTGAGTTCAAGGTTCATATTCTCTGCTAACCTCATTCTAGGGTCAAGAAAGTTCAAAGAAAATTAGCGAACAGTATCACACAACAAAAAAGTCAAAAACCCCAAACAAATCTTTAAGACATCTGAAACAAAATGGAAAGACTCCCATTGGTTTTCATGCAAATAGAATAATCTATTACTGCTGCTAGGAGAATAATTTCAGAGGAATGAAAGAGCACTTAACCTTTTGGGGGAGATCTTTCACATTTAAATTTTTTATATTATATACGCTAAGATGAGAGCTTTTGCTTTTGGGGATCATCTGTGCCAAACCAGTTCAATTATTTAATTGAACAGACACTGACCTGGGGCACAAATAGAGAGTAAGAGGGGATAAGAGACATGGGGAATAGTTATTACTCAAAAAAAGTTTAAATGATTCCAGGCAAAGGAGTTATACATTGTATTACTCTATGTAATGAAATCTGGAACACAAGTCATATCTGAATGTATCAACTGTGTTTACATATGTGTTTGAGAATAACATTTGAACAATGATGATCTCGTGATTTCATTTATTAAAATAATTAAAAATGGATTTTGCCCAACGTGACAACTGTTGCAGACTTCTGCAGAATTTCTGAAATGCTGGAACTTTAAAATATGGGTTCACTTGGCTTCAAATTAAACTAACTGCAAAGATCCCAAGCAGTTTTCCTTAGGATATTTTAAACGTTTTAAAGAATTGTTATTGTTCTACTCACTGGTGCAGAGTTGTCCCTTGGTCCTCTGGATCTCACCATTCTCCCCAGAACTTCTATGCCATCAGAACTAATATTTCCCGCTGCATTAATGGTCTTCTCACTCACTTGTTTGCAGTCAATAATTATCTTGGCCGTAGTCTTGCTGATAACAACATGCAGCTAAGCAAAAGAAAAGATGCTTTAACATACAAAGGAGCATGTGGGATATATGGGTTCTTTCCTGGGAAAAAGGGACATTTTTTGAAATGAGCTCTTAACTCCATGTTTGCTAATGAAACTCATACAATCATCCACAGCAAATAACCTAGATGAACTCTAGAGGTCCTTTCCAACCCGAATTAGTCCTTGATTCTAATCTGTTTAAGGAAAATTTTTTCCTTCCTTCTGCCTTGATCACACTCAGTGGTCCCTTCTGCCGAGCAAAGCCTCTTCCCAGCAGAGAGAAGTAGTTGCAATTGTCCTGTCACGAGCAATCTCTCAATGAGCAAAGGAAAGAACAATTTGGAGACGGGGTTAGGGTAGGAGGAGACCAGATGAACTGCTGGTAGAAATGTAGTATCTTCCCTATACCAGTACACTACAAGGAAATCGGAGCCCAAGGTGAGAGAATGCCACAAAGGAGTCCAGCTTTGCTTCAGGCTCAGCTGTAACTAAATAACTGAAAAGTTACTATAAAGCTGCCTTGCTTGTGCCTTTCAAATGTGTTTGCAAAAATCATCATTCAAACGTCAGAAAAATGCTTAAGAGAAGAATTTCCTAGAGCCTCATATATTCCTCCAAACCACAAATTAAAGTCAGAATTGTACGCCAGCTCTGACCTACCTTCCCTTTCTTGCTCCATTGACTGAAAAGGAAGTACAGAAAAGCTAAGCTCTGTAAATACTCTCTCTTAATTCAGTATCTCTCTTTTTTCTTTGTTTTGTTTCTTGTTTTGGTTTGTTTTTTGGTTTTGTTTTGGAAAGATAGAAACATCAGAAATAAGTGAACAAGAGCACCCTTCAACAACAAATATGTGGTACAATCCCAACACTACTACACCTGCTTTCAGAAAAACATACAAGTCCTCTAACAGCCAAGAAAAGTTAAGTATGGCACAGCCCTTAAAATATGTTTAAAAATTATAACTGATGAAAAAAAGGATACTTCTTTTTTTGCTGGACTTTTTTATTTTGAATGACACTGAATGACACCAAATCTTGAAGGCAAATGCCAATTTATTTCTAAATTACTTTTCAAGGCAAGTGTTTTTAAATGAACTTTAAAATACAAGCACAAGGCATGAGATGAAAATTGAACACATCAGCTTCATGATAAAAACTCTGATTTGCTTAATGTTAATCCAATATTGCAAAGAGACTTACGATAGTAAGGTATGGAATGCAAAATACACTTCTTTTGGCACCAGTTGACCTCATGAAAGATGACTTCAAAACACGAAAAACTCCCAAAACTTTATTCAGAGTGGGGTTCTTTCCCTATTACAATTACTAACCTTATGAAAACTCCCATAAAACATCTTCCTTATTTCAGGACCTTCAAAAGTCACAGTTTGAAAATCTCCTTTGTAGTCATAGTTAAAGAAAGTCAGAGTTTTACCGCCATCTGTGTGAGACAGAAGTTAAGCGCTCTGCGTTAAAGAAAAGGTCTGATACAAGATTTGAAAGAGTCAATTTTGTGTTTAACAAAGCAGACCAAAGATGACAGCTCAAATGACAGTAAAGCACATTCATAAGCAATATACTGACCTGGAAGTAACAAGTTGTATCAGAGCAATGCTCTCTCCTGGTTTGACAGGAAGGACAGGCCAGTAGTTGTTTATTTACCTCATCCTCGTCTAGCTGGTCTTACTCTCTCACTAATTTTCTGTGTGACTTGCACAAGAAAAACACATCCTCAAGCCAGCTAAATGCTTAATGCCCACCTATTTCAAGGTGACATACTGGCAGCTATGAAGAACAGCTATCAGAGTATCTTCATCTTTTCAACAGTAAATATGGAAACTCTCCAAATTAAAAACCCTGTTTTACAATTGTGGAAGTCAAATAAAGTAGAAATGAAGAGCCAGCAAGGGTTCATGACTCTAAGTTTGCTATCCACCAGACTGCACTGCCTCTGTGTGTACCGTACTTCGGGTACCACTGGCATATATCAAGATAGATTCAATTAAAATCAGATTCCAAGCACTGAAAATTTTAAAAGCAAATTAGTACCTCACATGAAATTATATCTAGTACAGCTCTTTGGATTTCAGTATCATTCACCCCAGTTTAAAGCAGTTAATTAAAAATTTGACTCTAACTCCAAATTTAACTCAAACTGAATCTAAAAACCAAGCATTAGAGACCACCACCTTCCAGGTTCAGGTGAGTTCTTCTTGCAGCAGGTTGAAACACTGCCAATAATAAATCTAGATACAGAGTGAATCATTTGTACAGTTAAAGTCACTAATAAAACACAAAATACGTACTATCTAAAATAACTCCAACCAGTGGTTCATATCCTTCATTCAAAATTTCCCAAAGAGCAAAGGGCTCCTGAGGTGTGTCAGGGAGTATGCGAAAGAGAAACGTGATGGTGTAATCAGAAGGGAGACCTTCAGGATGCAAATACCTGTAAGAGAAATAATGTCTTTTAAACTGAAACAACATTAAATCTGGTGATTTACTTATCAGATGTCCACTTGACATGCTTTTTATTACTGTGTATATTTCTTTAGAAATCAAGAATGAGAAGTGATATGAAAAGAGTTTACAAAATCTACTCAGCAACTACTAAAAGAATACTTATGAAGAAAGGAGAAGTTATCATTTCCCTTAAAATTTATAAAATTGTCCTTAATTTATTAACATTTTTTTTTATTTGAAGATGAAATAAGAGCTCAGTTGGAAATAAAGCTAAAATTAATAACATTAAAAGCTTTTTAAAAACAGTAGCCACTCTCAAGATCCTTGCACTTGTCTGATTCAACAGACAATGAAAATGGAAATTGCTTGGAAGACCAATTTCAATAGACATGTCCTTTGTCATTAAACCATTACAAATGGATTAAAATTAGGAGTGACAGACTGTTATAGGAAGCTTTATAAAATATAGTGAATGGAGCTTATACATTTCAAAGCCAATACATAAGAAAGTGAAGTCAAAACAGATCACATACAGAAATACAGTCTGGTTTCCTAGAATTTTGGCAGAAGAAAAAAGAAATTTATGATATAAAAGAAGTATGTTATTTTATGTCATTTCCAAAAATTCGTTTTTTAGTACTTCCAAATTAATTTAACCTTTTCTTGTCAAATCCCAAAGTGGGATGTTTGGACAAGTATCTGAGACAACTGACTGTACTGTAGAATGTTAATTAGTCTGATTCCTTAAAATCATAGCAAAGGGATCTGATAGATGCCTGAAGAAGTTATTTAAATAATTTCTTTTCCCTAAATATATCCCATTCCTTCTGAAGTAGTTCTGGCACATGTAGGATGTATAGATATGAATCATGCTGAAAAGGGAGTCAAATGTGATATATAATCAATATATTCTGCACAGTGTCAGTAGATGATCAAATGTGCTATTACACTGCCCACTTCGCATAGAGAAAGAGAGGGGAGTCAAAAGGTACAAGAAAAAAGCCTTACTATCCATTGTACAAGAATGAAAGACAATTCAATGAGCAGGGTGGGTCAAACACAAGGTTTGCGGATTCAGAGATCAAAAAGGAGAATAACATTAATGACATTCAGTGCATAAATGAGATGAGAAAGCCAAGTGGTATTATTCAGACATACCTGTAGATCATCAAGAGAAAGGTGTTCTCTGAACCATGAAAAGGAGTGAAAGCCTACGAAGCAGTAAGACTGGGTTGGGGTGGCAGCTAGACAATAGCGTATAAATGCAGCAGATCCAATTAGAAAGAAGCAGAAAGGGAAAAAGAAGTGAGAAATGCTAATCCCTTGACATCTCAGTCCATCTAGGCCCAGGGGGAAACAAAACATGAAGAATATGAAACTGCCCCAGGAGTACAGCTCCAACTGGGACACAACAGGATAATAATCACAAAAAGACTGATATGATATCTAATATAAACCTTCAATGTAATTTCCCACTGTTTTTCTTTCTTATTTATCTCAGCTAAAGAATAGATATTACATTTTCCCATGTGTAATCCAGCAGAGCCACTGTTTTTCTCTGGTGCCACTTAATACCAAGTGGGGGACTGGACTGAGAGGAACAAAACACAACACACACTCTGTTCATAGAAGAAACAAAGAGTTTCCATCACTTCCCCTCTGAGGAATGACTGTAAAAGTTCAATGGGAGAATTCCTCATTGCCTCCTCCATAACTCTCCTGTGACACAGTCCCTGTGACTGAAATCTGTCCCTCCTCCCAGGAAGGTACTAGATGGAGTTCACACAGACTCACTTCAGCATAAGGGGATAATCTTCCTCTGTAACCAATGAATGGACATAGATTGAAGTAAGACTAAGCAAGGACAGCTAAAGCAGGTTCTCATTCCGACCCCCCTTCAAAGACATTATGAACTCCATGAGACTTCAGCGTGCATTCCAGAGGCATTCCAGTACTACACACTGGAATATGCCCAGACCTATGCCTGCATGAAATTGGTGGGTGCTACACTGGCACAAACCTGAAACTGGCTCATATGGAAAACCCAGAATAGCCAGTGGGCTTACCTACTTTTACTCAAAATTGCTGGTTTTGAATGAAACTGATTGAGGACTCAGGACACCAAACACTCTTCCTATTCATCAGTGTAACACAGATATACACTAGTGTCTCTGCTCTTCTGACTTAAAAATAGTGCCTGAAATAAGTAATTGTGAGTATTTATATGTTAATACATACTTGGTAGGCTGTGACACCAGGGCATCCTTGTGCAGTCTGTAACATGGGTAAACATTAAATGTACCAGGTTCCATTGAAACCCCTTCCAAAGCAGAAAACTCCTTTTCAACCAAACCAAACATTTCCATCATTTTAAATCCTAGAAGGTATCAAAACATATATTTTTTAATTTAAATTAATACTGCATTACACTAAACAAAAAAAAGACAAAGCCAATTGTATCAAAGAGTTTAATTCACCAACTGTTTAATACCTGTTAGCATGAAGGGAAATTTATTGCCTAATATTGTGAAAATCACATAATGAAAATTATTCCATAAATCAGAAACAAAAATGAACACAAAAATACTGTACCTGCAAAGTTATTGCCATCTTTAACTACCAATGGGCAGGCTGGAAAAGAAGAAAAGATATATGTCAGGATAGAAGAGAAGTCCCACTGAGTCAGAACAATGATTCACTCAGCCCTGTACCCAGTACTCCATCCCCAACAGCAGCAAAAGGAGATGCTATTTAGGAAGGGCATGCAAACCCGGCCACCTGGCCACTCCATTCAGTTGACACTCCTCAGGATCCATGAGCGTTTTAAAGATATTAGATATTAAAGGGTACATTCCTATGTGTTCCATGTAATATCCTATTACGGATTTCTTGTCCATGAATTTGTCTAATCCTTCTAAGGAACTGCCTTCACAACCTCTTCAACAAATTCAAATTTGTTGAAAAAAGGCAACAAATTCACTGCCTGCTGCACAAAAAAAAAAAAAAAAAAGTATGTCTTATATTGGGTTTTAACCAAGTGTTTCCTAATGTTGGTTTCCTAATGAAGAATCCTTTTGTGAGCTTCTCCAGCCTAACACCATCTCAAGTTCAATTATTACAGCTGGCATTTTCTGTACCTTTTCAAACTCCACAGTAGCTTTCATGAGCAAGAGAGACCAGAATTGCACACAGTCCTTAACATGTGTGCACACATTTTAAATAGCTGGTTTATATTTTTCTTTTGGCAGGGAAGACCCCACACTAATCTCTTTCAGAAAAGGTGCCCTGGAAAATCAATAAGCCTAGAAGCAGCATGTCAACCAAATATAGCTCCTCAGGGTACTTGTATTTGAAAATCACTTTTAAAATACAAGCACAAGTGACCAATAAATGCTACTGTTGAGTATTCTCATGCTCAACATTCTCTCTGTGGTCAAAATTTCAGAATTGATGGTTCATTAGCAACATTTTTTGTGCTTACCAGCTCTGATAAATCAAGAATCTCATGATAACTCACAGCCCTCTGCACAAGAACTCCTCACAATCACAAATTATTCACATCAGTTGTACACTGCCTCCTTCCTGGCTTATATACAAGGAAATACATTGTGGGCACACGCCTAAAAGCATATGAATTACTGATCTCTAACCATTAGTTGCTGCTCTAGAATGTATTTCCCTTAATTTTCATAAAGAGATTGAAATGGCTTTTTTTTGCAGATTTCAGACTTTGGGTGTGTTTTATGCTTTTCCTTAGGCTGCAACTCAGCTACTTTCTCTCATAATACAAACATGAATGATTGGCTCTCCATTGATAAATTAATCACGTGACATGAGTAATAATGAATGTAGATAACTCTTACAGAGGGTTAAAGTAGCCTAGAAAATAAAATATATTAACCTTTTATGATTCTGAACTGTGTTTCACATCTGAAATAAATTTTTGACAACCAGTGGCTGCATTCTGGATTTACAACAAACAACCATTAATTAGTCTGAAGTCACAATACCTTCATTTCCTTAAGCTTTTATGGAAATAACTTTAGAATTATAACAACAGCAGTAAATTATATTAAAAATATCAAGAACACCTCATAATAGAAAATTATCAGTTATAAACCCCCCAGTATTTAGCAGCTATTTTAGAATCAAACACAAATTGAAGTGGCTAACTTGCTGATGCAGTTTCACAAACAAAAGTGATCAGCTCATCTTCAATCTTTGTAAAGGCATCAAAGTCATCCACAAAGAAGACATGTCTTTCACTGGGCTTGCTGCCAATATTCACTAACTCTGAATAGTCAGCATCAGCTACTCCAATAGCAAAAAAGCTGAAACCTGTAAAACAGAAAAGCACGCTCTTGTGAGACATTCATTTAGAGAGTGAAAATACAATATGAACACAACTGTATTTGCACTGGCTCCTTTCCTGATTAAATACAAAGGTGGACATTTTATTATTATCCTATAGCACAAGAAAATTCATGTATTTAATCTAAAATAAAGCTAATACATTCTCTGTGAAATATTTCTTTTGGCTATTTATGCTTAATTAGTTAAATAAAGTTAAACCTTAAGCATTTTCTGGAAGATATATGACTACTCGGCAGTTTAAAGTTTTAGCATATGTTTAAATGCTTTCCTACACAAAAATATCCATGTATCAAGTATATAATAAATACAAAGCAGAGAAATTAATTTCCTGTAGGTCCTTTACAGATTTTTTTCTGTCCCATATATTAATATATATAATATTTCAAGCCACTGCTGCTTCATGAGCGAACACTGAAGTAAATACATTCTCATTTCATCAGCAACTTAACTGCATTGGTTGTATCTGTTCTATATATTCAGCACGAATATATTTTGAAATTTAAGCCTGACTTCAAAGATTTAAATGAAATGGAAATTGTATCCTGTATGTTTCAGACACAGCAAAATAGCTAAAAGTTTTTCAACATTTTCCTTTCCATAAAAGATGAAGGGAAAAAAACTCTCCATGTCAGGCTGAATCTATTTAATGGACATACTGTTCTTGTATGGCTCAGTCCCAAATTTACTCCAGTCAAGCAATATTATCTTTAAGTTTGACTGAAGCCCAGGGGCATTCATCACCTTCTACAGAGCTTTTAACATAACAAAACTTTGACCTAGTAAGTTACAACAATATCTTCATGTCTCATCCAAGATCAGTACCTCTTCATGCCAGTCGCTGTCAAACATACAAGTCAGTACCTGCTCCAACCCATCTGCAGCCTCATTGCACAGCACACTCAGCAAGAAAATGGAGAGGGGAACTCATTTGGCCAGGGTGACACATCCCAGTCAGCAGCTGAACCCTCACAATACACCATCTCCTCTCAAGGTTTTTGCCAGTCTACTAATTAATATATGCAACTGCAAGACTTACCCGAGAGCTGAACAATTTTTGTTCTTAAAACAAGTTATGCAAACTCTATTTTGTAATATGCTTTATTTATGAAGGCACTACACTCAGCATCTAGCCACACAAGAAATGCGTAGACAAGCAGGATGATCACACTGGGTTTCAGGAATCAGTGATATACACTGGGAACTTCACAGCTCTCAAAGTTAAAAGCAAATAAAAAGCACAAATGTAATTTCTTCTTAGACTGCTTCACATTAACAGGCAGATTGTTTTTTTCTTCCAACCTTTAGTTTTGTTCCACTGTGCCCATTGGTTTTTGACACAAATCTCTACAACAATTAAATACTTAGACTCACAACACGGTGTGGCTCCTTAAAGCTCTAAAATCGGTGCTTTAAAAAAATTCCTACAGGTAATTAATGTAACATGGGAGCAATCAGAAACAGTAAAAGAACACATGAAAGAATTTTCAAAGGACCTCTTGTAAAGAACACAAAATAGTTCAGTTTGCTCGTAACCACAAGACTACACTTTATAGACAACAATCCAGATTCTCAGGATCATATTCCCCAAATTCTTCATTCTGGGAGCAGTTCCACTGACTACCACATGATTTTAGCACTGCTGCCAAAATTAAAAATAACGCCATTAATTACCAAATATATCCAGAATCTAACTATATCCTAGTGTTATTCTGTCTTTCTCAGGAATTGCTGTTTTCTTTAAACTTGAAAATCTTCCTGGAGAAAAAATTACGCTTATCTCATGCCCATACTTACATGGATAAAATTAATGAGGAAAAAAAGGAAATATGAGTAGTTCTTGAAACTACATATTTTACCATCTAGTTGCATTTCTCTGGAGACTTTGTTCACATCATCCTGTGATCGCCCATCAGTAATGACAACCAAAACCTTTGGAATGCCCCTTCTCATGCCTGCCTCTCCAGTAAACAAGACTTCTCTTGCATGTTTAATGGCTTTGCCTGAAACACAAAAATTGACAATATACTTTCACTGAATGTAAATACAATTTCTATTAGCTACTCATAACTATCTTCTCATATCTTCTTAGATTTATGTTAGACATAAATAAAAAGAGAAATCTGTTGGGTCCTGGGCAGTCTGTCAATTAGTGCATTCTGCAGCTATTAAAGTCAAGATTTAGAAAAGTTTTTAATTTTGACCCTAACCTTTGAAAAGTTGATGGCTTCAGCCATCCATTTTTCAATCCAGAAGGTGAAGATCAAGAAGATGAATGTGTGGGATAAAGTTAAATTTCTTCTTAGTTGCTGGTACAGTGCTGTGTTTTGGATTCAGTGTGAGGATCATGTTGGTAACACTTGGATGTATTGGCTGTGACTGAGCAGTGCTTACCCTGAGTCAAGGCCTTTTCAGTGAGCCCTCTGTCAGTGAGGAGCTGCACCATAAGACCGGGGGAGAGCATGGCCAGGACAGCTGACCTGAACTGGCCAAAGGGATATTCCATACCACAAAACATCATGCCCTGGAGCAGCTGGCCAGGAGGGGACAATCACTGCTCAGATGGGCTGGCCATCGGTCAGTGGTTGGTGCATCACTTGGTTTTCTTGGGTTTCATTCCTCTCTCTCTTTTTGTTATCTCCCTTTTCATTACTATTACCATCATATTTTACTTTTCTTCAATTATTAAATCGTTCTTATCTCAGCCCAGAGGTTTTAGCCTTTCCTGATTCTTGTCCCCATCCCACAAGGGAGAGGGGAGGGAAGTGAGAGAGCACTGTGTGGTAGGCAGCTGCTGGCTGGGTTAGAGATAACAAAACCTTCCTTTTCTGGATTGTAGGGCACAGTCCATGTAACAACTAAGAGTGCCACTGTAGTAAACGGAACATGTGTTATTTTGATAATACCGAGACTGGATGCAATGCAACAGCTGCAAGAAATTTCTCTGAAGTCTGAGAATAATAAAACATATGGTTTCCAACTAAAACAGATTTTAACCCTTTCGGCACTCATCTTTAATTTCTTCACATCAGAAAGCTATCCTAAGGGATTAATTAAAATTCAACCTCATTCAGTTAACAGACACCTTCCCCAGCCCAGTCTTAAACATCCCACTGAGGCTTAACTGTCCTGGCTTATAACCAAACAGACCCTCCACTCTGTCCAGTTTTTGACATGCTCTGCAAGCTCCCTCCCACTTTTCTATCCACTTGCCAAGCTGACTTTGTATTACTCCCCATGCCACCTTCCACTGTCCCAAAGTCATTTGCTTTTTCCCAGCTGCCTCTCTCTGCCTCCCTGGTTCTTGCCATCACTGTTGGTCAGTGGGGTGAACGTGCAGCAGGGTGAAGGAGCTGAAGGGTATATACAGATTGAAAAGACTTTCTAATTTCAGTGCCCAACCTTTCATCTCCAGTGAGGACATACCATGTTCTCACTGGTTTTGCACTGTTTGATTAAATCACTTAGCTAATGGGAAAGAAATACCACACAGAGAGTAGCAGGGAGAAAATCTGCCTCACAGTCATGACCTTTCTCACCTGTTTTTGTATTTCCTCCTTTGTAGGCTATTCGCTGAATAGCTTCAAGAAGAGTCTCCTTTGTTTTGTATGCATTCAATTTAAATTCTGTCCTGGGATCATCGCTAAACTGAATTATTGCCACCTGTGCATACAGAAGATGTTTATTACAAAAGCACCACCCAGTGCATAAGCAAAAAGTGAATCTGAGCATTTAAAACAAGGATTTATCTTGTAACTTTGCTTCATCCTTCAACTGAAGCCAGATTTTTTTTTAACTTTAAGAGAGCTTTCACTAAATAAAGTTTAATTTTACTCTCTGAAACTTTGGCAACCATCTAACACTTTCTGGTTTCATTTTGCAGCAAACAGGATAAGAACAGTAATACTCACTCTGGCAAAGTGCTCTCAATCAAGCCCCAAAGCAAAATCCTGGTTACAGCTGCTCACACATGTAGTTATTCATACACAGAACTGCAGGGACTTTATTCAGTCTCCACAAATTAATAGCTGCACTTAAGTAACTCAAGCTAGGGAGGAAGACTGAAGCAAGTAATAGAAAGATTCAAGAACATATTCTGAAATATTGCCTCTCTCAAATACAATGCTACATGAGTTCAGACCCTGTATTTCAATACTACACATTAAAACCCTACAACTCACAAAGCATACATTGAATTTCATATTCTATAAATGGTGCCTCTGATTTAAAAGGAGCTATTATGCTTAAGCTTGTGTCTAAGTTCCTGAAGCACCGTGAACTATACTCTTGGAAAATAGCTGTATAGGAAACAGTAAAAACTAAGTATTCTTCAGGGTTTGGAAAAGTTAAAATTAATTTTCCAATGCGATCCCAAACCACATATTATACAGGTAACACAACAGTAATATATTTGCCAATAATTTGTTCTGGAGCAGACTCAAACATCTCTCTAAACAAATACATAAATAGAACAATCATTGTAAACATATTTTATTTCAAGCATTGTAGATTCTGTAGAGCATGGGATTTTAAATAAAAGAATCTTTTCCTTATCAATGCCATTTTTAGCTTATTTAGAAATCAACCCCATAGTGAGTACCAATACCAAAAGCATTAACACAACATAATTGTCATTGGAATGATTTAGAGGAGACTGAAATTTTACCTAGCCTTCCTGCTACCAAAATTCATATAATAAAATTTATCATATGTTGTGCATAAAAATATATTGAAAAAAGATACTGTCCTTAAGCAGTTTATATTTTTACAAGATTCGTGAAAGTATGTCAGTTACTTTTTGATTCATTTCACTTCTGGTGCTAGTCTAAAATAACCTGCCAAGTCCCTGCACCCTCCATCTCTCTACATCTGATTACCTGTGTTCCATCAGGACCAATCTTATCCAAAGCTCCAACAGTGCTATAGAGAAAGCTTATTATTTTATTGAAATTGTCATCTCCAATACTCCATGACCCATCCACCAGGAACGCCAAGTCAGCTTTGGCTGCTTTGCACACTGAGAAAGAAAAGCAAGAATTTCTGAATTAGAGCAATGCCTCAACTCCTCACAAAATCTCATAAATCACTTAAGAAAATGCAACTGTCATGAAAAGCCCTTGTTTAATGTTAGTTAATAGTGCTTTAGCAAACAGACCTGCTGGCATTGACGGCAGTGCAGGTGTAGAACCAGCTGAGCTCTGCAAGGGGTGAATTGTCTGCACTGACAGATCCTATCACAGAATACACTTCAAGGCTATAGTGGTTCTTTAAAGTCTGGCTAGCCATTTTTATTTAGGTTTTTAAGTAAACTCATACATGAACTTCCACAATGCCAGACTCCTTAGCATGACACAGTAAGCAAGATCAGAGAATCCTCGCTGTGGAAGTTCCCAGAGAGAAACTAGTCCATTCAAAAAGTTACCCTAAGTTCTGTTATATCTAATGCACTTCAGCTGCACTACGTAGGAGCAGTACAGGTTTCACCCATCTCAGTGTTGTTGTAGCAAATGCATTTTAAGATCTGCTCCCCACAGGTATAAAATACTGTCCGAAGCAGAAAAACATTGTATCCACACCTTAAAATTACTATAAACTCACACATTCAGCACTTACCCTCTTTTGCAGGCGGGATTGTAGGTGGCGGCGGTGGTGTTGAAGGTGTTGTTGGTGGCTGAGTTGGAAATGGTACTGGCGAATAAAAAGAAGGAATATTCAAGCATGCTTAAAAGCCCAATATATTCTATGTATAATAAACAAAGCATTTTCCACTCATCTCCACATTTGAAATTAATTATCTCTAATTCATTGGTTATGCAATTGGAGATAAATATAGGTGAGTGTGTGCAAGTAATGTCCTCCTCTTCTGAACACCCAAGGATACTACTTTTACAAAACAACTAATATGGCTGCATTTCAATGTGAATGATACAATGATACAGATGAACTACTACCAGAACTGCCCTTTTTAAGTTTCCCCAGTGTAGTAGACCATATGACAGCCCTATTATTGACCTAGAATCCATAATTCATTTTTTAAAAGGTTAGTGTCTTTTCCTTTTCTGATCACAACCAGTCCTCAGTACCAGAAGGTAGGTCTCTGCACCCTGGAAGGAAGACGGTATCAGTCCTGCAATCCACAATACAAAGTGCAAAAGCAAGCCAGTGCCCACACACAAGAGCAGATCAAAGTCTGCCCGGATCAACATTTTTCTGAATTTGGTGAAAGACTTTGTTATGTTTCCGGCTAGAAACACAGCTCCAACCACAACTCTACACGACTGTGGCTTTGTTGCCTGCAGCAACTTCTACTAAGGTTATTATACAGAGTTTCTGAGAATGTCCTTCACTCTTCTCCTGAAAATTAACTTTGGATGATAACCTTGCAGAGACCAAGCTGAATATCCAATCACTGACTGACAGCTTTGCTGAATGCAAGAGCTCTATTTAGTGCTTGTCAATGAAGTCCAGCTGAATTCTCAGAGGTAACATGCACATGCATTGATTTCCACAACTCTGTGTAAGGAGAAGCTTCTGCTTTTGTTCAAGGGCATTTTTCCCATTTTTTTTCAATGCTTTCAGCATAAGAAGCCGCAGTCCTTCAAGTAAGACTAAACTTGTTATTTGCTATAACACGTAAATTACTTTTATAAACAACTGATAGAGTTAGATACAACAACCTGAGAAAAGGCATCTACATCTGCAAAAGATTATTGCAAACAGGATTCATTACAAGCCTCATGTCCACATCCAAGTGGACTCCCACTGCAACTGATGGGGGTTTTCCCACTGGCTTCAATAAGATAAAGGGCTAAGACTGAAACACCTACAAGGAACCAATGCCCAAGACATCCATAGTTGCAGCAACCCAGGACCAGGTCCATTTAGAAAGGGTCACAACGGCTGTAAGGTGACTTGAAAGGCTGCTCTCAGCACCAGAGAGGTACAGGTCACCCTGAAGACTTCCTTTCTTCAAAGAGTTTTCCTCTGAGGTGATACAATAATTTGGCTGCATCACAAACCACCTTTCTCAAATGGACATGTAGGCCAAGGTGTGTTCTTCCTCATGCTTCCTAACTCCCTTAACTGCAGAGCACCCTAAATGCATTCCCCAAGAAAGCTGGAGAAGCTTGGCTTGTTCCTCACTGCCCTGAGAATAAGCCCTGGACAACTGAGAAGTGGAGTCATGCACCTGTGCAAGTTTTTCCTGTGTAAAATCAGAAGTGTAGGAGGAAAGGAAGAAAGTATAAACATTATCTATCCCAAGAAAAGGTAACAGCACTGTGATGTATAGCAATATAGTATGAGAAGAAGGGTATCCCTGAAACTGGAAACAGGCTCAAAGAAAGATAATGTTGAAATATTCGTTCTGTTATTCCTGTACGTTGTTTTGCAGTATTTTGAACTCATAAGAGCAAGATATTGCCTTCATAAATAGTTGTGATGTGGGACTTTTTGTTTGTTACTCATCTGTTACTGAGAATAATAATAAAAAAGACTGGTTGGTTTATTTTCAAATACTTAAGTAGACTGGGTATCAATGTCCAATTAAATTGTAGATTATTCAAATACTGGTAAAATTTTACTAATTAACAAGAGCTGCAGCACATAAAACTTTCTCTGTTTACTTCATTTTTCTGTATTTCTTCCCTGAAGTTACAGATATTCAGAGTATCCCCTAGTGGGACTTTTTATGAAGAAAGCTAAACCCTCCCTGTTTCATTCTCATTAAGAAGTACAATACAGTTGGTGAACGTGACTTCACAAGTAATTCACAGCAGTGGGGTAAGAATCCTGCACCTCTGTGGAGGAGTCATAATGTAGTCGAAAAATTAAAAACTCAGCTAAAGGAAACTGTGTGGGAATAGCATATCTGTGGGCAAAGGGCAGAACATGAGACACAATAATGCATTATCGCCGCTGGCTGAACTCTGCTCTGTTTTACTCACTCGTTGTCTCAGTGATGCTTACAGCAGGGCCCTCAATCTCCTGAAGCTGTGTATGAACACTGATCTTATACTCAGTTCCAGGCATCAGCTCAAAGAAACAATGTCTAGGTGTCCCTCCACCAAGATTTACTTCTTGCTTTTTTCCATCTGGAATTACAAAAGAAATCATTAAAATATTTGTTTTCTTGTTTTAGTGAATAATGTAATTTAAATCCTAAATAAGAAGCAGATGAAGGGTAAGTGGTTGACATAAATTAATAAACTACATGCTGCCTTATTTTTAGAAATTTACCTCTGTGCAGAGGTCCCTGTAAAATTTAATTCTTCATATTAAATAGGAGCTGAGGAATGTGTCAAACATCTTCAAGAAAAAAAAAGATTAATTTCAGCCCATGCACTGAAGTTAATAAAAAACACTAACATTGTCATCAATGGGCTTTGAATCTGGTCCTAAATTATCATACAAATGAGGAGTTGCTGCATTATGTAATTCTGTGGCAACCTTTGTCAATGCCTCTGGTTCTTAGAGGCTGTAATATGCTAACTAATTGCAAGAGAGACTGAACAAGATATTGTATTCCACTAGTAACCACTTAACAAGATGGTTAAGAAATAGTGTTTACACGGTTCCAAAATTAATTCTGCTAAATTTTGAATGGGAAAGCATGTTGTCAATGGAAAAAGCCAGGGTACTGGAAATAGAATAAGGCATGTTTTAACAGTAAGAAGAAAAACTTCAGCACATTTCAAAATCTGTAGCAGAACAAAATGAAATGCAAGCAATTGATCTCACATTTTACAGTGAATATACAAAAAATGCCAAAGAGTCATTCACTGCCAGGGAGCAAACATCTGATGTTTATCGGAAGTTACACTAGTATAAAAATAATACTATTATAATAATACTTTATAAAATTATAATAATAATAATAATGACTCCCTGAACGAGACACACCCCCAATCTGACAATCAAATTCCATCATGATAGATGCTAATAAGGAACAGTTGTTCACACTCTACCTCATTCTGCTCACATTTAGGTGCTTTCAGCTCAGTTGAAACAATTCTGGCAGTTCTATATGAAGAAAGCAGAATGTTGGCTAGCTCCCAAACCAGAGGGAAGTCTGTGCCAGCCCAGGTCTCTATCTATATAGCTTGTCTGTATTCCAGACCTTCAAAGAAACCCTACTGCCATCCACTTGCCATGCCTCAGAAAGGTCATTACTTTTTTGCCACCAAATCAGTGTTATTCTTCATGGTACCTTTAATATATGCCATTAAATGTTACTAACTGCACTTTTCTCAAGTTATCCAAAGCTTTAAATTTATCACCACTCAAAATACCACTGATGCCCCCTCGGCATAAGTGAGGTAGTCTGCAGTAATAGTGACATCCCCATAATGTTTTCTGGCAACCTGAGAATAAGTGAGATGGAAGAGGCTGCAATCTACCCTCTACATAGTCAGTGATGAAAGCATCAAGACACCTTGTGTGGCTACATAAAAATATGTCATGTTTGTCCAGATGAGTAACATTACTACAAGGTAAAATGAACAATCAACAGAAAGAGAGCAGACAAAACTGGACATCGCTCTGACTCTGTGAGCATGCTCTTGATTCAATCAGTGCTTTCCTTACCCTTCTGCCCTCCTCCCCTGTCCATCCTAATCCTACAGAGATGTTGCTGATGGTTTATTTACAAACTTAGATGTGTTCAGTTCATTCTTTATCCATCTTCTGCTCCTCTCACCAGTGAAAACCTCAGGTGATCATCTATCTTCTACTGATAGATAAAAGTCCCTTCCCTAAAAAGCACAAGTTATCAACATCTGTTTGATGTTGACAGGACAGGAATGCCACTTTTACTCCTGAAAGTTTCAGTGTGTTCACAACTCTCTTCTGTCTGTCATTTCCAGTATTTCAGGAGTCAGTCTACAGGTCCGACTGCACCCAATTTCTCAGCTATGCAATTCAGATCTCTGGATTGGGCTGTAGCTGCTTATCAAATTATTTAGTAACTTACCCACGAGTGACTCTATAACTACCCTGTATGCAGTAGCATGTCTGTGAAGCTGCCATTGAGCACACAGACTAGTCATGCGGACTTGATAGGAATCCAGATTTGTCACACCCAGGTACACTGAAAATTAAATATAAAAAAATTAGATTTAGGCCTCTAATATACATATAAGTAAAAATTATAAAATAACTATAGTTAGCACATGTGCTAATTCATTTTTAGCAAATAATTTCCATAAGTGCTTAAAAAAAGTCAAGAAAATCCAAGACAGAATTTAAAAAAAAGTGAGCCCCTAAACCAAAAATTTGGAATTTTAGTTGATTTAGTTAAGACTAAATAATGAACACTGCTAAAAAATTCAGTTACTAAAAATAGATATAAAAGTATCATAATAGCAGCAGCGTTTCTGTCAAAATCCAATTGAAACTGAGCTTTAGATACATAAAGACCAAATACTAGTATATATATGGAGCCAGAAAAAATAGACTAGATAGACTTTTCATTAAAGAAATTTTTAACTACTATTAGAGAAATATATTTTTGGTTGATAAATAATATCTACTTTATGACCCTTGTCTTGATAATATCTAGCAGATCACTTTAAAGCCTGATATAGTCTCATAAAAAGAGGGACTTTCATTTCAGGAAAACAATTTGCACACAACTGAGAAAGTCTTCCATGAGAAAATTTCTTCAGGGAGCTGCACAAACCCGTAGTTATAACAAAAAGCAGCCTGTAGAGATCTGAACAGCATGAAATCATTCTTACAGGTTTTGGCTACGCCTGTTAGGGCATCACTGAACCCTGTTGAGTACGAAGCAAATACTTTAACACTGTACTCCGTTCCACTGAAGAGATTTAGAATGAGAATGGTATTAATATCATCCCCTACAAAGGTCTCCAACGCAGGACCTGGAACTGCAAAAAGTTAAATAAATTAGAAAATCATTTTCTCATCCACTGAATTAGATACATCCAAAAAATGTGCTTCTGAAGTTACTGCTATTTTTTGGCCCCCCTTTTTTTTTATCATACACAAAAACATTCTCCTCAATCCTTGCACGGATAGAAAACACAACACACTTGGGAAATTCAGCAGTGGGATTCATTAAGGCAGAGCTAGACACTGGCATCTGTTAAGACCCTTTTGTTCTGCTTCACCCAGTTACTACTGCTCTAAATAGGCAGCCAAAGATCTCCTCGGTCTGATGGTGTGCCAGGACCAACAGGGGGGAAAGCAGATGCCAGCCGGCAATACAGTCCCTCAGGGGTTCTCATACAACAGCACCATTTAATACTGTGCAAAAATGATAATGAAAATAGGAAAGAATAAAACTTTCCCAAATCAGAAGAGCAAACAGCTCCTTTGTCATCTCCCCTAGTTGTTCTGGATACACTTCAGAAGCCAGGCAGCAGTATTGCCTTTGGACAGTGTTTTAGTCCCTTAACGGTCACACATTTATGTTTTGCTCTCAATAGAGGACCCTGTTTTTCTAAGGAAATCTGGGGGAGTTTGGCTGCCTTGTCTAGCTGCAGTATGCAGGTGGGCAAAGGATGCAGCACACACAAAATGGGCAATGAACAAAATGTCAAGTGTTTGGGAAGAAACAAAAACTTGGTATTGTGAGGGGAAGGAATTTGAAGAATAGGAGAACATAGAAGAGGCGAACAGGAAGAGAGCAAAGATGCAGTCTTTGAAATAAACAGTCATGGTAAAATGACATAAAAGGACAAACTGAAAGACTTGGGATTGATCAGCCCTAAGATGGGAAGGTAACAGGAAAGACACTTTCACAGTGACAGTAGTAAAAAACTGGAAGAGATGCATAGAGCAGTTTTAAAATCTCCGTCCTTGGAGATATTACAAACTCCACTGGATAGGGTTCAGCAAAACTTGTTCCAAGCTGTCCCCGTTTAGTTCAGGGAGTTGGACCAGATGGTCTCTAGAGATCTCCCCCAACCTGCATCATTTTGTGACTATGAAACTTTCATATTCAGTACTTAAGACACCTAAGTAAATGGCACTTTCAAGGCTGTACCTGTAACTGATACATTTAAGTGCAAAATTCAGTAAAAAGTTTTTTTTTTCACAAGACCTTGTACAGTCAGAAGCAACCACAAAAAAAATCAGTTCAAAAACTCACTGTTGATAGGTTTGTAGACAACTCTGTAACCCATTGTTGTTGATGGTGGGGCATCCCAACTGATGCGTAATCTGTTGTACCATTCATCTGAGACACGTAAATTTCTAGGAGCAGACAGGGGTACTAAAAGGAAACCAAACTGGGCTTTTACAAGTTTATCTCATACAAGCACATACAGAAAAATGAAGACATGGGAAAAAAAAAATCTGATACCCAGTACTCTCAGATTTACAGGTAAAATTACCAGAATGAAACCTTTAATCAAATTCCTCCTTTGAATTCCATCAATGGATTAATTACGAACTTTGATCAACAATGATTTTTTAAATTAGTCACAAACTTTGTCAGTACATTTTAAAAAGAAAAATTTATCTTACTTTTTTCCCTAAAAACGTAAGATAGAGATAATTATATACTGCATAGTTCCTTCCAATTCAAGTGCACTAAAGTTTTTAATGCATAAATCATGCTCTTTTGAACACTTAATTGTGTCAAATGGAATCAAAGGAATGATTTACAAGTGATTTAAGTCTCTGCACAAATAGCACTTCAATTTAGGCAGAAATTATGTAAATTAAGAGAATAATTCAATAAAATTATACTGTTGTGACTAGTAGTGCACAATGAGATTATTTTTTTCAATATCCAGTACAGAGAGGAAATTAAAACTACACCTGAGTAATCTTTTGGTACTTGGTCAGAACTCTAGAAATAATGCAATCACTTTTATAAGAACTTCAGCAGCATTTCTAATGACCTTTAGGAAATAATGATCTCACACAAAAGAAAGGTTGATTTGATATCATCTCAGCAGGCATTGTTTATTTTCTGTATCAGTTTGCTTGTCCTTGGTGGATTAGTTATCAAAGACTTAGCAGCTTTATTACTCAAAAGGTTTCTGCAAACTCACAGTATTTGAATATAAAATACAACTCGTTAGTTAGAAGAAACCCATTGTTTATAAATCAATCAACTGAGATTTATACAAAGTTCAAGTCCTGTAAGTCATGCAAAATAAGCCCACATTTATACTAAAATACATTACTACACCCAAAGAAAGAAAGGCCACAAGAGTAAGCCTTTCTTCAGGCATATCCTGGCCAAAGACAAGCAGAAAGTTTGTACTTACGAGTTTTGCCAGGAGCTGAGACACTGACTCCTTCTCCATCAGCATAGATGGGAGTTATGGTAACTTTGTATTCTGTATCTGACAGCAGAGGGTGAAGCAGAAGACTGTTTTGTCTCCCAGGCACCATTACCTGAAGGGTCAGAAAAAGCAGAAACAACCAAACTTAATGACTGGAGTGAAAACCCTTTATCTTACATCATCTCTGACGCTTCATTCCACTAGCGTTGCTGTATTGCATTTTCAAATATTCTTGATGCTCTACGGTAAAATAAAATAGTTACAATATCCACCCTTTTAACAGATCTACTGTCGTACCCAAACAAAATAAAAAGGAGAATGTTCCTATGGGATAAAACCATTTTATATTAAACCTATGAGCCACTACAGCTCTATAAACCATTGATACTACATGGATAGTCAGTACTTAAACACTTTTACTGTACAGACAAAATATGTCCTCTATTCTTATTTATTCTATGATATTTCTAGAAGCTATGCACATTAATGAAGTTGGATTGTTATGTTCTTTGGAGACAGAAAATCCTCCTTCCCTGGAAGGAAGGAAAATCAATTCATGAGATTGGGAAGCACTGAACTGAGCAAGCAGGAATTTAAACATGTTTGTTTCATCTGCATCTAGTCTGGGAACAAGCAAATGAAGGCAAATATTTAGGAGAGGAAGTAGGAGTACATCCCACAAATACAAGAAGATCCCAAACTGCTGTGAAACATGGAAAACCTGCAACAGAAGCCCAACCGGAAAACCTGCTAGAAGTAGAGAAGCTGTAGAAATTCCTCCAGGCAGTTTTTGGTGTTCTAGAGTAAATGTTTCAACTCACTGAATTAAGCACACTAAAAGGTTTCCCCATAAGCAGCTACTTCTAAAACTCTTCAATACATTATCGTATTTAGCCAGAGCGTCAAAAACTAGTGTCACAATAGTGGTGGTAGAGGTACCAAGCAAAGCCTTGCAATCACTTAAATTGTCAGTAAAATTTTAATCTCAGAGAGACTCCAAAGCTTGAGTGGCAGCCACCTGAGTGAGAGCACATGGAGTGGGCACAGCAAAAAAAGAGAAACTAGTCCTATGTTTCCTGCACAAACACCTGTGCTCTGAAGTGATGCTGGTGGAAGTGAGAATGAATTCACAGTGAAGTGGGAATCTGTCCCCCGAGCCAGCAACTGCACATATTTGGCAAGAAGTTGAGAGAACCTTAATCCCATTAATCTCAGGGGGTAAAAGCAGAAATTAAGTCTATGAAAGTATTTTGCTGTTTCAAAGAAGACTGATTCATGTGATGATAGCAAGGTTTTGAAGCACATACGCAAGACAAGAAAGGTCTCACCAGTTTCAACACTCCAAGATACAGTCAAACTACTTCTAATTTTGGCAAGTGATACAAAGAAGGAAATTTATCTAGTACACACAGGTGTTGAGATTTGTCAAAGAAGTGCTTCATTCCTTGATCAAAACTGGACTTAAACCAGATGCATAAAAGATTCCCATATCCCTCTTCCATACATACACTCAAAACATACAAACCAAGATTCTGAAAAAAAGCCCCAACTTTTTTGTTTTTTTAGGGTGGAGGATGCAAACACTGAGAAAACTCTCTCCTTTCCACATATGCGTATCAGAGACCTCCTACAGATCAATACAGTTTTCAGCAGGAAGAAACATTTTTGGCTTTAAGAAAAAGAAAAATTGTGATCTTTCCAGTATGTACAGCACACCCAAGAACATACATGCGATTTAGGGCTTGACCCTTCTGTATTCTATTACATTTTCTAGTCCCTGATTTTCAGCCAATTGCATCAAGAATTATAAAATTTATTAATATTTTTATGGAAAGGGAGGAGTAACTGAAAGTTATATCACTGACATCAGAGCCAAAAAACTTAAGCATTCACCACAGAACCGTCACGCTATAATACATTTAAGCCCAAATTTCACAAAACCTTTGGGTTCTGCTTAAAATATGTACTTAAACATTTAAGCAGTTCCCTAAAAATTGAGCATCTGTGTTGTTTTATTGACATTTGTGTTGCACCTCTCAGGTGCTTGAAGCCACATGATAAAATACATTCCTTTCATTTAAAGTGTGCTTAATTTTAAGTATAATCTTACATAATTCCTTATTCAGTAAAGTATTTAGGCACGTGATTAATTTCGAAGATGAAACAGAGTTAATCTGTTTGCTGAATGGTGACCAAAGATAATAAGACTTGAGAGTGTGCTTAAAATTAAATATTTTGTAGAATTAGAGCCAAATACCTACCCAATCGTATAGTTTTATAATTTTCTTTAATGAGGTTTTGAATTAGCTCTAATATCCTTCTAATAGCTACAATTTGAATACCTTTCCTACAGTTTTAATTTCATTTTAAAATAACAGTCATTGAATACTGAAACAGAACGACATTTATACCATCCAACTGAACTCGAGAGCTGAAACAGTAAATCTGAGATCTGAATTTCAGAAATTTTGGGTTATTCTCAGAAGAACAGTACAATTTGTGCCATTACACTGTGCAAGTTTTCCACTATATTATATACTATACTAACATATAGTCAAGGTAAATTCATAAAGCATGTTTCCCAGTCCAAAGGGACACCACTACACTGAAAACTCATTTTCCGATTATAGTTGAAAGGTGGCTAAAAAGTAAGTTTCCAGCAGGGTCTCATAAAAGATGAATGAAACCAAAATGTAAAAAACTGATTCATATTTTCCTAGAAAAAAGATATTCAAATAACTCCTTTTAATATTTTTATTGATATATTCTGAGATAGGGCTAAAAACGTCAGCTGCTAGACATCAAAAAGAACAGCCCATACTTTTGATATACCTGTTCTATGAACAGAAGTGAGTTCACATGGCAGACACAGAGGGAGAATGATGTGCAGAGTATTTTTGCATTCTGAGCTATTTACTAAGAAAATAACCTAGAAATATATAACTTATTCTTTTAAATGTATCTACATAGAGCCAACCCAAAATTTTATAACTTAGTTTTAGTGGAAACCAAGCATGGCAAAACTAATATTTCCCTCATTTAAAAATAGTTTAAAAAGGCACTTGGTCTCACAGAAATCTGAAAGTATCTCAAAAATTGTGATATCTTAAAATAATACAGCTAGGCCTTCTTGTTTGTTTGTTTGTTTGCTATATGCTCAAAAGAGTACATGCAGGAATCTTCATTCTTTCAAATACTTTTCAAAGCCTTGATGAACAGAAGCTTTTTCTGTGTAGAACGGCTTCAATTTTGACCACCACATGGTCTTAGAAAAATAGCAAATATTCTTGGGCACTTAGGTTAAAAAGTGCTGTGCTTATCGTGACCTGCTCAGGTCAACTAGAAGTATGAAAATTCTGCATTTGAACTTTAATTATATTGTTTTAGCATAACATAAGACACTTCAGAAGGAGTAAAATTCCTGAAGGAAAACAAAAATTACTTAGGACTGCCCTGTACAAACATTTCAGTGTCATTTAAACACAATCTCAAGACAGAAAAAGGCCTAGATAAAAAACAAAATTAAACATAAAAGGATAAAAACCTAAACTTGGACAAATTTAAAAAAATACAGGAAAAAGAGGACAGCCAGCTTGTCTTTTAACTGTGACTTCATTAAACATCTGTGTGACTGGGCCCTGATCTTACATTTGACTGCTGGTGCCTGCAGTGCAGCAGGTGCTATGCAAAAAGAACTCTGAAGTTCAATCTCACAGTAATACACAGACCCTTTACTAATTGCAACAAAAGTGTCATATAAAAAGAGATCATGTCTTACCAATTATTAAACAAGCTTATGAAGGCAATTACAAAAGCCATACAGACCATTTTTACCGCTTCCTCAGAATGGTCACCCTTCGCAGTGAGATAGGTCACTCTGAACTGCTGGACACTGTAATCTGAAATGTCCCACGTCACCCTCAGACTTGAGGTTGTTTCATCATCTATAACAAGGTTTCTGGTTCCTGTTCGAAAAACTAAGTCCAAAAATATTTAATTAATATTTTCTCAACTCTATTTTTAGATTTGAAATAATTTACATATTGTGCTAATTATCACCAAGTAGCTGCAAGCAATACTGAAGTCATGGTGGGTCTGCAGGTCCATCATGGGGCAAACCCATATAGTTCAGTTATACTTGGGCTTAATAACACAAAAACTGTAAGCACTTATTAAAATAATAGTTATTCTATACTCCCATTAACATGTATTATCCCATCTGCGTTATCTTACTCAGCTTATGAAGCTTTAGAATAATCAAAACTGCAATGCTACAGAAGATAAATAATCCAGAAACATTGCTCCTTAAAGGTCAGTCTAACTCCAGGGAAAAGAAACAGTACACCCAAAACTAAACAAAATTTTGAAGAGTTTCCATGCTCATATTTATAAAGGGAAAGATAAATTCTAGGTTAATTTTCCAAATTAGTCTCTGTACTCCTACGTAATACCACTGGTATCATTCATCACGGTGTGATGGGTTGGCTCCTCATCCACACGTGGCAGGTGCAGGAAGTTGTCCACACAAAGAAGGGTGGTGCAGGAGAAGCGTTGGCCCTTCCCATCAGCAACTGGGGTTATCAGCTCCTCAGCAGTGTCACAGCTCTCTGCCCCCAGACCTAGTGGTGTCTGTGGGGAGCCTCAGTGCTGTGCATTCAGCATTTAAACTGCTGGCAGTTGCTCTGCTCACCTGCTGTGGTGGGCTCAGAAGCTGTGGCACTGGTAGCAGTCACCGTGGAAGGCATTGTGGTGGAACTTGCAACTGAAAAACAGTACTCAGCTCACTAACAATTCAACAAGACATGGAAGTCACAGTATTTTTCTTGTATTTCTAACTATGACAATGAAACTGTTTGCTCACACATACAAGTATCCCACACGCTTCAGGCATTTCAGAGACTACAAGGGAATTATTCATTTAGTTTACTTCAGGCCCATATATTTGCAGGATTAGCACTTAGATCTACAGATAAGTCATAATTGTAAACTGTACAATTAAATAACAATGCATATATTTTCCCAGACTTCTGGTTGAACTATGCATAATGACTTCCACTTTGACCATTTGTTAAGGTTGTCAGATTAATTAAATTGAAAAATTTTTAAGAGCGCTTTATTTTTGTCCAAGTAAAAAACAAAAAGTACACTCGGCAACACTGGGCAGTATCAGCATCACTTCAATGTGTAAGGGTTCTTGCTTAACAGAAGGTTCAAGATTAAGCCTGCTATTAAGTTACTAAAAATCAAATAAATTTTTGAACTTATACATAAGAAATACAGCTGTTTTCTTAACCAAGTCATTATCCATAAAAAGAGAATAGAATAATCTTCCTGAAATACTGGCCACTGTTTTGACTATAAACCATAAGATACACTGTACATGATTGTCAAGTTTTATCTTTGTTACTGTCATGTTAATGTCACAGGATGCCTGTGTGAGCTGTTCTGGACCATTATTTCAGGCAAGAGTGAATTCACCACTAGTAAGCATAAATTACATAAATAAAAAAAGGTTATACTGAAAATTCCAAACATCTTAAGTGAACATCCTGTAAACTATTTACTTTAAAACATTTAACACACATCCCTTCCAAAATCTGATATATCTTCTCATAAGGAACCTTGTCAAAGACTAAATATTGAAATGTAGGATGGAAGGATATCTACCCAGATCCAAAGGTTATTAATACCACAGCTCAGACAGAGAGCCAAACCACCATTTTGATTCAAAGCCATCTCCACACAATATTAAACAAGAAAAGCAAAAAATACAGTCAGCAAAGCCCTGGTGCTAAACCATCACATTCTTCAATATTATAGCTACTCAAAGATATATAGATATATAGATATTTTAGATATAAGCTATATGCATCAAATCTAAATCACTTAAACATCTTTTAAAATTACAATCAAGAGTGTGTCTTACATGTAGCTCCAAGAACAGCAACAACTTCACTTTCAGTTTCATCATCAAAAACTGCCAGCAAAGAAACTTCATATTCTGTGTCTGGCAACAAACCCTCTATAACATGACTGTCTGCATCTCCATTTATGACAACCTAAGTAACACAGCAAGATTAAAGAAAATTAGTTCTGCATTTGATTAATTTACATTAATTGACTAAAATGAAAGAAGGAAAATGAATTCTCCTTTAAAATAAATTATATCTGCCCAAAAAATTTATTAGCCATATTAAATAAAAAACATCACAGAGTACATCTGGAGAAAAAACACTTGAGAATATTTTAAATGTACAGTCTCATGCTTTCACGCACAGCTAACTGATTGCTAAAGCTGAACATATGGTTTTTTAAAAAAAAAAATTACTACATTTCAAAACATTTCTCAATTAAAGCAATATAACAAGGTAGATTAACTTTCATTCACATTTATACCCTTCAAGCACTGTTATGACAAATGTATTCAGCATCTCGACAGCCTTACAAAATGCTGTTTCAATACCAGAACTGTAATCCCAGTTATGATTCCACACTTCCGAATGCAACTTGAAAGAATATCTGCTGCAGACTTGGGGATTAGGAGAGATGTGCTGATGAGAAGCTCGCTCTATGGTGTGAAGCTTTAAATAGTAACTTTCCTTATTTCTACCCTTGACAGCAGCAGAAGATTCACATGTGCAATGTTAACTGTAAGCAAAAGGTCTCATTTCAGATTTTTTTGTGTTTCATTTGTTTTATTGGAAGATATCAACAGATGGGGAGGAGCTGGAGTGAAAAGGACTATAAAGCAGAGTGCTTTAGGAGCCTGAGCAGTAATTCTGGTCAAATGGGCTGACCAGTTTTGGGAATAGTTTTCAGGTTATGCAGACAGATACTACAATAAAACAGCCTTTTTCTAGGTTAACATTGACAAGTTCTTAAAGGCGGTCACTGTATACACAACATCAAAGTTAGATTTATAATGAAAAATCAAACAATAGATATGTGCTGCAATCTACCGCAGTGGTTAGCAGAAACAGTGAATCCCACTTCATTCTTGTAACTACCACAGGAGATTTCCTGAGTCAGTCCTGGGGAAAAGGGACCCATAACACAATTTGAGTTCAGACCTTCTGAACTCAAATACAGAAAACAAAAGCAGAAAGAAATGAGTTGGGGCCATGCCTTCTACAACTGTCAAGTAATGAATCAGGCATCCCATGCTGCGCACTTCTGGCACAGATTTTCTCGGGAAAATTTCAGGAACAAGCTTTCAGTGAAATTAGCTGTATACTATGTAGATACAAGTAAGGCCTTCCTTTTCAACTCCCCAGAGCCTCTAGTTGTGTATCAAATATTTATAAAATATCTATACATTTTTACTGTCTCACATGTAACTTTGGCATACTTTCTGAAGCATCACCCTCCACTCTCTGCCAATGTAGCCCACAAAAAACCATCACAAAGTGCTGAACTTTCAAGTGGGCAGGACAAAAACCAGAAACAAGCACACAAGTAAAACAGCATGCATTCTCTACTGTAAAGGTGACTCTTAAATTTATTCTGCCTTTTTAGTGCTAACACCCCACTGAACCCTCCTCACCCATCAGCAGTGTGGGTGAAGCGAGCTGAGAGGTGTGTAATTCACCACCACCCCCTGACCTCACTCAGCTAATTGGCAAGTTTGGTCTTGGAATAAAGACAGAGGGAGTGCATGTTGTTTCTCTGCATGACTGATCACTTAGCTGGGAAAGAAGCTTAAAGAGGCAACAGCCCGGAGGTACTGTGCTATCCTAGACCTGACCCCATTAGAGAGGTCATGCAAGGAGAACAAGAAAGCAGCTTGGGCATTTTTAATATTTCAACATGCTAAAATACTAGAGCCTCCAGCAGTTCATAGTGAATACAATGAACAAGTGGAACCTTAGCAGTTCAAATATTTCTTGATAATTTATTCTCACACTCAAAGAACACAGACACCTTGAATTTCACTTTAAAAAGCACATGGCTTAAAGGGGTTCACTGGCAGCTACTCACTGGAACTTAAATAGAAACAAATCAGTTCATCTACTGCAGAAGAAAGTGCCAGAGAATGACCTATGTCCACTCACTCATCTGCCAACTCCTTCTTTTCCCTGATCAATCCTCTAATTTCTTTCTTTCTTGCATGAATATCTCTCACTAGGTAAAAGGGAGGAAAGAATTAGGCTAAGCTAAATTTACAGAAAAAAAAAAGTCACATAAGCTAAAGAGACTGTTTTCTGCCCTAATGGATGACAAAACAATGCATGAAACCTAGGGCCAGGTGGGAAATGTCATCTTTCCCCCTGAGTTCTGAACCCAGATAAACAGTTTGCAGACATGGCCTCTTCACACACTGCTGATGCCAAGAGAGCAAGATGTATGAGTCATTAAAGACTGAGAAGTACAAAAGAAGCCAAAATGATGAGTAAATAAAGAAAGAAAGGGACAGAGGAAATGAGGCAGACTGTGAAAATTTGGGAAAGTAAGAGAAAGTGTCTGTCTTTCTACTTGGAAAAAGATAATAAAAAAGGGAAAGCTAAGGGGATGAAAAATCATTTAAAAATTCCATCTGATGAAAAGGGCACTATGGGCAAGACACACAAGGGCTTAAAGCAAAAGATACAGCATGAGGGGGGAAAGAGACAGAACTGTAAAGAGGAATAGAGGAACAATATAATTAATTTACACTGTGTAAGCTTTTCCCTTTATAACGTTACATAACTGAGGTTTCGGAGGCAATTCTACTGTGGCAAGCACATTAGACAAATTTTGAGCTTTATGCTACTCTGGCTCAGCTACTGCCATCATTTTTACAGCAAAGTGAAGAACACGAACATCTAAAATCTGAAGTGACATCAAACAACAATGGTAGTTGTGGCAGTTGGCATGTTACAAATAAGACTGATTATTCACAAAAGATCTCTTCTTTCCTCACTTCCTCTTCAAAACAAAACTGGAATATTGGTTTGATTTTTATTTAGAGAGCTTGGCAGTGGGGCAAATTTCTCTGTATATCAATTGGCCATATTTAAACAGCAAAAGTTGCAGCGTAAGTGTCATTAGAATGGAATTCTCTCTTCCTTTTCACTCCCTCAGAAAGTCAAAGCAATTTACCTCTTCGGATTCCCCTCCATCCAAAGGAATCCATGCCAATCTGTAAAAAGCAATATTTGATGAGGTGGGCTTCCAGCTGACTCTAAAACTATCTGTTGATGCTTCATCAATTTCCAAATGCTGGGGAGTTGGAACTCTTTCTGCAAAATATTAGACAAAAGGAAAGTGAGAGTAAATTATTCTCTGACACTTCCACAGATGGCAATGTCAGGCACATACCATTTCACTTGCAGTTTGTTAAAAAGAGTATAACACGAGAGGTAGACAACAAAGGCACTACAGAATTCTTTGCACACTCACTTGTACTTAGGGGAGTGGGTCTGTAGTTTGGGAAGGGGAGTAGACTCTACCTATTCTAACTGGACAAGCCTCCTTTTCCTCTCTCCACTGACGGAGCTGCATTCAGTCCTCAGTCCCCCTCCTTTGCTCAGAGCTCTATGCACCACGCTCTTTCCTTCTATCTCAAGGCAAAGTCCCAACCTCTGCCCTTTCCAGACTCTGTGTCCATTTCGTTTTGCACTTTGTATGTGAATATCACCCTCTGGTTTCATACATATCTTGTTCCTTCCTCTTCCACATCATCTTTCTCTTTTCTCCCTCCAAGTCTTTCCCTTTCCATTGTTATGTTGGAAAGCATTAATATGTGTCATTGGCCGTTTGTTTAATGCAGAACTACAGTTACAGAAACCATAACTATGCTAAACAAACTACAGGAACCTTAAATGCCTTATATTTTCTCCTTTTGATGTAGTTCATCTCTATAAGGTTCTACCCTTTAAAGCCTACATAGTTCACTGGTTAAACATATGATTCAAAACTCATTAAACTTCAGCTGGAGATACAAATGCCATCACGCTGAACAATACTTCAGAATGCTGTGGAGATGTTTTCATCATGTCAAGAGATTTCTCATGTGAGTAAAGAGGCAACTGGCTCCACAGTAAGGCAGCAAAGAAGCCAAAAGGACCAACGAAAATAACAGAAAGTATTCCATATATCTGAATTCACAGCCAGAGACGCTTGCTGTAACTAATCTTACTTTCCAATAACGTAAGAGAGTATAAAATTTCTTCTTGGAAAGCGTTCAAAAGCTCAGCAATACTTACTTGTGGTAAAGCTGCCAGTAAGCGGTTCAGATTGTCCTTCATCATACAGGGAGAAAATAGCAACAGTATACTCTGTAAGGGGTGCCAAACTTTTCAGAGCATGGGTGGAAACACGACCAACTTCCACCTAGAGAAAGCATAACTTGCAATAGATATTGATCATACAATACATTATCAGTGTCTGAAATTCTGCTGGGTAATAATCATACAGAAAGAGAATGTCATGTAATTAGTAGAAAAATTCTGTGAAACTATGAGCAAGTATAAACTCAGGGCCATAAGAGCTGACAAAATCAGTTAAAACAGACAAACTACAGAAAAGGAAAATTTTGCTTATGACAAACCAGGGAAAAGGAGAATTCAGACTTGGTAAGCCTAACTCTAGCTACCATCAGCACTGATGACTTTTTGACCTATTAAATCCAATCCCTTATCATGGACAAACACTGCATAACATTTGCCAAGAGACAAGATGACAGTTTCACCTGGTCTCTCTCCAGGACGCAGTTAACTGACTTTGCCAGGGACATAAGCTCTATAAACAGCTTATCAGTTCAACTATTCACTGTCACAGTAGCTAAGCACCGCAGGGGAAATGCTACCAATGCAGAGCAAACAAAAAAATGCCACCTGCTCTTTGAACAGACACAAAGGAAAAGTGAATTGAACATTCACTTGCATTATAAAGCATAACTATCGTGAGCCTGAGATGTTCAAATACCACCGTGAGGAGTACAGTCAGGCAATATTATCTATATTAAGGGTAATCAATAGGAAGAGATCAAATGATTTCTAACTTAAATTTTAAGGGACCTAGAAGAAAGAAAAGACACGAACCATTGCACTGGTATGCTCCCTTCTAAAGTTGGCAACAGTTTCTTCAGGTTCAATACAAATATACCATCTTTTATAGATGAAAGGCCAGATGTGTCCCAAAAGAAACATAATCACAGGTAACTACTATTAAAGACTTTTTTTTTTGAGGGCTAAGTTATCCATGACAACTTATTCTGTAAGGGATAAGGATTGTTTACATAATCAAACCCACTAACTGCAATTATTATTTTTTTAATTTCTGTATTTTTTCAGATTTCTGCAATAATATTTCTGTATTAATCATTCCATCACATTTTTCATTCTATCACAGAATTTATGCTGCTAAAAGGTATTATAAAATACCTTCAGTAACAAGGCATAACTAAATACTGCATATGTAAATTATTAAATGCAAGAGTATAAGTTAGAACAACGTGGTATCATCTCAGCACTCTGTTCAAGCCAAATCCTGTTTCTAGGAAGAGAGTTTTCAATATATAACTAGAGCAATAAATGTTAAGGAAATGTGATGAAGCCTTTAGTCTTTTTGAATGAACTGGAGTCCATGACATATGATATGACATATGACATCTTCAGCAAAGCCTTTGACACCGTCTCCCACAGCATACTCCTGAAAAGGCTGGCAGACCATGGCTTGGACAGGGGCATTCTGTGCTGGGTTAGGAACTGGCTGGGCCCAGAGAGTGCTGGTGAACGGTGCTGCATCCAATTGGCAGCCGGTCACTAGCGGTGTCCCCCAGGGATCAGTGTTGGGCCCAGTCCTGTTGAATATCTTCATTGGTGATTTAGATGAGGGGATTAAGTTCACCATTAGCAAAATTTGCAGATGACTCCAAGTTGGGGGG